>CM029017.1:127601172-127739254 GCA_016801055.1 Panax notoginseng | reverse complement strand
GTGCAAAATACGACAACACATATACTGTGAGTTTAAATACAAATATTGTCTTCTAGACAATATCCACACTCAAAAAGTCCCCATTATAATTATTGATACACTATTTTACAAAATAGTGAGGACTACTAAATCAACTATCTTGAACCATCATTCCACACCCCGACTAGTTCCCGCTATATTCTCGCCTCCTGAGAAAAAAAAGGGAATAAAAAGAAAAAGGGTGAGCTTAATGTTGACGTCGGGATTTTTAATTGTCCCTTTTCGTTACTTGTTCTTTGGTGTTCTCATTTTAGGTGAGATTTGTTTGAAAAAACAAGTGAAAAAGGTCCGACATGTATAATGTCGACGATTGGACTATAAGAGTCGCCAGTTGGTTTTTTAAATGGTTGTACAGCATAACCGAGAAAAGGTTTGCACATTGACCCAGTGATGTGACACTGCTAAACGGGTCGATGAAACCGAGATTCATTAGGGTCCGGGGACTTGGTTATGTGGGGGGGAAGGTGTTAGACACCCCCCGACATCCGTGTTACCACGGTGACTGCCTCTTTTCAAGAAACTGTTATCTGAATGTGTGTGTGTGGGTCAATGTGTTGTTATTTGGAAGTAGTGCGAGGCCTCGTTCGCACCTATATACACAGGGTTTGAATTTATGTAAAAATTCAATTTTAAGCAAGATATGGCAGTGATGTTTTATAAAAGAGATTTTTCAAACCCTGATGCTCAATAGTAATTGAGACCTTTTACACTCCCATTTTTATTCCGTATTTGGCTGGATTGATTTTATTTGACAGATGCGATGCATCTGTACGAAAATAATATACAAAAGGTGCTGAATTCCTCGTGGGTATGAAAACCATCTGAGGAAATCCAAACATCACAAATATAATTTACAAGCTGCTTACAGCTGAAAATGTCTATCACTGGAACCGAATCTAGATCCAATGGGATGAATCTGTGATCACATGATTCCTAGGCTCACATGATGCCGCAATTGATATAAACGCTGTAAGCAGGTATATATATATAAAAGTTGTAAATATATATATATACAGACATGATCACCAACCACAAAGTACCTCCATAGGGGATCGAAACTGTAAATAAAGCTGTAAAAGCTATCAACTGCCACGGAGGAGACTCCAGGCGGGACGAAATGTACAGAAAGCTGTAAAAACGATCAACCACCACGAAGTAAACTCTAGGTGGGACGAAATATACAGAAAGCTGTAAGAACGGTCAACTACCACGAAGTAAACTCTAGGTGCGACGAAATGTAAAGATATATATATATATATATATATATATATATATATAAGCATATAAACGCACCGAATATGTATATACTTATACATATTAACTGTGGTTGAAGTTTGTTTGATGAGCCTGGATTTTACATCCGGTGCGTTTATATGCTTATATATATATATATATATATATATATATATATATATATATATATATATATATATATATATATATTCGGTGCGTTTATATGCTTATATATATATATATATTCGGTGCGTTTATATGCTTACATATATATATATTCGGTGCGTTTATATGCTTACATATATATATATATATATATATATATATATATATATATATATATATATTAAAGCAGTAAACGCTCCAGACCGAAGTCTAGGCTCATCGAACAAAGTTCGACATACAGTTCATATATATAAATATATATATATATATATATATATAGAAAAATAAATAAACGCTCCAGACCGAAGTCTAGGCTCAATCGAGGCATAACTCGATAATGTTAGTCAATATATATATAAATATATATATATATATATATATATACTGGAATGAAACTACGGACCGAAATCTGGGGAAAAACAAGCAACACGACTCTCAACGTATAGAAGGGTGTGTGCAAAGATGAAGAGAAGGACTCTAAAGTGTGTGAGAAGGCTTACAGTGGGCTGCCAAAGAAGACTTCTATATCTTTAGAGTGGGTAAACACATACTTTTGTAGGTACAAAAGGGCTATATATGAGCTCACAGGTGTTTAAAAGGGAAAAGTACACTGCCTGGGATGAGTGCAGAGCAAATTGGGCAGGGCTTCCTCGCCGTTTTCTCTTGAAAAATGGCCACCCCAAGCCCTCTATTTATAGAGGGTGGAGCCGCAGGTACCTGCGGCTCAGCCGCAGGTGTACCAGAGGCAACCCGGGTGGGCACGGATTTTTCGGGTCGGGTCGTCTCGAAGTACGTGCACTCAGGCACTGTAATGTCCACTCGAACTTTTAGAAGTACAATCTGGGCATCCGTTTGAGGTATACAGAACGTATTTTGGACCGCCGTTGTCGAGAGTTGTACGATGGCATGGGATTAGAGTTTGTGCGAAGTCATTGAAGATGGGACGGTGCCCTCCGATCTTCAAGCTTCAACTTTCATCTGTTATCCCGCACAATAGTCACTCGGGATTGATTAGTCTTGTGGGACATTGTTGCGTAGCTATATTGAGGCGACGTGGTGTGACATCGTGTTGGTCAGATGACGATGTTGCCCCTCACCGGTGTTATCGCCGGATTGGGCTGATAAAGCAGACGTTGCTCAGATTCGCTGAGATTGGACTGCTGCAAATTGTTGAAGGTCCTCATTGTCATCTTTGAGGTGTGTCTGTCTTCCTGATGTTATCGTCGGGCTGTACAGTGGATCTCGTTGTGAGCGCCGAGATTGAAGCTGGTTGAATTTGTAACAAGCATTTCCGGGGTTATCGCCGAAATTACATTCCTTGGGGTTATCACCAAGGTTAGTGGCTATTCCCATGGTTGGGACTGAGACTGGATACCTCGGGGTTATCTCCGAGATTAATCGGTCTTCTCCGGTGTGTGTGTGTTTCGGTATTGTATCTGCATGCCTCGGGGTTATCTCCGAGATTATTACTCCCAGATTGCGATCCGGGGTTGATGCTGAACTTCCGGTAGTATCCGGTATGGATATGGGTCATCTTTCAGGGTTCCCTCTTAAAAGACAAATATGTCCTCCTGTAATGTTAGTGACAGGTGTACAGAAAATTTCGAGTGTCTACAGATGCCCCTCTTTATCATACTCATGCATGGCGATGCATGGGCATGATAAAGATTAGTAGACACTTGAAACATGATAAGGTATTTTCAATGATGCAAATCGCAATGTAGTGAATGTTTATGATGAACGTGAAAATGTTTTCACAAATCACAGTTCGTAAATTGTACATCGCATTTTGGCCAAATCGCACATCGTAATTCGCACATCGTAAATCGCACATCGCATTTCGCATATCGCATCGCAAATTGCATATCATAAATCGTAAATTGCATATCGCAAAATCACAAATCGTAATGTAATGAATGTTATGATGAATGTTAAAATGTATTCACTAATTTCTTTACCTTTATCGATCATCACTAATGCATATGCTGGTGTTGACTCCAATGGTTTGGGCATTTAATCGTTGATGATTGTTTTGATGAAGATGAGTTGAGATGTTTTCCACATCTCTGATGGGGATGACGTTCTGAAATCACCAGATCCTCCTGATGTATTCGTTGGTAGTTTGCAACGGTGCCTACCCTGCTAATCGCCAAACATTTTCAGTTCTCACTTGAACGGTGGTATACGAAGCTTTCATCGCTGAACTGTTTTAATGTCGCTCTGGAAGCCAATGGTTTAGAATACCAGATCTTCTGATACCTTCGCTGAAGTAATATTCCACGGATTACTTCACTAGATTTCGCCTGATGTTACGCTCACCCTTTTTGAGGTGATTTGGAATTTCCTTTCGCTGTTGGGGGCGGGTGCCCCAATTCCTTGAGCGTTTGATTCGCAACCCGGTTGAACTGATGACTAGAATGCCGCTGACATTGCTGGAGGGTTCAACTCGCTCTTTCACTGCTCAGATTTAAACTTCGGTGTAGAGGCCTCAACTCGTGAGGACTTAACTCATGTTGATACATTTGATGATGAGGATTTATCTCGTTGTACCTCCTTCCCTTTCTGGGAATTGGAAAATGCCCCAATCCCTTCGCATGTTGTTGTCGGGGATTCATCGCGAGTGAATAATATCTGAATAGCCATTGAGATGATGATGGACCATGCTGATGGCGCTGAATGGTGCATTTTCCACTTTAGGATGGTTGATAAATGCCCTAGTGTTGAGTTATCGCTGCTACCGAGATTGCCCCCCATCTTATCGTAAGGGTTCCAATATCCGATTGTCGCCAATTTTGAAATTGCCCCAGCCTTGCTTGTTGTCCGGGGTAGTTGCTTGGACAGATGGGCTAATTAGACGTCGAGATCGTGAGAAGCTTTTATCTCTGTACCATATGGTGAACAGGTAGTGGATGTGGGCTTTAATGTTGAAAGCTCTTTCTGGTAGAAATGTCGCTTTGGTTGAGAGAGATGATGCTCTAACTCATAGGGATACCGCTGTTGTTAAGCGGGATGAGGCTATATCTGCCCGAGATGTCGCTATTACAGATAGCACTGCAGTGAGGTCTCATACCATTGGTATCATCGCAGAGATGAGCACATGTATTGATGAGCATCGCGTCACTATGCAGATGGCTGTGGAAATTTTAGGTCGCTTTGTTACCATAGGGCAGGAGCTCACAGCATTACACCCTTCTTCTGAGAGGGATGCCATGTTGAATTTGATTGTGCGCATATACATTGATTTGTAGAAGGGCTTGGATTTTCCTTCACAGACTAGCTTAGCCATTTTTTGTCATGTACAGTACACATTGTATATATCAAACAGCATTATATATGGCAGGGAAATATATGTTGATTCACTTCCCTTTTAGTTGTGCCTCACTACTTGCTTGATGTTTGCTTGTTTCTCCAGGATTTTATGATCTGGATGTATTCTAAACTCCTCCTTGATGGATGGACAGTGAGATGTCTCAGGATTTTCAGAATGGATCGTCGATCTGTGTGTATTCCCTACCATCTTTGGTGTCTTGGGACTGATTTCTGTATGTGGTTATGGATAGGAGTATGTTTGTTTTTGTTTTTCTGTGGTGAGACCGGACCATGAAGATGGTTGCCTACGTACTCCCGTGTATTGGGGAGATCAGGTCGACGTAGTTCACCCATGTACAGGGCGGATTGCAGATGAAAAGTTTTAATCCCATGTACGGGATAAATTGAAGGTGTGAAAGGTTTAATCTCTGGTGGGATAAACTGAAAGTGTGAAATGAAGTGAAACCAGGCTGCTGGTTTGAAAACTGTGTTTTTCCCTGAGGGGCAAATGGGTAAAAAGGAAAGGTGGTATGTAGTGAGGGTTAAAGAACCTGAAATGATTGGTGATCTGATGATCCAAAACCAGGATGTTCGCTTGATGGTAACCTCAGACATAGTATCGTTTCACGGTGTCTGAATTAATGAGTTACAGAAATTCATCTCGTCCATTTCCTATAATTTGAAAGCGCCTCCTGTCAATACCTCCTTGACAATAAACGGGCCTTCCCAATTTGGAGCAAATTTTCCTTTGGATTGAGCTTGGTTGTCAACGATCTTCTTCAAAACCAAGTCGTATTGTTTGAACTGCCGTAGTAGAACTTTTCTGTTGTAGGATCTTCTTTACAAGTAGAGGGCCGATCATGTGTGGGCCACATACTCCCCCATGGATTTCATCCATGAGTCTCTGAGTTTGGTTCTCGTCCAGACATCTGAGGAGACCTCGTCTTGCATCTCTTTTGTAGAGTGCATCTCCGCCCAGGTAGAATTTTATAGCAAGTTGATGGATCCGCCTTTTCTCAATCGGGCTCGCCTCAGCAGATGTAGATCCATCTCGTAAGTACTCCTTGATGTGTCGATACCAAGGATGCTAGATGGGAGGTAGGTCATCTGATACTTCTCCAATGTAACTTTCATAGGCTGGAGCCTTTTGTTGTGCAAATGTGAGGGTTGGCATGTCTTCCTTGTCATGTATGTGAATCAAGGAGGCCAAGGTTGCTAGTGCACCTGCAAAGTCATTCCTATTACGAGGAATGTGTAGAAAGGAGATTTCTTCGAACTCCAAAACTGTGACAACCCAAAAACAGGTCCATTCCATCCAACCCATTCTGAGTCGTCAAATACATGGTACAGAAAATAACTACAATTGTCGTACAAAATACAACAACACATATGCTGTGAGTTTGAATACAAATATATACCAAATGTGACTCATGTTCCAACCGTGGACATCACCTCACAATAACACCTTACATAAAGGTATAGTCAAAAACTGTTTTAGAAATTAGAATCTTTGGGAAGTGCTCAAGGAAAACTTCGTACATGGGAGGCCACGCGTCTAGGTTATGATAGATATCATATGGCCACAGAATTATCCTTGGTTGACCCAATAGACCCCAAAGAAAAACGAGAAGATTACTATCATATTCTTCCCAATGGTGAGTCTTCTCTTGACTTATCATTATCTCCACTGTCTCTAATTGAGAATTATACTTCAAACAAACACCAAGATTATATAGGTAGTGCCCATAGATATACTCAGCAAGTGGATGAGCACAACCCTGTCTTATGATGACACGAGGTTGTATGTCATTAGACATCTTGTATGATAGTGACAAAACACCCTTCCAACGTTGGGTTCGCCTCACCCTATTTTCTTCACCAAATATAACTACTAAATGATGACCACCGTTCTATTCCCTTGTTACCCCCGCTCGACCCAGCTACACTCTTATTACCTGAAAGGAATTGTGAAGCAAAAGGGTGAGCACAACTAGCTCAGTAAAGAATATCATGACTAAAGATAATTCAATTATCAATAGCCTTCATCAACAATAAATCAGAGATTTAGAACATATGGTAAATGATAAAAATTTCAACCATAGTTACAGCGGAACGAGCAATCCATTAGAAGAGTCAAATAGACTATAAAGTCTATTATCTTCTCCATGTTAAAAGTCCACCAACAATATTTTATCCCTGTAACATCAATCAACAATTCCTGTCCACAATCACATGTATAACTCATAATCGTAATTGTGATTCTAAATTTTTCTTCGCACCCAGGACGAAGAATATTTTCATCACCTGTCTTTACCTGAAACATCAAAGATCATGGTTATACCAAATCACAGTTCCTGTTCATAATCATACTAATAAATCCATCTTTGCACTACGGCCAAAGATATTCAACAACAGTTCATCTTTGCACTACAGGCCAAAGATATTCATCAACAGACCATCTTTGCACTACAGGCCAAAGATATTCAACAACAGTTCATCTTTGCACTACAGGCCAAAGATATTAATATCTCAAAGAAATATATAATCATTTCAGAATTTATATAAACAATAATTATAACCATGTTGATCAATTCACCTTTACACTTAAGCTAAAGATATTCACTTATAAATTCAATGGTCATGATCATACCAGTCACAATTCAACTTTGCACTACAGGCCAAAGAGAACCCTAGTCATGATCATACCAATAATCTACCCATCTTTACACTCTAGTGAAAGAGAATTTCAACATCAGGGTTATAAAAATGTTATATATGATAATAAAATCAATATAATCAATACATAGTTTTAATCTCAAGAGTAATATTCATAACTCAACTATAATTTGGTTAGAAAAAGAAACCAATTTTTATCGTGAATAGTAACTCATGAATAGTAACTCGACACAAAAAGGTAGAAATTCCACAATAAAATCCATACCAGTATTTCGGTATAATGATATTGAAAGAATAATATTTCTTAAGCTTATAAACAATTTATTTAAATTGTTTACACTTTATTAAATAATGCATTTAATCATTCTAAAATACCAAACTCATAAGAATTTATCACCAATAATCAAAACCCTCATCAAAAATCTGCATATACCTCATATAGAATTCCCAAGCCATAAAATCCTATTTTTCAATTTTCTTACTTCACATAACATATTTAATTCATTTACTCACAACTAGATCATTTTCATGAAAAATACCAAATCAGTTCCAAAAATATTTCTTTTCTGAGATATAGCATAATATAGTCCCATAGTGAACATATATTTTTCTCAGAATTTTTAAAACTCATTTACTATTTTTCATATGGCCAAAACCACCGAATATTTAGACATTTATCAAAAATTGTACTTTTATCCAAAAATTCTAAAATTTACAGAGCATACTTCTATCATACACATGTACTCCCAATAAAAATTTTATCAATTTTGGAGTTAACCACAAGGAATTATAAGCGGTTACTTTTAAAATAGTCTTTTCCCGTAAGATTCATAACTCTTAATCTATACATCCAAAAATCACCATTTTTGGACACAATCAATAAAACTCATCAAAATATCATTTCAAATTTTTCCATAATTTTTGAAGATCAGAAAAATTACGAAACTGAAAATCATAACAACCCTTAAAATCCATTACTATCCCTTACCTCAAAAGAGCAGTACTTCTGACTGGATATCGGATATGATGCTGAAGGAAACTTGCACTAATGAATAGCAACTCACCAAGTATCTAAAAACTCACAAAATATGCTTCATAATATAGAGAGAGAAAGAGAGAAAACTTATGTTTCTGGTGTGATTTTCAATTCTAACTTAGCCCTCTATTTATAGGAAAATTTTGGTAGGTTTGACCTGCAACCTGATGGCTTTACCTGCTACTATTCCCACCCACCACATTTGAAATATAATTCAGCACATTTCTTCACCAACCACAAGTGGGGCCAACCAATTCTAGAATTTTTCACCAAAATGATAAACTCCGAAAATTCAAAAATTTCTGAACCAGTCATCTCGTAAAATTCATAATAAATCATACGTTCATTTTTAACGGTTCAAAATTTGTAGACATATACTCAACTTATATATGTATAACATATCCAAATATTACCACGATCCAACGGTCGGATTAAAAATTATAACCCTCGCAAAATATCTCAAAAATCCTGATTTTTAATACCTCCATTCCGACAAAAATACTGATAAAAATCTCAACATTAACTCCTATATTTTTAACCACAAAAATATATCCCTCATTTATATCCACATAAAATAAATATTTCTTTATCATATGAATCAATAATTAATTATTCACAAATAATATTACAGAATCACATTTATGACAACCAGGCCGTTCCCAGGAAAAAGGGGGTTTTCCAATAAGGATTTCTCCTTACTAGCGCGCAATTAGATGACCAAACCTCTCCTTAGACAGAACTTTTTAGTCATTGCCAATAATGTTATCTAATAATATTATTCAAATAATATGAATTATTGATCAGATAATGGGAAATACTGTGCAGTGACAATTATTGAACAACAATAATATAAAATTTCAACGTAGCAATTATTGAATCAATAAAATAAAATATTGAACAGTAATTACTGTAACAATTATTGAGTAGTTCCTTCTTACGTAAGAATCAATAATTTCAAAAATACTATGCAATACCGTGTGCTACTGTGCAATAACGCGTATTACTGTATTTTAACCACAGGGTATTCCAACAATGTTAACGGTAACAACTACGTCGTTATTTGTAAAAACTCAAATTTATCGTTTTCTTCATCCGACAGTTATTCGTTATGGGGCCCACAAATAGCTGCGCCGTCGTACGAATATTCCCCGACAGAAAGAATATTTCACGACCAAACGAATATTCCCCGACAACAATGAATATTTTATAACCACTTGTGTATTTTGAAAAAAATTTATATATCACCCTTAACTTTAACATTTATCAATTTAACCATTTACTGAATAGAAAAATTGAATACTTTTATTTCATAAAATTCGGGGTCTTACAAAAACCATCTGTAGAACCTGCCGATGGTAAGGCAGCAACTGTAGAACCTGTTGAAGAGAGATTTTTTTTTCTTTTTCTTCTTTCTTTCTTTTTTTTCTTTTTTCTTTTTTTTCTTTTTTCTTTTTTTTTATGCATTAGATCGTGGAAAAGAGTCCTATGGCTCACTGATAGGTAACTCCGGCATTGATAAGGCCGAATGACAATCGTCCGTAGCAAAAGGTTCCCCAAGGAGTGATGAAAATAATTTTCTCACGATCTTCCTCAGCAACCACGATTTGATGGTACCTCTCAAAGCAATCAGCAAAGGAGTACATATCGTATCGAGCTGTATTGTCAACAAGTATGTGGATGAATGGCACGGGAAAGCTGTCTTTGAGGCAAGCTTTATTCAAATCTCTGTAATCCACACAACCTCGCACATTCCTTCCCGGTTTCGAAATGGGGACTATGTTGAATAGCCCTTCAGGGTATGTTGACACCATGATGATGCCAGCTTGAAATTGTTTCACAATTTCTTCTTTAATTTTTAACTTCCACTAAGGTTTTAATCGCCAGAGCTTCAGCCTAAGTGGCTTGAATCCCCCTTTGATGGGAAGGCGATGAATGATAATGTCCGTGTATAAACCGACCATGTCTTCGTGAGACCATGCAAACACATCCTGGAACTTGGTTAATAGCGTAACCATGTCATTCCGTCAGTTTGGGGTAAGGTCTGAACCAATCTGGATTAACTTAGGGTTTTCTAAGGTTCCGAGATTGAAAGGAGTGGTTTGATCAAGGTTGGATTTAAGTTTGTCTTTGACCCATTCTTGAATTTCTGGAGGCACCTCAATGTCATTTGGTATATCCACCAAGGCTGAATTCATCTCTACATCAAAGGTACAATCCTTGTGGAGAAGAGGCACCGTATAAGCAAGTACATGCACATCTAAATTCAGAGTCCTGAAACAAAATATGCTTTCACTTAGTATATATGAAATGTGTTGATCATACACAGTGTTAGCATATACTGGCAAAATAAACCGCTAATACTGTACAGAAAGGAAGCAGTTATTATATCTACAGGGCAGAAAGAGTTTCCACCCGCTTTACCCTTGACGACCAATGCAAGGAATGTTGTTCCAATTGGCAAGAGCAAATTCCAGGTGAACCGCAGTGATAGAGGGATTATCATCATCCTCCTTGTCTCGAATGATAGCCATTACGTCTGGGCAATCATCGTCTGGGGTATATCTGTTGGTATGCTCATCATGAACGACGATGCGTATACCGGACATCATCCTGATGACGTCTTGCTTGATTCTTCGTTCCTCTTCCTCCACTGCGGGATCTGGAACAAAGATTTCTTTCTCCTTTACCAGTACCGGCTTGGGAAATAACATTGCCATTATATTGGCTGGCACCTTTACAGGAGGTTGTGCAGACTCGTATCTTGAAGGCGAAGCTAAACGCCGCACGTTTGAAGCTGCAGGAATCTGCTGAAGCTTATAAGGATTCCTATTACTAGAGCTGGTAGGATAGCCTAGTCAAGCTGTCCCAATTTGCTGGGTTAAGCGAATAGGGTATTTGACACCCTGGCAATCTTTACCCAACCCTTATCCCGGTTTATGACCTAATGACATCATTTCTTGTGTGGCCGACATTACCTCGGCAGAAATCTGGGGTTCGGGCAATGGCGTTCCTGTGACGCCCCCAAAATTAGGTATACATCACCCATCTTGGGTCGTCAGATACATGGTACAGAATACAAATACAACTTACTAATACAACTGTCGTGTACAATACGACAAAACATAACTGTGAGTTTGAATACAATTATTGTCTACTAGAGACTATACAAACTCAAAAGGAGTCCTCATTACAATTATTGTCACACTATTTAACAGAATAGTGAGGACTACTAATACTATCATCTGGTCCATCACTCCGTTCCCCGACTCATCCCAGCTATATTTTCATTTCCTGAAGAGAACAATGAAAGAAAGGGTGAGCTCAACTAGCCCAGTAAGAAATATTATGACTAAGATAATGCAGAATAAATTATCATTAGCCTTCAACAGTGTTAAACTGATAAAATATAATGAACATCAAGTTTAACTGCAACGGAACAAGCAATCCATTAAAAGAGTCAAGTAGAAAATAAAATCTACTATCTTCTATGATTTAAAAGGTTTTCAACACTGTTATCGCTGGGACTCAGCTTAATAAAATAATCCACATCATCGAATCACCACTGCACTACGGCCAAGGATATTCGTGTATTCATTAATGGTCATGATCATGCCAACAACTGTCCATCAATGCACTACGGGCCAATGAGGACTTTTACCACATCATTTGTAACATTACGGTCATGATTATACCGAATAATCCCTGATCATAATCATACCAAGTCCATCTATGCACTACAGGCCACAGATGACTTTCAACATTTTATAAACATGAGGATGATGACAATGATATAAGAATTCAATAAAAACAAGTTCAAGAATTAATTTATCCAAGAATTAACAACGTCCAAATTGTCAACTTGATACTGCTTTGTGGAGTAAAATTCAAGAATGCTTAGAAGAATATTTTCATGAAAAGATACTGGATGAAACGCAATTATCAAGGATATTCCACAAATTTCATGGAGTATAGAAGTCAAAACTTAACCAACTGAGTATAATAAAGAATGGAATAACAAAAGAAATCACCATGCATGCGATAGACCGCACAGACATGTTATTCCAACAGAATAATAAATAATGGAACCAGGTCTGGCGTAAAACGCACAGACAGGATATTCCAACAGAATAATAATAAAGACGGAACCAGGTCCAGTGTAAAACACACAGACAGGATGTTCCAACAGAATAATAATAAAGACGAAACCAGGACTGGTGTAAAACACACAGACAGGATGTTCCAATAGAATAATAATAAAGACGGAACCAGGTCTGGTGTAAAACACACAAACAGGATGTTCCAACAAAATAATAATAAAGACGGAACCAGGTCCGGTGTAAAACACACAGACAGGATGTTCCAACAGAATAATAGAAGAATGTCACCAAGTATAGGGTAGACCGCGTATATAGGTTATTTCAACAGAATAATAAGAAATGGAATAACAACAGTTCTCTTCATGAATAAGAAAGAATAACACCCCTTACCGTTTTAAAGAAGAACTGAAATAAGGAAGTAGTTAAGTAGCAGAATACTTTTCTTCTCTCTCTCTATAGTTTCTCTCTCTAGAGTTCAGTGAATTCATAAGAAATAATGAAGGAATGAGTTGCTATTTATAGAAAAATGGAATGCATAGTAACTAATCCATGAACGCTCCAGATTGATTACTTTAATCTGACGGTTCATATTTAAAGAAAAATCATTTAAATAAAATATAATATATTCTATTTATAGAATAACTTTAATAAAGTATTCTGTTTTATATAAAAAGATGTTTCTGTTTTATTACGTTAATAATACGAATAAAACAAAACTTCATTATCGCTAAATAATTCATATTATTAACTGACAATAATTGAATCAAACTGAGTGACTTCTCACATAAGCATTAATAATCAATACCGTGTGCTACTATGCAACCACACGTGTTACTGTACTTTTACTACCGAGTAGTTCAACAGTATCAATGGTAAAACTTCCGTCATTATTTTTAATAAAATATTTTTGTCGTTTTCTCAATCCGACAATAATTCTATTGTGGGGTCCACTAATGATTGTGCCGTTGTACGAATATTCCCTGTTAAAATGAATATTCCCCGACCAATCGAATATTATATAACAACTTGCGTACTTTGCAAAATTTATAAATATTACCCACAACTATAACATTATATCAAATTAACTCCATAATATTCCAAAATGATATTTATAGAAAATTCATCTTTATTTATAAAAGTTGGGGTCTTACAACCTCCCCTTCTTATGAAATTTTGCCCTCGAAATTAGGGTACGTACCTGGTATGTCGAAGAGGTAAGGATACCTTGACTTCATTTCAGATTCTAACTCCCAAGTCATTTCCTCAACATCGTGATTTCTCCACAAAACTTTGACTTGAGGTATAACCTTGGAGCGTAGAATATGTTCCTTCTTATCCAAGATTTGAACAGGAACTTCTTCATACGTCAAATCCTCCGCTATTTCGTCCGGTTCTAACTCAATAATGTGGTTCGGGTCTTCCACATATTTACGTAACATGGATATGTGAAAAACGTTATGAACACGAGACATACTTGGCGGTAAAGCGAGTCTATAAGCCACAGTTCCTACTCGATCGAGGATTAAAAATGGACCGATGAATCGAGGATTGAGCTTTCCTCTCTTTCCAAATCTCGTAACTCCTTTCCATGGAGCAACACGTAAGAACACATGATCTCCTATATCAAATTCCACGTCCTTTCGATGAAGATCAGCATAACTCTTTTGTCGATCTTGTGAGGTTTTTATACGTTGTCGGATCGTTTGAATCTTTTCTGTAGTCATACGTACCAACTCCGGTCCCAACAACGTTGCTTCACCCACCTCATCCCAGCATACTGGAGAACGACATTTTCTTCCATACAATGCTTCGAATGGAGCCATGCCAATACTTGCTTGATAACTGTTGTTGTAGGAAAACTCCACCAATGGTAAGAACTTGTCCCAACTTCCCTTGAAGTCAAGGACACAGAGTCTTAATAAATCTTCTAGAGTTTGAATAGTCCTCTCTGATTGTCCGTCCGTCTGAGGATGATATGCCGAACTAAATCGTAAATCCGTGCCCATAGCTTTTTGTAAACTAACCCAAAATCGTGAAGTGAATCTTGGGTCTCGATCAGAAACTATGGATACTGGCATACCATGCAGTCTTACAATCTCGTTTATGTACATACGAGCAAGACGTTCAAGTGTATAAGTTTCTCGTATCGGTAAGAAATGAGCAGACTTGGTCAATCTATCAACAATGACCCAAATCGCATCTATACCTTGAGAAACCTTAGGAAGACCGGTAACGAAATCCATGGTAATGTGCTCCCACTTCCATTCTGGAATTTCAAGTGGTTGCAATGGACCTTTTGGTACTTGATGCTCCGCTTTGACTCGTTGACAAGTTAGACACCTTGAGATAAACAACGCTATCTCTCTCTTCATATTGCTCCACCAAAATGTATGACGAAGATCATGATACATTTTGGTACTTCCAGGATGGATTGCAAACGGTGTGTTGTGCGCCTCCATCATGATTTCATACTTTAAATCAGGGTTGTTAGGAACACAAAGTCTGGAGTTGACTCGAAGTATTCCTTCTTCATCGATTCTTGCTTCCGGCATAGCACCTTCTTGCACTTTCTTCCTCATACGCATCAGCTCCAGGTCTGTAGCTTGAGCAGCTTTAACTTTATCGATTAAAGTTGGTTCTACTCGTATATTCGCCATCATCACATGGGTCCCTGGAGTCTTTAACTCTATCTCCATCCTTTGCAAGTCACACAAAATGGGCCTTTGTGTTGACAATATCGCACTCGTACTTGCATATGATCTTCTACTCAATGCGTCAGCTACCACGTTCGCTTTTCCAGGATGGTATTGAATGGTATGATCATAATCTTTCAACAGTTCAAGCCAACGTCGTTGTCGCATGTTGAGTTCCTTTTGAGTGAAGAAATATTTGAGGCTTTTATGATCCGTAAAGATCTCCACCTTCTCCCCATACAAGTAATGCCTCCAAATTTTAAGTGCAAAGACAACAGCTGCCAACTCTAGATCATGAGTAGGATAATTCCTCTCATATTCCTTGAGTTGTCTTGATGCATAGGCTATGACTTTTCCATGTTGCATGAGAACGCATCCCAACCCTTTGCTCGAAGCATCACTGTAGATGACAAATCCCTCCGAGCCAGATGGTATTGTTAGAACAGGTGCTGAAATGAGTCTCCTCTTGAGTTCTTGAAAACTCTTCTCACATTCTTCGCTCCAACCGAACTTTGTATCTTTTCGAGTCAGCTGAGTTAATGGAGTAGCGATTCGAGAAAATCCTTCCACGAATCTCCGATAATAACCAGCTAAACCAAGAAAGCTACGTACTTCGGTCACTGATTTAGGTTGCTCCCAGCTTTGAATAGCTTCAATCTTTGCCGGGTCAACAGATATTCCACGACTTGATACTACGTGCCCAAGGAATGCTACCTCCTCCAGCCAGAACTCGCATTTCTTCAACTTGGCATAAAGCTTGTATTCACGAAGCTTTTGGAGTACCAGCCTCAAGTGTTGCTCATGATCTTCACGGCTTTTGGAATAAATAAGGATGTCATCAATAAAGACGACCACAAAGTGATCCAAATATTCCTTGAATACCCGGTTCATCATATCCATGAAGGCAGCAGGAGCATTAGTCAATCCAAAGGACATGACTAGGAATTCATAATGCCCGTACCGAGTTCTGAAAGCCGTCTTTGGAATATCCTCAGTTCTAACCTTCAGCTGATGATATCCAGAACGAAGATCGATCTTTGAAAAGAATTGTGCTCCTTGCAACTGGTCAAACAGGTCATCAATACGTGGCAATGGGTACCTGTTTTTGATGGTGACATGATTCAACTCCCGATAATCAATACAAAGTCGCATACTTCCATCTTTCTTCTTCACGAATAGAACAGGAGCACCCCAAGGAGAAGTACTAGGACGAATAAAGCCAATGTCTAACAATTCCTGCAGTTGGATCTTTAACTCCTGAAGTTCAATAGGAGCCATTCGATATGGGGCTTTGGAAATGGGTTTTGTACCGGGTTCAAGGTCGATACAAAATTCAATTTCACGCTCTGGGGGTAGGCCAGGAAGTTCTTCAGGGAATACGTCAGGGAATTTATTAACAATAGAAATATCATTCAAAACTGACGTATTTTTGTTTAGATCTGTGACATGAGCTAAGAAAGCTTGACATCCGTTTTTCAATAAACGAATAGCTTTATGGCTTGAGATGACAGCGATTGATTTTAATGGTTTGGTTGCTTGAATTCGCATAATAGGTCGATTAGGAATATGAAAGCTAACAACCTTACGAAAATAATCAATTTTTGCATGATGAGTAGTTAACCAATCAATCCCTAGAATCACGTCAAATGCAAGTATTTTTAATGAAATAAGATCGACAGGTAATGTGTGGGTACCAACTTGAACCAAACAAGACTTATAAACCGTGGATGTAATGAAAGTTTCTCCCAATGGAGTTTCAACAGATAAGTCAAAGTCTAATTTCTCCGGAGTCAAATTTAATCGATGAGCGCAAGTAGGAGAAATAAAAGAATGGGTAGAACCGGTATCAAATAAAGTATAGACTTCGTTAGAGTTTATGATAAGCTTACCCGTGATGACCTCATTCGGGTTCCTTACTTTCTGGGAGGTCACAACAAACGCTCTCCCTTGCACTACCGGTTTTGACTTTTCTGGGACGGCCTTTGGTGCCTCCATCCTGGCTGAACTTGTTTTTGGTAAACGACAAAATTGAGCTAAATGACCTTCTCTTCCACAATTATAACATGCTTTAAACGGCATCGCGCAGTTTGGACTGATGTGCCCCTCCCCTCCGCATTTGAAACATATGATAGGTGGTCGTTCTCCTTCCTTAACAACGGGTGTTGGTGCTGACGTCTTTCCATCATTGTTGAATCTCCTCTTCTTGAAATGACCATTCTTATTATTTTGGCCCTGATTACCACCGAAGTGGTTACCATTTCTGGCCTGCTGATTCCCTCCACGCTTGTTGTCACCGCTTCGATGACTGCTCTCACTGGTATTATCATTTTGCCGATTGCTCTCTTTTGGTTGCGTTGACTCGTTATCGCGCTCCACTAACTGAGCCCTATTCACAACATCTGAATACAAACACAGTTTATGAGAAATAAGATGTTGACGTATCTCAGGTTTCAAACCTCGCAAAAACATTCGCGTCATTCGCTTTTCATTATCCACCAAGTGGGACGCAAACCGGGACAACTCAGCAAATTTAGCCTCATACTGCGACACGGTCATATTATTTTGCTCAAATTTGATGAACTCCACCTCCTTCATGTGACGAACACTTTCGAGAAAGTATTTGTCATTGAACAGCTCTTGGAACTTCTCCCAAGACATCTTCAGTGCGGTAGGTTGAGTACGCTTAATCGATTTCCACCAGTAATCTGCCTCTCCTCGCAACATAAAGGCGGCAAAGGGAACCTTTTGCTCCTCAGAGCATCCCAAGACATCAAATATCTTGGTGATCTGCTTTATCCATGTTTCCACTATAAGTGATTTTGGCTCTCCCTTAAACTCTGGTGGTCCCAGCTCTTTGAACTGTTTAGCGGTGACCGTCCGAGAGTTTTCAGAGTTTCCACCTACATTTTGAACAGGAGCCGCTCTCGCCTGCTGTTGTATGAACTGCATAAAGCTTCTGAACATTTCATCATTCATCTTGTTTGCATGAGGATTATCACCTTCCTGATGCATATTATCCCAATTATTGATATGTGGTGAATCAACAGTCGCCTGTGCTCCATTGATATTCTCAACATTCTCGGATGCCATTTTCAGATACTGCCACAAAACAAAAGTTAATTAATATTGTGACGCCCCCAAAATTAGGTATACATCACCCATCTTGGGTTGTCAGATACATAGTACAGAATACAAATACAACTTACTAATACAACTGTCGTGTACAATACGACAAAACATAAACTGTGAGTTTGAATACAAATATTATCTTCTAGAGAGTATTCATACTCAAAAGGAGTCCTCATTACATTTATTAACACACCATTACATAGAATAGTGAGGACTACTAACTAATACTATCATTCGGACCATCACTCCGTTCCCCGACTTGCCCCAGCTACGTTCTCATTTCCTGAAGAGAACAGTGAAAGAAAGGGTGAGCTCAACTAGCCCAGTAAGAAATATTATGACTAAGATAATGCAGAATAAATTATCATTAGCCTTCAACAATGTTAAACTGATAAAATATAATAGACATCAAGTTTAACTGCAGCGGAACAAGCAATCCATTAAAAGAGTCAAGTAGAAAATAAACTCTACTATCTTTTATGATTTAAAAGATTTTCCAACACTGTGATCGCTGAGACTCAGCTTAATAAAATAATCCACATCATCGAATCACCCCTGCACTACGGCCAAGGATATTCGTATATTCATTAATGGTCATGATCATGCCAACAACTGTCCATCAATGCACTACGGGCCAATGAGGACTTTTACCACATCATTTGTAACATTACGGTCATGATTATACCGAATAATCCCTGGTCATAATCATACCAAGTCCATCTATGCACTACAGGCCACAGATGACTTTCAACATTTTATAAACATGAGGATGATGACAATGATATAAGAATTCAATAAAACAAGTTCAAGAATTAATTTATCCAAGAATTAACAACGTCCAAATTGTCAACATGATACTGCATTGTGGAGTAAAATTCAAGAATGCTTAGAAGAATATTTTCATGAAAAGATACTGGATGAAACGCAATTATCAAGGATATTCCACAAATTTCATGGAGTATAGAAGTCAAAACTTAACCAACTGAGTATAATAAAGAATGGAATAACAAAAGAAATCACCATGCATGCGATAGACCGCACAGACAGGTTATTCCAACAGAATAATAAATAATGGAACCAGGTCCGGCGTAAAACACACAGACAGGATATTCCAACAGAATAATAATAAAAATGGAACCAGGTCCGGTGTAAAACACACAGACAGGATATTCCAACAGAATAATAATAAAAACGGAACCAGGTCCGGTGTAAAACACACAGACAGGATGTTCCAACAGAATAATAAAAGAATGTCACCAAGTATAGGGTAGACCACGTATACTGGTTATTCCAACAGAATAATAAAAAATGGAATAACAGAAGTTCTCTTCATGAATATAAAAGAAATAATATTCCCTACCTTAAAAGAACTGGATATTGGAAAAGTGAAGTAGCAGAATACTTTTATTCTCTCTCTCTTATTCTCTCTATACTTTCTCTCTCTATAGCTTGAATGAATTCGTGAAAAATAATGAAGCCCTAGGCCTCTATTTATAGAAAAACTGAAGGTGGCTCTTGGTCTTAACGAAGGGTCAAATGACTCTTGGTCTTAACGAAGGGTCAAATGACTCTTGGTAATATTGAAGGGACAACTACTATTGACGAAAGTAATTACTATTGACCAAGGTAAATACTATTGACGAAGGTAATTACTATTGACCAAGGTAAATACTATTGACCAAGGTAAATACTATTGACGAAGGTAATTACTATTGACCAAGGTAAATACTATTGACCAAGGTAAATACTATTGACGACGGTAATTACTATTGACGAAGAGACTCTTAGATGATGACATATGGCCCCCCATAAAAAATAACCAAACTTACCACAACGTCTCAATTATTGATTTAATAATATAACATATTATACAGATGATACTATGACAATAATTTAAGAGATATGATGCAGCAATTACTGTAGCAATAATTGAGTATAGCTGAGTGACTTCTCACGTAAGCATCAATAATCAATACCGTGTGCTACTATGCAACCACGCGTATTACTGTACTTTTACTACCGAGTAGTTCAACAGTTTTAACGGTTTTAACGGTAACACCTCAGCCGTTATTTTTATAGAAAGATAATTTTGTCGTTTTCTCAATCCGACAATAATTCCGTTGTGGGGTCCACCAATGATTGTGCCGTCGTACGAATATTCCCGACAAAAAGAATATTCCCCGACCAAACGAATATTTTATAACAACTTGCTTACTTTGCAAAATTTATAAATATTACCCACAACTATAACATTATATCAAATTAACTCCATAATATTCAAAAATGATATTTATAGAAAATTCATCTTTATTTATAAAAGTTGGGGTCTTACAACCTCCCCTTCTTATGAAATTTCGCCCTCGAAATTAGGGTACGTACCTGGTATGTCGAAGAGGTAAGGATACCTTGATTTCATTTCAGATTCTAACTCCCAAGTCATTTCCTCAACATCGTGGTTTCTCCACAAAACTTTGACTTGAGGTATAACCTTGGAGCGTAGAATATGTTCCTTCTTATCCAAGATTTGAACAGGAACTTCTTCATACGTCAAATCCTCCGCTATTTCGTCCGGTTCTAACTCAATAATGTGGTTCGGGTCTTCCACATATTTGCGTAACATGGATATGTGAAAAACGTTATGAACACGAGACATACTTGGCGGTAAAGCGAGTCTATAAGCCACAGTTCCTACTCGATCGAGGATTAAAAATGGACCGATGAATCGAGGATTGAGCTTTCCTCTCTTTCCAAATCTCGTAACTCCTTTCCATGGAGCAACACGTAAGAACACATGATCTCCTACATCAAATTCCACGTCCTTTCGATGAAGATCAGCATAACTCTTTTGTCGATCTTGTGAGGTTTTTATACGTTGTCGGATCGTTTGAATCTTTTCTGTAGTCATACGTACCAACTCCGGTCCCAACAACGTTGCTTCACCCACCTCATCCCAGCATACTGGAGAACGACATTTTCTTCCATACAATGCTTCGAATGGAGCCATGCCAATACTTGCTTGATAACTGTTGTTGTAGGAAAACTCCACCAATGGTAAGAACTTGTCCCAACTTCCCTTGAAGTCAAAGACACAGAGTCTTAATAGATCTTCAAGAGTTTGAATAGTCCTCTCTGATTGTCCGTCCGTCTGAGGATGATATGCTGAACTAAATCGTAAATCCGTGCCCATAGCTTTTTGTAAACTAACCCAAAATCGTGAAGTGAATCTTGGGTCTCGATCAGAAACTATGGATACTGGCATACCATGCAGTCTTACAATCTCGTTTATGTACATACGAGCAAGACGTTCAAGTGTATAAGTTTCTCGTATCGGTAAGAAATGAGCAGACTTGGTCAATCTATCAACAATGACCCAAATCGCATCAATACCTTGAGAAACCTTAGGAAGACCGGTAACGAAATCCATGGTAATGTGCTCCCACTTCCATTCTGGAATTTCAAGTGGTTGCAATGGACCTTTTGGTACTTGATGCTCCGCTTTGACTCGTTGACAAGTTAGACACCTTGAGATAAACAACGCTATCTCTCTCTTCATATTGCTCCACCAAAATGTATGACGAAGATCATGATACATTTTGGTACTTCCAGGATGGATTGCAAACGGTGTGTTGTGCGCCTCCATCATGATTTCATACTTTAAATCAGGGTTGTTAGGAACACAAAGTCTGGAGTTGACTCGAAGTATTCCTTCTTCATCGATTCTTGCTTCCGGCATAGCACCTTCTTGCACTTTCTTCCTCATACGCATCAGCTCCAGGTCTGTAGCTTGAGCAGCTTTAACTTTATCGATTAAAGTCGGTTCTACTCGTATATTCGCCATCATCACATGGGTCCCTGGAGTCTTTAACTCTATCTCCATCCTTTGCAAGTCACACAAAATGGGCCTTTGTGTTGACAATATCGCACTCGTACTTGCATATGATCTTCTACTCAATGCGTCAGCTACCACGTTCGCTTTTCCAGGATGGTATTGAATGGTATGATCATAATCTTTCAACAGTTCAAGCCAACGTCGTTGTCGCATGTTGAGTTCCTTTTGAGTGAAGAAATATTTGAGGCTTTTATGATCCGTAAAGATCTCCACCTTCTCCCCATACAAGTAATGCCTCCAAATTTTAAGTGCAAAGACAACAGCTGCCAACTCTAGATCATGAGTAGGATAATTCCTCTCATATTCCTTGAGTTGTCTTGATGCATAGGCTATGACTTTTCCATGTTGCATGAGAACGCATCCCAACCCTTTGCTCGAAGCATCACTGTAGATGACAAATCCCTCCGAGCCAGATGGTATTGTTAGAACAGGTGCTGAAATGAGTCTCCTCTTGAGTTCTTGAAAACTCTGCTCACATTCTTCGCTCCAACCGAACTTTGTATCTTTCCGAGTCAGCTGAGTTAATGGAGTAGCGATTCGAGAAAATCCTTCCACGAATCTCCGATAATAACCAGCTAAACCAAGAAAGCTACGTACTTCGGTCACTGATTTAGGTTGCTCCCAGCTTTGAATAGCTTCAATCTTTGCCGGGTCAACAGATATTCCACGACTTGATACTACGTGCCCAAGGAATGCTACCTCTTCCAGCCAGAACTCGCATTTCTTCAACTTGGCATAAAGTTTGTATTCACGAAGCTTTTGGAGTACCAGCCTCAAGTGTTGCTCATGATCTTCACGGCTTTTGGAATAAATAAGGATGTCATCGATAAAGACGACCACAAAGTGATCCAAATATTCCTTGAATACCTTGTTCATCATATCCATGAAGGCAGCAGGAGCATTAGTCAATCCAAAAGACATAACTAAGAATTCATAATGCCCGTACCGAGTTCTGAAGGCAGTCTTTGGAATATCCTCAGTTCTAACCTTCAGCTGATGATATCCAGAACGAAGATCGATCTTTGAAAAGAATTGTGCTCCTTGCAACTGGTCAAACAGGTCATCAATACGTGGCAATGGGTACCTATTTTTGATGGTGACATGATTCAACTCCCGATAATCAATACAAAGTCGCATACTCCCATCTTTCTTCTTCACGAACAGAACAGGAGCACCCCAAGGAGAAGTACTAGGACGAATAAAACCAATGTCTAACAATTCCTGCAGTTGGGTCTTTAACTCCTGAAGTTCAATAGGAGCCATTCGATATGGGGCTTTGGAAATGGGTTTTGTACCGGGTTCAAGGTCGATACAAAATTCAATTTCACGCTCTGGGGGTAGGCCAGGAAGTTCTTCGGAAATACGTCAGGAAATTTATTAACAACAGAAATATCATTCAAAGCTGACGTATTTTTGTTTAGATCTGTGACATGAGCTAAGAAAGCTTGACATCCGTTTTTCAATAAACGAATAGCTTTATGGCTTGAGATGACAGCGATTGATTTTAATGGTTTGGTTGCTTGAATTCGCATAATAGGTCGATTAGGAATATGAAAGCTAACAACCTTACGAAAACAATCAATTTTTGCATGATGAGTAGTTAACCAATCAATCCCTAGAATCACGTCAAATGCAAGTATTTTTAATGAAATCAGATCGACAGGTAATGTGTGGGTACCAACTTGAACCAAACAAGACTTATAAACCGTGGATGTAATGAAGGTTTCTCCCAATGGAGTTTCAACAGCTAAGTCAAAGTCTAATTTCTCCGGAATCAAATTTAATCGATGAGCGCAAGTAGGAGAAATAAAAGAATGGGTAGAACCGGTATCAAATAAAGTATAGACTTCGTTAGAGTTTATGATAAGCTTACCCGTGATGACCTCATTCGGGTTCCTTGCTTTCTGGGAGTTCACAACAAACGCTCTCCCTTGCACAACCGGTTTTGACTTTTCTGGGACGGCCTTTGGTGCCTCCATCCTAGCTGAATTTGTCTTCGGTAAACGACAAAATCGGGCTAAATGACCTTCTCTTCCACAATTATAACATGCTTTGGACGGCATCGCGCAGTTTGGACTGATGTGCCCCTCCCCTCCGCATTTGAAACATATGATAGGTGGTCGTTCTCCTTCCTTAACGACAGGTGCTGGTGCTGACGTCTTTCCATCATTGTTGAATCTCCTCTTCTTGAAATGCCCATTCTTATTGTTTTGGCCCTGATTACCACCGAAGTGGTTACCATTTCTGGCCTGTTGATTCCCTCCACGCTTGTTGTCACCGCTTCGATGACTGCTCTCACTGGTATTATCATTTTGCCGGCTGCTCTCTTTTGGTTGCGTTGACTCGTTATCGCGCTCCACCAACTGAGCCCTATTTACAACATCTGAATACAAACACAGTTTATGAGAAACAAGATGTTGACGTATCTCCGGCTTCAAACCTCTTAAAAACATCCGCGTCATTCTTTCTTCATTATCCACCAGGTGGGACGCAAACCGGGATAACTCCGCAAATTTTGCCTCGTACTGCGACACGGTCATATTATTCTGCTCCAATTTGATGAACTCCACCTCCTTCATGTGACGAATACTCTCGGGAAAGTATTTGTCGTTAAACAGCTCTTGGAACTTCTCCCAGGACATCTTCAGTGCGGCAGGTTGAGTACGCTTTATCGATTCCCACCAGTAATCTGCCTCTCCTCGCAACATAAAGGCGGCAAAGGGAACCTTTTGCTCCTCGGAGCAACCCAAGACATCAAATATCTTGGTGATCTGCTTTATCCATGTTTCAGCTACAAGTGGTTTGGGTTCTCCCTTAAACTCCGGTGGTCCCAGCTCCTTAAACTGTTTAGCGGTGACCGCCAGAGAGTTTCCAGTATTTCCACCTACGTTGTGGACAGGAGCCGCTTTCACCTGTTGTTGCATGAATTGCATAAAGCCTCTGAACATTTGATCATTCATCATTTGGTCAGTGTTGTTGTTTGCATGAGGATTGTCACCTTCCTGATGCACATTATCCTGATTATTGATATGTGGTGAATCAACAGTCGCTGTGCTCCATTGCTATTCTCAACATTCTCAGATGCCATTTTCAGATACTGCCACAAAATAAAAATTAATTGATATGTCATATATTATCCTTATATTATGACCGACCAATTAAATACCATGCAAATAAACTTAGGTAGGTCATACTAGCGAAGGAATTCCCCGTCTCTCCCCTCCTAGTTCTATTCTCACATCTTAGCCAGGGATCATATCCCTAAGCTCTGATACCAACTGTGACGCCCCCAAAATTAGGTATACATCACCCATCTTGGGTCGTCAGATACATAGTACAGAATACAAATACAACTTACTAATACAACTGTCGTGTACAATACGACAAAACATAAACTGTGAGTTTGAATACAAATATTATCTTCTAGAGAGTATTCATACTCAAAAGGAGTCCTCATTACATTTATTAACACACCATTACATAGAATAGTGAGGACTACTAACTAATACTATCATTCGGACCATCACTCCGTTCCCCGACTTGTCCCAGCTACGTTCTCATTTCCTGAAGAGAACAGTGAAAGAAAGGGTGAGCTCAACTAGCCCAGTAAGAAATATTATGACTAAGATAATGCAGAATAAATTATCATTAGCCTTCAACAATGTTAAACTGATAAAATATAATAGACATCAAGTTTAACTGCAGCGGAACAAGCAATCCATTAAAAGAGTCAAGTAGAAAATAAACTCTACTATCTTTTATGATTTAAAAGATTTTTCAACACTGTGATCGCTGAGACTCAGCTTAATAAAATAATCCACATCATCGAATCACCCCTGCACTACGGCCAAGGATATTCGTATATTCATTAATGGTCATGATCATGCCAACAACTGTCCATCAATGCACTACGGGCCAATGAGGACTTTTACCACATCATTTGTAACATTACGGTCATGATTATACCGAATAATCCCTGGTCATAATCATACCAAGTCCATCTATGCACTACAGGCCACAGATGACTTTCAACATTTTATAAACATGAGGATGATGACAATGATATAAGAATTCAATAAAACAAGTTCAAGAATTAATTTATCCAAGAATTAACAACGTCCAAATTGTCAACATGATACTGCATTGTGGAGTAAAATTCAAGAATACTTAGAAGAATATTTTCATGAAAAGATACTGGATGAAACGCAATTATCAAGGATATTCCACAAATTTCATGGAGTATAGAAGTCAAAACTTAACCAACTGAGTATAATAAAGAATGGAATAACAAAAGAAATCACCATGCATGCGATAGACCGCACAGACAGGTTATTCCAACAGAATAATAAATAATGGAACCAGGTCCGGCGTAAACGCACAGACAGGATATTCTGACAGAATAATAAATAATGGAACCAGGTCCGGTGTAAAACACACAGACAGGATGTTCCAACAGAATAATAATAAAAATGGAACCAGGTCCGGTGTAAAACACACAGACAGGATGTTCCAACAGAATAATAATAAAAACGGAACCAGGTCCGGTGTAAAACACACAGACAGGATGTTCCAACAGAATAATAAAAGAATGTCACCAAGTATAGGGTAGACCGCGTATACTGGTTATTCCAACAGAATAATAAAGAATGGAATAACAGAAGTTCTCTTCATGAATATAAAAGAAATAATATTCCCTACCTTAAAAGAACTGGATATTGGAAAAGTGAAGTAGCAGAATACTTTTATTCTCTCTCTCTTATTCTCTCTATACTTTCTCTCTCTATAGCTTGAATGAATTCGTGAAAAATAATGAAGCCCTAGGCCTCTATTTATAAAAAAACTGAAAGTGGCTCTTGGTCTTAACGAAGGGTCAAATGACTCTTGGTCTTAACGAAGGGTCAAATGACTCTTGGTAATATTGAAGGGACAACTACTATTGACGAAAGTAATTACTATTGACCAAGATAAATACTATTGACGAAGGTAATTACTATTGACCAAGGTAAATACTATTGACCAAGGTAAATACTATTGACGAAGATAATTACTATTGACCAAGATAAATACTATTGACCAAGGTAAATACTATTGATGACGGTAATTACTATTGACGAAGAGACTCTTAGATGATGACATATGGGCCCCCCATAAAAAATAACCAAACTTACCACAACGTCTCAATAATTGATTTAATAATATAACATATTATATAGATGATACTATGACAATAATTTAAGAGATATGATGCAGCAATTACTGTAGCAATAATTGAGTATAGCTGAGTGACTTCTCACGTAAGCATCAATAATCAATACCGTGCGCTACTATGCAACCACGCGTATTACTGTACTTTTACTACCAGGTAGTTCAACAGTTTTAACGGTTTTAACGGTAACACCTCAGTTGTTATTTTTATAGAAAGATAATTTTGTCGTTTTCTAACTACGACTATACTTCTGTTGTGGGGTCCACCAATGATTGTGTCGTCGTACGAATATTCTCCGACAAAAAGAATATTCCCCGACCAAACGAATATTTTAAAACAACTTGCTTACTTTGCAAAATTTATAAATATTACCCACAACTATAACATTATATCAAATTAACTCCATAAAATTCAAAAATGATATTTATAGAAAATTTATCTTTATTTATAAAAGTTGGGGTCTTACAGATGTCATATATTATCCTTATATTCTAACCGACCAATTAAATACCATGCAAATAAACTTAGGTAAGTCATACTAGCGAAGGAATTCCCCGTCTCTCCCTTCCTAGTTCTATTCTCACATCTTAGTCAGGGATCATATCCCTAAGCTCTGATACCAACTGTGACGCCCCAAAAATTAGGTATACATCACCCATCTTGGGTCGTCAGATACATGGTACAGAATACAAATACAACTTACTAATACAACTGTCGTGTACAATACGACAAAACATAATTGTGAGTTTGAATATAATTATTGTCTACTAGAGACTATACAAACTTAAAAGGAGTCCTCATTACAATTATTGTCACACTATTTAACAGAATAGTGAGGACTACTAATAGTATCATCTGGTCCATCACTCCGTTCTCCGACTCGTCCCAGCTATATTCTCATTTCCTGAAGAGAACAGTGAAAGAAAGAGTGAGCTTAACTAGCCCAGTAAGAAATATTATGACTAAGATAATGCAGAATAAATTATCATTAGCCTTCAACAGTGTTAAACTGATAAAATATAACGAACATCAAGTTTAACTGCAGCGGAACAAGCAATCCATTAAAAGAGTCAAGTAAAAAATAAAATCCACTATCTTCTATGATTTAAAAGGTTTTTTAACACTGTTATCGCTGGGACTCAGCTTAATAAAATAATTCACATCATCGAATCACCCCTGCACTACGGCCAAGGATATTCGTGTATTCATTAATGGTCATGATCATGCCAATAACTGTCCATCAATGCACTACGGGCCAATGAGGACTTTTACCACATCATTTGTAACATTACAGTCATGATTATACCGAATAATCCCTAGTAATAATCATACCAAGCCATCTATGCACTACAGGCCACAGATGACTTTCAATATTTTATAAACATGAGGATGATGATAATGATATAAGAATTCAATAAAACAAGTTCAAGAATTAATTTATCCAAGAATTAACAACGTCCAAATTGTCAACATGATACTGCTTTGTGGAGTAAAATTCAAGAATGCTTAGAAGAATATTTTCATGAAAAGATACTGGATGAAACGCAATTATCAAGGATATTCCACAAATTTTATAGAGTATAGAAGTCAAAACTTAACCAACTGAGTATAATAAAAAATAGAATAACAAAAGAAATCACCATGCATGCGATAAACCGCACAGATAGGTTATTCCAACAGAATAATAAATAATGAAACCAGGTCCAGCGTAAAACGCACAGACAGGATATTTCAACAGAATAATAATAAAGACGGAACCAGGTCTGGTGTAAAACACACAGACAGGATGTTCTAATAGAGTAATAATAAAGATGGAACCAGGTCGGGTGTAAAACACACAGACAGGATGTTCCAACAGAATAATAATAAAGACGGAACTAGGTCCGGTGTAAAACACACAGACAGGATGTTCCAACAGAATAATAGAAGAATATCACCAAGTATAGGATAGACCGCGTATACAGGTTATTCCAACAGAATAATAAGAAATGGAATAACAACAGTTCTCTTCATGAATAAGAAAGAATAACACCCCTTACCGTTTTAAAGAAGAACTGAAATAAGGGAGTAGTTAAGTAGCAGAATATTTTTCTTCTCTCTCTCTATAGTTTCTCTCTCTAGAGTTCAGTGAATTAGTAAGAAATAATGAAGGAATGAGCTGCTATTTATAGAAAAATAGAATGCATAGTAACTAATCCATGAACGGTCCAGATTGATTACTTTAATCTGACGGTCCATATTTAAAGAAAAATCTTTTAAATAAAATATAATATATTCTATTTATAGAATAACTTTAATAAAGTATTCTGTTTTATATAAAAAGATGTTTCTATTTTATTACGTTAATAATACGAATAAAACAAAACTTCATTATCGCTAAATAATTCATATTATTAACTGACAATAAATAAATCAAACTGAGTGACTTCTCACATAAGCATTAATAATCAATACCGTATGCTACTATATAACCACGCGTGTTACTGTACTTTTACTACCAAATAGTTCAACAGTATCAATGGTAAAACTTCCGCCGTTATTTTTAATAAAATATTTTTGCCGTTTTCTCAATCCGACAATAATTTTGTTGTGGGGTCCATCAATGATTGTGCCGTTGTACGAATATTCCCTGTTAAAACGAATATTCCCTGACCAATCAAATATTATATAACAACTTACGTACTTTGCAAAATTTATAAATATTACCCACAACTATAACATTATATCAAATTAACTCCATAATATTCCCAAATGATATTTATAGAAAATTCATCTTTATTTATAAAAGTTGGGGTCTTACAGTTTCAATAGCATGGTATTGGGTATTGCTTATTTCCAAAGCATGAAAACTAATTGGCTCAACATCCTTATTGGCATTGATGAGCGGCATGTCCCCGTGCTGAGGAATCTCCGGTTCAGCGTTGACTGTGACCAGGCTATTGTTGATGATGTATTTCAACTGTTGGTGAAGAGTGGAGGGGGATGCCCCTGCCATGTGAATCCATGGTCGTCCCAAGAGCAGGATGTATCCTGAATCTATCTTGAGCACATGGAAGGATACGCAGAATGTATGAGGACCAATCTCAATTGGCAGCTCGACTACTCCGACCGAGTTACGGCGGGCTCCATCAAAAACTTTGATGATGGTATGGCTACTCCGAATTCGATTGCGATTGATATTCATCTTCACCAAGGTAGCATATAGGCAGATATTTAGAGAGGAACCTCCATCTATTAAAACTCATGCCACCATATATCCGGAGGACAAGACCGCAATGTGCAACGGTTTGCAATGATCGGTCCCTTCGGGCGGTATATCATCATCAGTGAAGGATATCACATTGTTGTTGAAAATGTGATCAACCAGATGTTGAAACTTTTCCGTATCAACTGATGTCGATAAATAGGCTTCTTCTAAAACCTTTAATAAGACCTTCCGGTGATTCTCGAAAGTCAGGACCAAGTCCAAGATTGATATCTGTTGTGGAGCTTCTTTCAAGCTTAAAACCACCTTGGCTTCGTTATGACCCATAGTGCGGAGGAAATTTTCAATCTTCTCAATGGGTACTTTCCCCTTAGACTTGATGACATGCTTTATTACCCGTTGGGGAAGATACAGTGGATTTTCCTTCGACACTGCAACAGTTGTATGTGAGGTGGATCTTTCACCTTCTCCATAATTCCATGGAACTGCGCGCAAGCTAACAATAGGATATTGTGCTCTGAACGGCAAGTTGATTGGCTCGGGAGTGGCCACTTTCAATGGATTGCTGATTCCCTTGAGTTGAATTACTTGCATGACAAGTGATTTGTTAACTCCATCACTTTCAGTGGATATGACTGCTACTACACTCTTCCACTTTGTAGGACACGAATCCTCACTTGCCCGTAATACAGTGTCGTCATCTGCCAGACGCAGTACGCCACTGTCGATTAAATTTTGAATAAGGTGGCGGAGTGCCCAACATTCTTCTATGTTGTGACCGCGAGATTGAGAATGATATTGACATATTCTCTCAGAGTTGTATCGTCCTGAACGGGGATTGATTGGAGGTAGAAGGGAACTAATCCTTCCTTCATTGATTAACATATGAAGGATTTCCTTCATAGGTTGGCCCAAATATGTGAATTTCCTTTTATTGGCAAAATCCCGACGGGCCTTAGCATTTGCTCTCTTCGTCACTTTGTCTTCCAGCATTTCATTTTCTGAAAGTGAAGAGGGAATATTCATGACATTAGGTAGGAGACTGGCATGCTCCTGGCTGATTACCTGACGAGTCATTTGATGCTGATAAGTCACCAGTTCCGCCAATTGCTCAATTTATTTACAAAGAGCTTTCATCTTTCGTTCCATTGTGAATTGGAACTTGGCATAATCCCATCTGTCATTACCATCTTTGGGGGTTTGGGAGGATTCATAGCTAAAATTGGAACTCTGTCCATTGCTCCAATTAATCATGTTGACCTCTTCTTCCTTGTGTTGAGGAAGAGGGTTGTCTTGAACGTGAGGTTGATCGGGTTTAGTGACCACGATTTCACCGTTGTCTATCAGGTCTTGGATTTTGTGTTTCAAGGCCCAACAATCCTGAGTATCATGTCTAGGTGCCCCGGCATGATAAGCACATTTTCGAGCAGCATTAAAACCCCGACCATTAGGGCTGACTGGTGGAAGAAGATGCATGATTTTCTTCTGTGTTGTTATAAGATTGAGAATGTTCTCGAGGGTGTCCCCTTAAGGTGTGAATACTCAAGGTCGTTTGGCTTCTCCACCCTTTGGTACTAGAGGGTTTGAAGACTGTGCTTGAAAGGGAGTATAATTTCTCTTCTGGATAGGCATGTTCTGATTGCCTTTTTGACCCTGAAGTATCAGGGAAACATCCTCTTCTTTCTTTTTATAGACCCTCCGGGGGTTGTTCCCATAATTTCCAGATTGGATGTGATCAGCAACCGCTTTGAGTGCAGCTAGGTCTTGAATCTTTCTAGATTTCAATCCCATTTCAGCTATCTCCCCATGTTTGACCATTTCAGAAAATGGTTTGCCGATGCCGGCTAAAACTCTTTCATAGAAAGGTGCTTCTTGTATGTCTATGAAAGTCATGACCATCTCTGATTCTGTCATGGAAGGACTAATTTGGGCAGCCAGACGTCTCCACCTCTGAGTATACTCTCTGAAAGACTCATTAGATTGTTTCTTAATCTTGGTAATTTGATACCGATCAGGAGCCATTTGAGATTGAAAGTTGTATTGGGTCAGGAAAGCGCATGCTAGCTCTTCCCAACTATGGATCTTTGAATTGTCTAATCTTGTGTGCCACGATCGGGCTTCTCCAGTTAGACTTTTTTGGAACAGTTGCATTCTGAGTTTTTCATCCTCTGCATAAGATCCAAGTTCTCTAATAAACACCTTTAGATGTGTGTAAGGATCTCCTAACCCGTCATATTTTTCAAAGTCAGGAGTCTTAAATTTTTCTGGATAATGAATACCAGGAAAAATACACAAATCAGCATATGAAACACTCCCGTGTGTTCCAATTCCTTTGATAGTGCGAAGAGTCTCTTCCATTTGGAGGACTTTCTTTTTGATGTCACCAGTGTCTGGGTCTCTGTAAGACCCCGAATTTTATGAAATAAAAGTATTCAATTTTTCTTATAATTACTATTCAGTAAATGGTTAAATTGATAAAAGTTTAAAGTTATGGGTGAAATATGAATTTTTTTTCAAAATAAGCAAGTGGTTATAAAATAATCATTGTTGTCGGGGAATATTCGTTTGGTCGTGGAATATTCTTTCTGTCGGAGAATATTCGTACGACGGCGCAGCTATTTGTGGGCCCCATAACGAATAACTGTCGGGTGAAGAAAAACGACAAATTTGAGTTTTTACAAATAACGGCGTAGTTGTTATCGTTAATACTGTTGAAATACCCGGTGGTTAAAATACAGTAATACACGTTATTGCACAGTAGCACACGGTATTGCACAGTATTTTTGAAATTATTGATTCTTACGTAAGAAGGCACTACTCAATAATTGTTACAGTAATTACTGTTCAATATTTTATTTTATTGATTCAATAATTGCTACGTTGAAATTTTATATTATTGTTGTTCAATAATTGTTGTTGCACAGTATTTTCCATTATCAGATCAATAATTCATATTATTTGAATAGTATTATTAGATAGCATTATTGGCAATGTCTAGAAAGTTCTGTCTAAGGAGAGGTTTGGTCATCTAATTGCGCGCTAGTAAGGAGAAATCCTTATTGGAAAGCCCCCTCTTTCCTGGGAACGGCCTGGTTGTCATAAATGTGATTCTGTAATATTATTTGTGAATAATTAATTATTGATTCATATGATAAGGAAATATTTATATTATGTGGATATAAATGAGGGATATATTTTTGTGGTTAAAAATGAAGGAGTTAATGTTGAGGTTTTTATCAGTATTTTTGTCGGAATGGAGGTATTAAAAATCAGGGTTTTGAGATATTTTGCGGGGGTTATAATTTTTAATCCGACCGTTGGATCGTGGTAATTTTTGGATATGTTATACATATATAAGTTGAGTATATGTCCACAAATTTTGAACCGTTAAAAATGAATGTATGATTTGTTATGAATTTTACGAGATGACTGGTTCAGAAATTGTTGAATTTTCGGAGTTTATCATTTTGGTGGAAAATTCTAGAATTGGTGGGCCCCACTTGTGGTTGGTGAAGAAATGTGCTGAATTATATTTCAAATGTGGTGGGTGGGAATAGTAGCAGGTAAAGCCATCAGGTTGCAGGTCAAACCTACCAAAATTTTCCTATAAATAGAGGGCTAAGTTAGAATTGAAAATCACACCAGAAACATAAGCTTTCTCTCTTTCTCTCTCTAGATTATTGAGTGTATTTTGTGAGTATTTAGATACTTGGTGAGTTGCTATTCATCAGTGCAAGTTTCCTTCAGCCTTATACCGATCAGAAGTACTGCTCTTTTGAGGTAAGGGATAGTAAGGGATATTAAGGGATTTTAAGGGTTGTTATGATTTTCAGTTTCGTAATTTTTTGATCTTCAAAAATTCTGGAAAAATTTGAAATGTATTTTGATGAGTTTTCTTGATTGTGTCCAAAAATGGTGATTTTTGGATGTATAGATTGAGAGTTATGAATTTTATGAGAAAAGACTATTTTAAAAGTAACAGCTTATAATTCCTTGTGGTTAACTCCAAAATTGATGAAATTTTTATTGGGAGTACATGTATATGATAGAAGTATACTCTGTAAATTTCAGAATTTTTAGACAAAAGTACAATTTTTGATAAATGTCTAAATATTCGGCTATTTTGGCCATATGAAAAATAGTAAATGACTTTTAAAAATTCTGAGAAAAATATATGTTCACTATGGGACTATATTATGCTAAATCCCAGAAAAGAAATATTTTTGGAACTGATTTGGTATTTTTCATAAAAATGGTCTAGTTATGAGTAAATGAATTAAATATGTTTTGTGAGGAAAGAAAATTGGAAAATAGGATTTTATGGCTTGAGAATCCTATATGAGGTATATGCAGATTTTTGATGAGGGTTTTGGCTATTGATGATGAAATCTTAAGAGTTGACATTTTATGATGATTAAATGCATTAATTAGTAAAGTGTAAACAATTTAAATAAATTGTTTATAAGCTTAAGAAATGTTATTCTTTCAATATCATTATACCGAAATATTGGTATAGATTTTATTGTGGAATTTCTACCTTTTTGAGTCGAGGTTACTATTCATGAATTACTATTCACGACAAAATTGGTTTCTTTTTCTAACCAAATTATAGTTGATTTATGAATATTGCTCTTGAAATTAAATCCATGTTTTGACCATAATATTTAACATTTTTATAACCTTGATGTTGAAATTCTCTTTCGCTTGAGTGTAAAGATGGGTAAATTATTGGTATGATCATGACTATGGGTTCTCTTTGGCCAGTAGTGCAAAGTTGAATTGTTGACTGGTATGATCATGACCATTGAATTTATAATTGAATATCTTTAGCTTAAGTGCAAAGGTGAAATGATCAACATGGTTATAATTATTGTTTATATAAATTCTTAAATGATTATATATTCTTTGAGGTATTAATATATTTGGCATGTAGTGCAAATATGAATTGTTGAGGAATATCTTTGGCCGTAGTGCAAAGATGGATTTATTAGTATGATTATGAACAGGAACTGTGATTTGGTATAACCATGATCTTTGATGTTTCAGGTAAAGACATGTGATGAAAATATTCTTCGTCCTGGGTGCGAAGAAAAATTTAGAATCACAATTATGATTATGAGTTATTCATATGATTGTGGAAAGGAACTGTTGATTGATGTTACAGGGATAAAACATTGTTGATGGATTTTTAACATGGAGAAGATAATAGACTTTATAGTCTATTTGACTCTTCTAATGGATTGCTCGTTCCGCTGCAACTATGGTTGAAATTTTTATCATTTACCATATGTTCTAAATCTCTGATTTATTATTGATGAAGGCTACTGATAATTTAATTATCTTTAGTCATGATATTCTTTACTGGGCTAGTTGTGCTCACCCTTTTGCTTCACAATTCCTTTCAGGTAATAAGAGTGTAGCTGGGTCGAGCGAGGGTAACGGGGAAATAGAACAGTGGTCTCTAGCTGTGGATGTTCTCCCGAAGCAGTATAGAAAAGTTCATTTAGTAGTTATATTTGGTGAATCCAATAGGGTAAGGTGTACCCAACGTTGGAAGGGTGGTTTGCCACTATCATACAAGATGTCTAACGACATACAACCTCGTGTCATCATAAGACAGGGATGTGCTCATCCACTTGCTGAGTATATATACGAGCACTACCTATATAATCTTGGTGTTTGTTTAAAGTATAATTCTCAATTAGAGACAGTAGAGATAATGATATGTCAAGAGAAGACTCACCATTGGGAAGAATGTGATAGTAATCTTCTCGTTTTTCTTTGGGGTCTATTGGGTCAACCAAGGATAATTCTGTGGCCATATGATATCTATCATAACCTAGACGCGTGGCCTCCCATGTACGAAGGTTTCCCTGAGCACTTCCCAAAGATTCTAATTTCTAAAACAGTTTTTGACTATACCTTTATGTAAGGTGTTATTGTGAGGTGATGTCCACGGTTGGAACATGAGTCACATTTGGTATATATTTGTATCCAAACTCACAGCATATGTGTTGTTGTATTTTGCACGACAATTGTTGTAATAAAGTTGTAGTTGTTTTCTGTACCATGTATTTGACGACTCAGAATGGGTTGGGTGGAATGAACCTATTTTGGGGTCGTTACAGTTGGTATCAGAGCTATAAGTAAAGAGCCCCGAGCCTCTCGCTGGTGACTTCCTGTTGATGGGGGATGCACCGAAGCCAGACTCTCCGTAGGGGACGCCGTTCTGCGGTGGCAAGCTGATAGGTATCAATGTAAGGTGCTGACATAGGTTGGTGTCCAGAGTTACAGTTGGTATCAGAGCTTAGGGATATGATCTCTGGTGGAGATCGGGGAATATAACTAGGAGGGGAGAGATGCGTAAATCCTTCGCTAGTGTGTCCTACCTAAGCTTATTTGTTGGTTAGTCATAATATTGGGATATTATGTGATATGTTAATTTGTTTAATTAACCCTTATTTTATGGCAGTATTTGAGAATGGCAGCTGAGAATGCTAACAATGGAGTGAATGAGACTGTGGGGATACCTCTAATCACTAACCATGATAATGTGATGTCAGACGAAGAAGGAATTAGAGATATCTATGTGGTGAGTGAAGAATTGATAGTTGCACCCGAGATAGTCGCAGAGGTAACAGCTGAGACTGAGGAAGAAGAGGAAGAAGAAGTACCAGAGGAGAGTTTATTAGAGGTATTATATGATCAAAATGTAGAATTTCAAAATCGTATTCATGAGTTAGAAGAGCAGGCAGAAGAACGACAGGCGGTCGTGGAACAAAAGGATGCAACAATTCAAGCTTGTGTTACCCGATATGTGATGCTTGAACAGAAGCATTCTTTGGCAGAGTATAAGATGATAAAAATGGAATCTGAGCTGAAAGAAGAAAAAATTGAACGAGTGAGAATAAGTGATGCATGGGCAAAAGCCGCACGACACGTGGATATTGTGGAAAGAGATGCTCGATCTAAGAAGGCTAAAATAGATGATATGAATTTCTCTTTTTGGAAAGCAATTGGGAGAACCCAACATCGAGTGTTGAATTACCCTGTACATAGCGGTCAACCTGAATCCGATATGGATCGAAGATTGATGATTCAGATCATGAATGAGGAGTACGAAGAGGCAGTTGAGGGAGGAATATGTCCTATAGAAAGGTATATTCCAACGGTAATGATGACGCCAAATGCTGCTCCAGACAAGTCAAAGCCGAGTAGTTCGAGGGATGACGGTTGTCATGACTTCCCAACAAATGAGAAACCCAAATGAAGTTATCATGGGAGATGAGCAATGGAGAAATCATGATGATCTGAGAGATAGAATCTGAAATGGAAGCAAGGTATTCTCAACTCTTCGAAATACCAGGTACGTAAATTTCGGGGACGAAATTTCATAAGGAGGGGAGATTGTAAGACCCCGAATTTTATGAAATAAAAGTATTCAATTTTTCTTATAATTACTATTCAGTAAATGGTTAAATTGATAAAAGTTTAAAGTTATGGGTGAAATATGAATTTTTTTTCAAAATAAGCAAGTGGTTATAAAATAATCATTGTTGTCGGGGAATATTCGTTTGGTCGTGGAATATTCTTTCTGTCGGAGAATATTCGTACGACGGCGCAGCTATTTGTGGGCCCCATAACGAATAACTGTCGGGTGAAGAAAAACGACAAATTTGAGTTTTTACAAATAACGGCGTAGTTGTTATCGTTAATACTGTTGAAATACCCGGTGGTTAAAATACAGTAATACGCGTTATTGCACAGTAGCACACGGTATTGCACAGTATTTTTGAAATTATTGATTCTTACGTAAGAAGGCACTACTCAATAATTGTTACAGTAATTACTGTTCAATATTTTATTTTATTGATTCAATAATTGCTACGTTGAAATTTTATATTATTGTTGTTCAATAATTGTTGTTGCACAGTATTTTCCATTATCAGATCAATAATTCATATTATTTGAATAGTATTATTAGATAGCATTATTGGCAATGTCTAGAAAGTTCTGTCTAAGGAGAGGTTTGGTCATCTAATTGCGCGCTAGTAAGGAGAAATCCTTATTGGAAAGCCCCCTCTTTCCTGGGAACGGCCTGGTTGTCATAAATGTGATTCTGTAATATTATTTGTGAATAATTAATTATTGATTCATATGATAAGGAAATATTTATTTTATGTGGATATAAATGAGGGATATATTTTTGTGGTTAAAAATGAAGGAGTTAATGTTGAGGTTTTTATCAGTATTTTTGTCGGAATGGAGGTATTAAAAATCAGGGTTTTGAGATATTTTGCGGGGGTTATAATTTTTAATCCGACCGTTGGATCGTGGTAATTTTTGGATATGTTATACATATATAAGTTGAGTATATGTCCACAAATTTTGAACCGTTAAAAATGAATGTATGATTTGTTATGAATTTTACGAGATGACTGGTTCAGAAATTGTTGAATTTTCGGAGTTTATCATTTTGGTGGAAAATTCTAGAATTGGTGGGCCCCACTTGTGGTTGGTGAAGAAATGTGCTGAATTATATTTCAAATGTGGTGGGTGGGAATAGTAGCAGGTAAAGCCATCAGGTTGCAGGTCAAACCTACCAAAATTTTCCTATAAATAGAGGGCTAAGTTAGAATTGAAAATCACACCAGAAACATAAGCTTTCTCTCTTTCTCTCTCTAGATTATTGAGTGTATTTTGTGAGTATTTAGATACTTGGTGAGTTGCTATTCATCAGTGCAAGTTTCCTTCAGCCTTATACCGATCAGAAGTACTGCTCTTTTGAGGTAAGGGATAGTAAGGGATATTAAGGGATTTTAAGGGTTGTTATGATTTTCAGTTTCGTAATTTTTTGATCTTCAAAAATTCTGGAAAAATTTGAAATGATATTTTGATGAGTTTTCTTGATTGTGTCCAAAAATGGTGATTTTTGGATGTATAGATTGAGAGTTATGAATTTTATGAGAAAAGACTATTTTAAAAGTAACAGCTTATAATTCCTTGTGGTTAACTCCAAAATTGATGAAATTTTTATTGGGAGTACATGTATATGATAGAAGTATACTCTGTAAATTTCAGAATTTTTAGACAAAAGTACAATTTTTGATAAATGTCTAAATATTCGGCTATTTTGGCCATATGAAAAATAGTAAATGACTTTTAAAAAATTCTGAGAAAAATATATGTTCACTATGGGACTATATTATGCTAAATCCCAGAAAAGAAATATTTTTGGAACTGATTTGGTATTTTTCATAAAAATGGTCTAGTTATGAGTAAATGAATTAAATATGTTTTGTGAGGAAAGAAAATTGGAAAATAGGATTTTATGGCTTGAGAATCCTATATGAGGTATATGCAGATTTTTGATGAGGGTTTTGGCTATTGATGATGAAATCTTAAGAGTTGACATTTTATGATGATTAAATGCATTAATTAGTAAAGTGTAAACAATTTAAATAAATTGTTTATAAGCTTAAGAAATGTTATTCTTTCAATATCATTATACCGAAATATTGGTATAGATTTTATTGTGGAATTTCTACCTTTTTGAGTCGAGGTTACTATTCATGAATTACTATTCACGACAAAATTGGTTTCTTTTTCTAACCAAATTATAGTTGATTTATGAATATTGCTCTTGAAATTAAATCCATGTTTTGACCATAATATTTAACATTTTTATAACCTTGATGTTGAAATTCTCTTTCGCTTGAGTGTAAAGATGGGTAAATTATTGGTATGATCATGACTATGGGTTCTCTTTGGCCAGTAGTGCAAAGTTGAATTGTTGACTGGTATGATCATGACCATTGAATTTATAATTGAATATCTTTAGCTTAAGTGCAAAGGTGAAATGATCAACATGGTTATAATTATTGTTTATATAAATTCTTAAATGATTATATATTCTTTGAGGTATTAATATATTTGGCATGTAGTGCAAATATGAATTGTTGAGGAATATCTTTGGCCTGTAGTGCAAAGATGAATTGTAGATGAATATCTTTGGCCCGTAGTGCAAAGATGACCTATTGTTGAATATCTTTGGCCAGTAATGCAAAGATGAACGGTTGAGGAATATCTTTGGCCTGTAGTGCAAAGATGAATTGTAGATGAATATCTTTGGCCTGTAGTGCAAAGATGGTCTGTTGATGAATATCTTTGGCCCGTAGTGCAAAGATAAACTGTTGTTGAATATCTTTGGTCGTAGTGCAAAGATGGATTTATTAGTATGATTATGAACAGGAACTGTGATTTGGTATAACCATGATCTTTGATGTTTCAGGTAAAGACATGTGATGAAAATATTCTTCGTCCTGGGTGCGAAGAAAAATTTAGAATCACAATTATGATTATGAGTTATTCATATGATTGTGGAAAGGAACTGTTGATTGATGTTACAGGGATAAAACATTGTTGATGGATTTTTAACATGGAGAAGATAATAGACTTTATAGTCTATTTGACTCTTCTAATGGATTGCTCGTTCCGCTGCAACTATGGTTGAAATTTTTATCATTTACCATATGTTCTAAATCTCTGATTTATTATTGATGAAGGCTACTGATAATTTAATTATCTTTAGTCATGATATTCTTTACTGGGCTAGTTGTGCTCACCCTTTTGCTTCACAATTCCTTTCAGGTAATAAGAGTGTAGCTGGGTCGAGCGAGGGTAACGGGGAAATAGAACAGTGGTCTCTAGCTGTGGATGTTCTCCCGAAGCAGTATAGAAAAGTTCATTTAGTAGTTATATTTGGTGAATCCAATAGGGTAAGGTGTACCCAACGTTGGAAGGGTGGTTTGCCACTATCATACAAGATGTCTAACGACATACAACCTCGTGTCATCATAAGACAGGGATGTGCTCATCCACTTGCTGAGTATATATACGAGCACTACCTATATAATCTTGGTGTTTGTTTAAAGTATAATTCTCAATTAGAGACAGTAGAGATAATGATATGTCAAGAGAAGACTCACCATTGGGAAGAATGTGATAGTAATCTTCTCGTTTTTCTTTGGGGTCTATTGGGTCAACCAAGGATAATTCTGTGGCCATATGATATCTATCATAACCTAGACGCGTGGCCTCCCATGTACGAAGGTTTCCCTGAGCACTTCCCAAAGATTCTAATTTCTAAAACAGTTTTTGACTATACCTTTATGTAAGGTGTTATTGTGAGGTGATGTCCACGGTTGGAACATGAGTCACATTTGGTATATATTTGTATCCAAACTCACAGCATATGTGTTGTTGTATTTTGCACGACAATTGTTGTAATAAAGTTGTAGTTGTTTTCTGTACCATGTATTTGACGACTCAGAATGGGTTGGGTGGAATGAACCTATTTTGGGGTCGTTACAGTCTCCAGTGGGATGGGCAGCATCATGAGTTTTGTTGGTCGGATCCAACTGTAGTTCAGGTATTGTAACGACCTGGGTTCCTCCTTGTGTGGAGGATTCAGCATGTATGGGTATTTTCTGACCCTGCGTAGACTGGTGTAATTCTTTTAGTAGAACAGCAAAATCTATAATCTGTTTGCTTAATCCATCGAATTCTTTGCGAGAAACTGGATTAAGTTCAGTCTGGTCGGATGACGATATGATTGACTGTAGGCTTGTTGCCTTTTTGGACTTTGAACGGGTGGTAGGTCCGATTGATTCCCTGCAAAAGACTTGCATAGTTTAGTCTTTAAGGTGGATAATAACATGAGATGCGATGTGTCCAGTTTAGGAATTTTATCCTGCAAAACGGATGTCAGCTGTTTATAGCATATATGTGTACACATTTCTTCATATTTCTCATTACATGGAGATAGATATGGAAGATAATTACAAGTAATTGTGCTTTACAAGTAATTTGAGATGAGAGCATGAAGAGACTTTTCTCCGTTTTGGGTTTATCAGAGGCTGACCTATCTTAGGTTACTCTCGCGACTTTTTGGCATGAAGGTTCCCAAATCATCGCAATCTACTTGACGGGAAGTTAATCTGGTCTTTCAACTGGAGCGAATTTGGGTGGTACCTTTCCTGAGCCTCGGAGAATCAGGCTTCTCACGAGTCCAGTAATCAAACACCGACGGAATAGCCTCCTGATAGAGGGACCACACAACATACATTCACATACATCGCGTCTTACCGTATGAAAATGATGACATGTGCGAAGCACTAATATCACAAGCAGATGTGCTGTGAAGCACTAATATCACAAGTAGATATGGTGCGAAGCACTAATATCACAAGTAATTTTATAGTGCGAAGCACTAATATCACAGGCAGTTTTATAATGCGAAGCACTAAGTAAGGAAATGCATTCGTACACATTCATCATAAAATGTAAATGCAACATCCACACACAAGCAGATAACATTTTTGAAAAAATTATAATAGCGGCTTAAGTCCTCTTACTGGAGTCCCCAGCGGAGTCGCCACCTGTCGACGTCAGGATTTTTAATTGTCCCTTTCCGTTACTTGTTCTTTGGTGTTCTCATTTTAGGTGAGATTTGTTTGAAAAAACAAGTGAAAAAGGTACAACATTTATAATGTCGACGATTGGACTATAAGAGTCGCCAGTTGGTTTTTTAAATGGTTGTACCAACACAACCGAGAAAAGGTTTGCACATTGACCAAGTGATGTGGCACTGCTAAACGGGTCGATGAAACCGAGATTCATTAGGGTCCGGGGACTTGGTTATGCAGGGGGAAGGTGTTAGGCACCCCCCAACATCCGTGTTACCACGGTGACCGCCTCTTTTCAAGAAACTATTATCTGAATGTGTGTGTGTGTGGGTCAATGTGCTGTTATTTAGAAGTAGTGCGAGGCCTCGTTCGCACCTATATACACAGGGTTTAAATTTATGTAAAAATTCAATTTTAAGCAAGATATGGCAGTGATGTTTTATAAAAGAGATTTTTTAAACCCTGATGCTCAATAGTAATTGAGACCCTTTACACTCCCATTTTATTTCGTATTCGACTGGATTGATTTTATTTGACAGATGCGATGCATCTGTACGAAAATAATATACAAAAGGCACTGAATTCGTCGTGGGTATGAAAACCATCTAAGGAAATTCAAACATCATAGATATAATTTACAAGCTGCTTACAGCTGAAAATGTCCATCACGGGAACCGAATCTAGATCCAATGGGATGAATCTGTGATCACATGATTCATAGGCTCACATGATGCCGCAATTGATATAAACGCAGTAAGCAGGTATATATATATAAAAGCTGTAAATATATATATACAGACATGATCACCAACCACGAAGTACCTCCATGGGGGATCGGAAATATAAATAAAGCTGTAAAAGCTATCAACCGCCACGGAGGAGACTCCAGGCGGGACGAAATGTACAGAAAGCTGTAAAAACGATCAACCACCACGAAGTAAACTCCAGGTGGGACGAAATATACAGAAAGCTGTAAGAACGGTCAACCACCACGAAGTAAACTCTAGGTGGGACGAAATGTAAATATATATATATATATATATATATATATATATATATATATATGAAAGCAAGTAAACGCACCAAACTTTTGACACACAGTTAATATATATATATATATATATATATATATATATATATATATATTCAAGCAGTAAACGCTTCAGACCGAAGTCTAGGCTCATCGAACAAAGTTCGACATACAGTTCATATATATAAATATATATATATATATATATATATATATATATATATATATATATAGAAAAATAAATAAACGCTCCAGACCGAAGTCTAGGCTCAATCGAGGCGTAACTCGATAATGTTAGTCAATATATATATATATATATATATATATATATATATATATATATATATATATATATATATATATATATATATATATATATATATATATATACTAGAATGAAACCACGGACCGAAGTCCGGGCAAAAGCAAACAACACGACTCTCAACGTATAGAAGGGTGTGTGCAAAGATGAAGAGAAGGACTCTAAAGTGTGTGAGAAGGATTATAGTGGGCTGTCAAAGAAGACTTCTATATCTTTAGAGTGGGTAAACACAGACTTTTGTAGGTACAAAAGGGCTATATATGATCTCACAGGTGTTTAAAAGGGAAAAGTACACTGCCTGGGATGAGTGCAGAGCAAATTGGGCAGGGCTTCCTCGTCGTTTTCTCTAGCAAAATGGCCACCCCAAGCCCTCTATTTATAGATGGTGGAGCCGCAGGTGTACCAAAGGCAACCCGGGTGGGTCCAGGTTTTTTGGCTCGGGTCGTCTCGAAGTACGTGCACTCAGGCACTGTAATGTCCACTCGAACTTTCAGAAGTGCAATCCGGGCATCCGTTTGAGGTATACAGGACCTATTTCGGATCGCCGTTGTCGAGAGTTATACGATGGCATGGGATTAGAGTTTGTGCGAAGTCATTGAAGATGGGACGGTGCCCTCCGGTCTTCAAGCTTCAACTTTCATCCGTTACCCCGCACAATAGTCATTCGGGATTGATTAGTCTTGTGGGACATTGTTGCGTAGCTATGTTGAGGCGACGTGGTGTGACATCGTGTTGGTCAGATGACGATGTTGCCCCTCACCGGTGTTATCGCCGGATTGGGCTGATAAAGCAGACGTTGCTCAGCTTCGCTGAGATTGGACTACTGCAATTTGTTGAAGGTCCTCATTGTCATCTTTGAGGTGTGTCTGTCTTCCCGATGTTATCGTCGGGCTGGTACAGTGGATCTCGTTGTGAGCGTCGAGATTGAAGCTGGTTGCATTTGTAACAAGCATTTTCGGGGTTATCACCAAAATTGCATTCCTTGGGGTTATCACCAAGGTTAGTGGTTATTCCCATGGTTGGGACTGAGACTGGATACCTCGGGGTTATCTCCGAAATTAATCGATCTTCTCCGGTGTGTGTTCTGGTATTGTATCTGCATGCCTCGGGGTTATCTCCGAGATTATTACGCCCAGATTGCGATCCGGGGTTGATGCTGAACTTCCAGTAGTATCCGACATGGATATGGATCGTCTTTTAGGGTTCCCTCTTAAAAGACGAATCTGTCCTCCTGCAATATTAGTGACAGGTGTACAGAAAATTTCGAGTGTCTACACTCAACTAGCCCAGTAAAGAATATTATGACTAAGATAATGTACAACAAATTATCCTTAGTCTTCAACAGGAAAAAATCTGATAAAATACAATAGACAATAAGTTTTAGATCAACAACTGCAGCGGAAACAACAATTCATTAAAAGAGTTAAGTAGATAATGAAATCTACTATCATCTATGAATTTAAAAGTCCATCATCAATATTTTATCCCTGTAACATCAATCAATATACATCTTGAATCAAATAGTCATCTTTGCACTACAGGCCAAAGATATTCATCAGTTGGTCATGTTCATCTCAACACATGTTCATCTTTGCACTACGACCAAAGATATTCATCAGAAAATCATTAATCTTTGCACTACAGGCCAAATATATTCAGTTATATCATCATTTAGGACTGAAGATGATGAAAAATATTTTTAAAAAAAAACGAATCCAGTGAGACAAAAGAACAAATATTAGGTATTCGTACTTTTAGAAAATCCAAGTTCAGAAATACTCCATAATAAACTATTGCGGAGCAGAATTCAAAAATGAAGATCAAAACGTAGATCCAATCAAAGATAAGAACCGTAACAAACAATCTTGGACACAAAAAAAAATTTAATTTTTTTGTGAATAGTGTCGTATTCGTGAATAGTGCCGTATACGTGAATAGTGTCGTATACGTGAATAGTAACTCTGACACTAAAAGGTAGAAATTCCGCAAGAAAAAAAATTATCATACTTCGTGAATAGTACTCGTGAATAGTAACTCATGAATAGTAACTCGTGAATAGTAACTTATGAATAGTAATCCCGACATGAAAAGATAAGAATTTCACAAGAAAAATCTTACCAATATTCCGGTATAATGATATTGAAAGAAATAATATCATTTATAAAAAAATAACATCCCTTACCTCAAAAGAATAGTACTTCTGGCTGGAATATCAGATATAACGCTGAAGGAAACTTGCACCGTATAGCAACACTCAAGATATCTAAATACTCACAAAAATACGCTCGATAATATAGAGAGAGAAAATTTCAGTTTCTATTGTGATTTTCAATTCTAACCTAAGCAACCTATTTATAGGAAAATGCTTAGAATACCAAAGCAGAAAATTTAATAAAATATTAATATATTTATATATATTTCCTACGCCCACCTTTTTTTATCCAAAACATCAGCCACACAACTAGCCCACCTCATAAAAAATACAAAAAACGTTTTTCTTAATAAAATTATTTAAAACTCCAAAAATCAATCATTCCGGAACTTCAATAATTCACAATAAATAGCTCTTTTATCAGAAAAATTCGAATCTTATGTTCTTTCCATAGGAAATTTAATTCTTTACAACTTTGTAAGTTTAAGTTTTTTCAAATTCCAAATAGAAATTGACCGAAATCCACATACGGACGATTTTGCAGGCTATAATCAAATTTCAGTCAAAAATGGGGTCCATCAACACATAAAACATGTGTTAAACATTTTTTATAACAAAAATACTCTTCCTCCTCATTTATTCATATATCACACATTCATTGTAAAAATATCACCATTATTATATTATTATAATATAATAATATATTTAAATAAATTATTTTATCATAAAAGATAAAATATCAATTTTCAACAATTATCACATTAAAAATTTTCTCCATCTATATCTACATAAAATGAATATTTTTCTTATCATATAAATAAATAATTAATTATTTTCAAATAATATTACAGAATCACAATACTGACAACCAGACCGTTCCCAGGAAAAAGGGGGCTTTTCAATAAGGATTTCTCCTTACGGACGCATAATTAGGTGACCAAACCTCTCCTTAGACAGAACTTTCTAAACATTGTCAATAATGCTATCTATTAATATTATTTAAATAATATGAATTATTGATTTGATAATAAAAAATACTGTGCAGTGATAATTATTAAAATAACGATAATATAAAATATCAACGTAGCAATTATTGAATCAATAAAATAAAATATTGAACAGTGATTACTGTAACAATTATTGAGTAGTGTCTTCCTACGCAAGAATCAATAATTGGTGCAATACCGTGTGCTACTGTGCAACACCGCGTATTATTGTGTTTTAACCACCGGGTATTCCAACAGTGTTAACGGTAACAACTATGCCGTTATTTATAAAAACTCATACTTGTCGTTTTCTTCATCAATTGCTTTTCGTTATGGGGCCCACACAAGGCTACGCCGTCGTACGAATATTTTCCGACAGTAAGAATATTCCACGACCAAAAGAATATTCACCGACAAAAATGAATATTTTATAACCACTTGCTTATTTGAAATATTTGCGCATTTTACCCATAACTAACCACATTAATCCAATCAACCCCTTACTATTTCAAAATAATAAATAGATAAATTCAATTTTATTTATAAAAAGTTGGGATCTTACATACATAAATTATAAAATGTATAATTATAGACAAAATTTATGACACATTTAATTATGCAAAATAAAATAAAATTTTATTTTTAAAATAAATATCAATATTAAATTTTGTTTTCTAGGCTTAAAACCTTACACTAATGTATTAGAAAACAGGTTGTTTTTGTAATTTTGAATCATCCATTCATGTACTATGTATATGTAGAATTAGGAGTGATATTACTTTCAGACGGTAGTGGTTAACATGAAATTTATTTTTTGATAAGTTGACCAATTGATCAATAGAATGCTAATACGTAGGCGAAACTCTATGTGTGTCAGTATTTTATAAATCAGTTGATCAACTTATCAAAAAATAAATTTCAAAATAACCGAATCTCTTTCAGATCAATGGCCACTAGTGGAGCCGCCAATAACAACATCAACCAAAATAGGATAAGCTATGGCCATATAACCAATTATATTACTCCTTTCATTTCAAAAAATAAAGTTTTATGTGTTGGTTCTTTCTATTTCACAAAAAAAATTATTTTTTCAATTTTATTGTTATATTTCACACTATTAAACTAATATTTTTAAAAAAATATATATAATACTCTATATGTTTTAAAATTAGAGATATAATTGAACTGTTGAGGTCAAATAACGACATATTAAATTTCAAATTGATGTGAGTTTATTTAATTTTAATTGATACAATTATTATAATTATATAGTATATAAAAAACCATTAATAACAAAAAAAATCATTCTAAAATTTTACGAGACATACCAACTTTGAAATTTAATATTCCGTCTTTTGACCTCAAAAGTCAAATTTTATATCTCTAATTTTAAAACAGACAAAATATATATATTTTTAATATTTACAAAATGAATTCCAAATATTTTTTTTTTTGAAACCGAAGGAGTAAAAAACTAATACCAAAACTATGTATTGAATATATGAGGAAGCAAAACCAGATATGCTAAATATGATCTAGATATGTCACAAAAGTATTCAAAATTCAGAGTGCATCATAATCTCCAAGAACATCTATCTCGTGAGAAGTATAAGACTCGTAATTAAATAAATTCGAAGGAAACATTTCCTCCAATTTCTCCGCCATTTGAGAACTAAACGTATCATCAAAAGGCTCAAACAAAGAATCTGAACTCGTGGGCGAATCGCGATAAGGATCCACCACCAAAGAATCAAATCGAACTGGCCTAAAAACATTAGCCTCATCATCATTGACCAAATCCAATACGACTCGATCATCACGCCCATAACTTTCAGACGACTCCGCATTGAGATCCGAGATCCGAGACCCGTCAGGCGACTCCGCATTGAAATCCGTGTACCGCGACACGTCAGAGTCCCGGCCCGTAAGCTCTTGCACAAGAGCTCTAAAGTTTGAGGCACAAGTCTTTACCTTCATTGGACTCGATATGTAGACAACTTTCACCAACTTGTTTTTCTTGTTATTTTTATTTCTATTCCTTGTGCCCCTCTTCACGCCTTTGCTCTGTATTTGATGAACACTAGAGAAATCCATATGGCCAACAAATATATTATTGATGGATATCACAAATATGACTGCAACTAAGGCTTAAATAAGGTACGGTAGGGTCATAATTTCAAAGGGAAAAGGTGATTTCTCGGAAGTGGAGAAAAGCTTAGGCTTGACTAATTGTACAAGAAACTGTGGGATTGAAAGGGAATTGGAAGCTTATAGGAAAATATATTAATCAATGAAATATATAGTTTTAGAAGATTCTATGAAGATACTTAACTGACCCGCAAGCTCACAATTACTTGGTGATCTTTTTGACTTTAATATATGGAAATACTCACGTGCGCAGACTTAGGTGACTATGGATAATTCTTTTCTATTCACAAGGAACCTAGAATGTCTTATATGTGGGTAGATATTATTGGTCACGGGGTTTGATTTTTGTATGTGATATAATTCCTTTTTTTTCTTTGGAAATGAAAATGATTTACATATTTATGAAGAAATTGAATTGCAAGTTAGTTAAAATTTTAAATAATAAGATATATTAAAATATACCAATCTTATATTGGAATATGTAAATAGAATTTATTTTGTTTTACAAATTGCATCTAAAATTTTATTTGTTTTTCTTTTAATTTTTTTAATGAATTTTCAAAGTGTTATTAAAATTTTATTCATTAAATAAAAATAAAATATATTTATTAATTTATGTATTTTTAAATGTCAAATAAAAAAAAGGACGAAGAGAATATATCCAAGGTTGGGTCGGGTTAAAAATGCCTAATCTTTCAATTTGATATTTGTGGCGATACTCATCTCTAATGACGTCCTTGATGAGGTAAGTTTGCCACATCCTATCTTTTTGGTCAATTATTTTGACACCAACTTGATTTTTTTTCTTTTCATTTTTTTTCTTTCATCTCCATTTAAATTATATTTATCAACTATCCTAAGAGGCTAAGAATATTATTGAAATTTCGTATTTAATTTTATTAATTAAATAAAAATTAATTATATTTCTTAATTTAAGTATTTTTTGTTAAAATGTCAAATAGAAAAAGGACGAAGGGAATATATAAAAGGTTGGGTCAGGTAAAAAATCTTTCAATTTGATATTTGTGGCGATACTCATCTCTAATGACGTCCTTCATGAGGTAAGTTTCCCACATCATATCTTTTTGGTCAATTATTTTGACAACTTGATTTCCCCCTCCCTCCGCTTAAATTATACGTAGTATTTATCTACTTAGTTGCCGGGGTCGTTCCTCTCTTTGTTTGTTCCTGATTTTCAAATGTATGAACTTGCTACAAAGTAATGGAATATTTATTTATTTTAGAATGAGTCTCAATAAATTTGAATCTGAATTAATAAGTTATTCAGATCGTTTGTTTAATAATTTTTAAACTTTAAATATGTCTGAATAATTCATTCAAAAATTTGTAGTTGAATGGGTAAGAAATAGTACTGAAAGATATTTCTATTTACATTCTCCCATAGACAATTGAATTTTATATTTAATATCCACCTTATTTATTATTGTAAATAAATTTTATTATGTACAAATTGTTTTTAATTTTTGTTTAACAAAAATTGGATAACCAATTTAATAAATGTTGTTGTAGTTTTTTGTTTTGATTTTATATACTATAGAATGTTATTAATATTTTTAATGTTTTATTCTTAAAGTTATATTTTTAATAGTATATTTCATCAAATATTGTTCAAAAGTTTATATTTAATTTTTTTAGATAACAATGTTTATTTATAATTATATAATAAATTTGTTTATAACAATTCAAAATGTTAAAATAGTATAATACATATATTCAGATATTTTAGACAAACAATTATCAAACACATAATTTCATTCTGTATTCAGATTTTTTATTTTATTAAGCTCATTCAGATTTTCTTATACATTCATAACTTTTTATTCAATTTTATCAAACAACCCTAAGAATGACAAGACATACACTCCTTAATATATTTGTGACGCCCTCAAAATAGGTATACATCACCCAACATATTCTGAGTCGCCAAATACATGGTACAGAAATAACTACAACTTCATTAGCACAATTGTCGTGCAAAATACGACAACACATATACTGTGAGTTTAAATACAAATATTATCTTCTAGACAATAACCACACTCAAATAAGTCCTCATTATAATTATTGATACACTATTTTATAAAATAGTGAGGACTACTAAAACAACTATCTTGAACCATCATTCCACATCCCGACTAGTTTCCGCTATATTCTCGCCTCCTAAGAAGAAAAATGGAACAAAAAGGAAAAGGGTGAGCTCAACTAGCCCAATAAAGAATATTATGACTAAGATAATGTACAATAAATTATCATTAGTCTTCAACAGGGAAAAATCTGATAGAATACAATAGACAACAAGTTTTAGATCAACAACTGCAGCAGAAACAACAATTCATTAGAAGAGTTAAGTAGAGAATGAAATTTACTATCATCTACGAATTTAAAAGTCCATCATCAATATTTTATCCCTGTAACATCAATCAATATACATCTTGAATCAAATAGTCATCTTTGCACTACAGGCCAAATATATTCATCAGTTGGTCATGTTCATCTCAACACATGTTCATCTTTGCACCACGGCCAAAGATATTCATTAGAAAATTATTAATCTTTGCACTACAGGTCAAAAATATTCAGTTATATCATCATTTAGGGCTGAGAATGATGAAAAATATTTTTAAAAAAATAAATTCAGTGAGACAAAAGAACAAATATTAGGTGTGACGCCCCCAAAATAGGTATACAACACCCATTCTGAGTCACCAAATACATGGTACATAAAACAACTACAACTTTATTAATATAATTATCGTGCAAAATACGACAACACTTAAACTGTGAGTTTAAAAATATAAATATTGTCTTCTAGACAATATCCACACTCAAATAAGTCCTCATTACAATTATTGATATACTATTTTACAAAATAGTGAGGACTACAAAAAAATAACTTTCTAAAACATTCATTCCATACCCCGACTAGTAATCGCTACATTCTCGCCTCCTGAGAAAAAAAATGAAACAAAAAAAAATGGTGAGCTCAACTAGTCCAGTAAAGAATATTATGACTAAGATAATATAGAATAAATTATAATTAATCCTCAACAGAAAAAAATCTAATAGAATACAATAGACAACAAGTTTTAAATCAATATTCGTAGCGAAAATAATAATTCATTAAAAGAGTTAAGTAGAGAATAAAATATACTATCTTCTATATATGAATTTAAAAGTTCATCGTCAATATTTTATCCCTGTAACATCAATCAATATATATCTTGAATCAAATATTCATCTGTGCACTACAGGACAAAGATATTCATTTGTATCACCAGTTGGTCATGTTCATCTAAACACCTGTTCATCTTTGCACTACGGGCCAAAGATATTTATCAATTAATCATTCATCTTTGCACTACAAGCCAAAGATATTAACTAATATCATCATTTTAGGACTGAGAATGTTGAAAAATATTTTAAAAAAAATAAATCCAGTGAAATAAAAGAACAAATATTAAGGATTCGTACTTCGGTTTATCCATGTTCAAAAATACCCCATAACATACCATAGCGGAGTAAAATTCAAGAATAAAGATCAAAACATGGATACAATCAAAGCTAGTAACAAAAATAGACATCCGGGACAAAGAAGAGAAAATTTCATTTTTCTGTGAATAGTGCCGTATTTATGAATAGTGTCGTATACGTGAACAGTACCGTATACGTGAATAGTAACCCCGACACAAAAAAGTTCTAAATTTGATAAAAAGTTCAGACCAATATTTTGACATAATGATATTGAAAGAAATAATATCATTTATGAAAAAAAATAACATTCCTTACCTCAAAAAGACAGTACTTCTGACTAGAATACTGGATATAGTGCTGAAAGAACTTGCATCGTATAGCAACACTCAAAGTATCAAAATACTTACAAAAATACGCTCGATATTATAGAGAGAGAAAACTTTAGTTTCTTATGTGATTTTCAATTCTAACCTAAGCACCCTATTTATAGGAAAATGCTTAGAACACCAAAACAGAAAATGTAATAAAATATTAATATTATTTTTCTTAAACTTCCTACGCACACCAATTGAGTCCAAACATCAGCCATCCACTCAATAAAAGTAAGAAAAAACGTTTTTCTTAAATAAAACAATTAAAACTTCAAAAATTAATTATTCCGGAACTTCGAAACTTCAGAACTTCAGTAATTCAAAATAAATACCCCTTTTATCAGAAAAATTCAAATCTTATGTACTTCTATAGGAAATTCAATTCTATACAACTTTGTAAGTTTAAGTTTTTCCAAATTTCAAACAGAAATTGACCGAAATCCGTATACGGACGATTTTACAGGCTATAATCAAATTTCAGTCAAGAAATGGGATCCACAAACATGAAAAATATGTTATAAATATTTTTAGTAAAAAAATACTCTTCATCCTCATTTATTCATATATTCCACATGAAAGTAGTATGCACACAAGTCAATCATATTTAATGATAAAGAATATACTTTGTAACAATCTTATTCATTTGTTAATAAAAAGAATTAATTTATTAAAGGCTTTTAATTATCTACATGATCCTGTTTTATAATATGTGATAAACCCATAGTTTTAAGCAATGCTTTTAGAATAATGATGATGATCATTCTAATGAGATCTAAATTCTTGAAAAGCTTAAAACTAAAATAGTTCCCAATCATTGGATTACTAAATTGGGGATTAGTGAATCCGGATAGATTGGTACATACATTGCTTGCTCATTGGATGATAATGATTGATCTTATGATCATTTGTGTGGAGACACTAAAACAAATATCTAGATGCTTATTAGAGAATAAGTTCACTAAACGTGGCTCGCTAAGGAATACTTAATGAAGTTTTACTTGCCTGTCAATAGGAATTTCTATAGTAATAGTAGTACAAGTGATCCTTGGGCTTGAGATCATCATAGTATCTTGTGTATGATGAGTTATACTTTAACTTATTCCTTAAGACCCTTAGGGTCTATCAAAGGGTATGCTTGGGTATAATAAGTTGTACATGGAGATAATGTATGATCAATAAAGAATCTACCACTTATAGTAAAAGAAGAGAAATATCCTATGTGATTCGATAAATGACAACCCAGTAGTCCTTGGCCAAGGCAGAATAAAATTAGAAATGAGTTTCTAATTTACATTATTTGGTGTTGTGCATTTAAGGATCGAAATACATATAATTAAATAAAATAAGACTTGACAATAATTACATATCTTATATTTAATTGGGACATTGTATGGTGGAAGGATTAAATTATACGGTAACTATTTACTCAAAGGTTCTTTTATGATTAATGTTGAAATCTATATTATTTAGAAAGTCGTTAATCGCTAGGGAGGCTTATCCTTATTGTAGAATAAATATTATTTATTTAAATAAATTAATTTTTTAATTTATTTATTTAAATATAATTAGAATTGTTCTAATTGATTTATTCACAACCGATTTAATATAGAGAACCTAAAGGGTCACACCATAAAAGGAAGAATAATTATTTAAGAAGCAAATGACATAATCGTAATAATAAGTTAAGCATATTTAATTTAATCTATGATGATAGAATAAATTAAATAACTTAATATTTATTATTTAATATTTTGAAAATATTAAATATAAATTAATAAGAGGAGTCTTATTATTATTATTTAATTCCTAAAGGAGTTTGGGAATTAATTAATAAAAGTACTCCCATATATCCTAATAAGATTAAGATGCAAATTAATTAAAAGAGTTTAATTAATTATCCCTAATAAGATTAGGGAGCTTAATTAATTAAAAGAATTTAATTAATTAAATAATACCCTATTTTCTAATTAGATTAGAAGGGTTAACTGATATCTTTATAAGAGGAGTCTTATATCAGATATCAATATATGTTATTCCAATTGTTGGAGAGTATGCTCCTTTTCTATGAGAGATAGAAAAACTAGGGTTTTGCCAAACACCAATCTTCTTGAATCTTTATTCTTTCTTAGTGGATCACCTCTAGAGGCTAAACACTTGGGTGGCTAACGTTGATCAAAGGAAGGAACCAAACCTGGTGGATTCAAGTTGAACGTAAAAAGGATTGGAGGTGAACTTTTACCTGGGGAAGCTCGAATCTTCAAGGGTATGATTCTTGTTCTTCATATCTTTTCGTTTAATTAATAATTGTGCATAAAGGATAATCCGGGTATATATTTTGTAAAATTTTAAAACTCTGATTTTTCACGTTTCTGCTTATTTTGTGCAATTTAATTTCGTTCATGAATATTACAAACCCAACAGTGGTATCAGAGCCAAACCTTTATGCGAATTATTTATTATTTTAATTTGATATGTATATTGATATAGAAGAATTTAATTGGGCATAATTTTGTTGTATAAAATTTATCTAAAAAAAATTGCAAATTCTGTGTTCCGTGATTCCTGTTTGGCGTGGTTGATATCGTAATTCACGTGGTCACCATGATTATAAGTCCATGATTATATATATAAGTAATTGTTAACATGGTTTGAATTTATTTTTTTGAAAAAGGTGGACAAGGGGCAATCAGTTAACAACAAACGTGATTTCGTTTTTAACATAATTTGTTCCCCACGTTATATATTAAAAGAAGTTTGTTACTTCAAGGGAAACATGATATCTATAATATAACGTTATATATATATATATATATATATATATATATATATATATATATATATATAATCTTAATAATTTTATAATTAAAATAATAAAAAGTTTATTTTAATTTTAAAATTAGAATTTCATGCTAACTAATTAGAGTTGGAATTAGATTCCGTGATAATTAATTGGAGTTGAAATTGAATTCCATGTTTCCTTAAATAAAGGAGTTTATTTAGATATAAAATAAGATTTCATATTATTCAAAATAAAAGAGTTTATTTGTGAATAGGAAAGAGAATCTGTATTTCCTTAAATAAAGGAGTTTATTTAAATATGAAATAAGATTTCATATTATTCAAAATAAAGGAGTTTATTCGTGAATAGGAAAGAGAATCTGTGTTTCCTTTAATAAATGAATTTTTTTTTAAAACTTGGAATTGAATTTCATAATTAATTAAAATAAAATAGTTTATTTTGATTAAAGAATTTGATTAAAATAAAATAGTTTATTTTATTCAAAATTGGATAAATTAAAATAAAAGAGTTTATTTTGATTTAAATTTGGATTAAAATAAAGGAGTTTATTTTGATTCAAAATTAGATTTTATACTAACTAAATTTGCCCATTAAATGATATCAATATATATATTGAATGTTTATTATTCATGAGATGAATGTTATTTATTGATGCATATGGTGATGTGTATGATAATAAATGAGATTGATTATAGACTATTGACCAATGTGATTGGATTTTATTTTAGTTGGATGCATGAATGTATGAGTTTTATTAAATAGGGTCTGCGTACCTCGTCTTCTCTAATTTTTCTTAATGTAAATTCTATCTCCCTCCTATGTACTTCCCCTTGACTGCTGATCAAGGTTTCTATTTATTTTAAATAGTTTTGTAATAGGAATAGTTAGAATTATTTTGAAAAATTAGAGATCAAAGAGCAAGGAGCACTTGAAGACCCGTTTGTAATGGAGCCCGGGTTTAAATGTAATAGTTATATTTAAATATTAATTCTTGCACCCCTAGGGTTTGACCTTTTGGTTCACTTGGTGGCTCTAGTGAACCAAATTAGAATACAAGTTCATAATCAATCCGGGTAGAATATAGTATTCTATATGTGCATGCTTATACTATATATATATATATATATATATTATATATATATATATATACATATACATATATATGTGCATGTGCGCTAAACAAGATGAGACAAATTAATAACAAACCCCTCAAATTTTTTATATTAAGTCCTAAGCTTTCAAAGATATTTGGAATATCGAACGTCGCCTTCTAGCATGATAAAAATAATAGAGTATCAATTAATTATTATAAGTTTGTTGTGTCACCACAAGACTTATCTTAATTCTTTGAGATGTTAATTTTATCACATTTGATGCTTATATAGAAAATTGAACATTGTTGTTTTGTTGTGTCACCACAAGGATAATATTTTTCTTTTTTGAATATATGGAGTGCTAGGTTGGACTTAACTTGGATAATTTTAATTCAGATGTGCCACCACTTGATCAAAATAATCTAAGAGACAAAATACAAGGAGTTGCATAGTTGATATAATTGACAAGAATTGTCTACCTATTTATTTATATATAGTTTGCTGTGTCACCACAAGGCTATATACATTTGAAATGGGATCCTTATTCTCACTAGTAAATCTTTAATTAGATTTTGCCGAACTATATAAGTGAGGGTAATATAGTTTGATAAAAATAGTGGGAGATACCAATTTAAAACAAGACCTAATTTATTTTGATAATTAATAAAAGAATGTATGCTAAAATGTTGTTAATTACAAATTCATTTAAAAAATTTTACAATGCCTAAATTACTATCACTACGTAGCATATTAGATGCTAAATTAATCGGACCAAATTAAACGGATTGGTTAAGGAATTTGAGAATAGTTCTTGTGACGCCCCCAAAATAGGTATACAACACCCATTCTGAGTCGCCAAATACATGGTACAGAAAGTAAACTACAACTTCAATAATACAAATGTCGTGCAAAATACGACAACACATACTGTGAGTTTAAATACAAATATTGTCTTCTAGACAATATCCACACTCAAATAAATCCTCATTATAATTATTCAAACACTATTTTACAGAAATAGTGAGGACTGCTAAAACATCTTTCTAGAACCATCACTCCATACCCCGACTAGATCCTGCTATGTTCTCACCTCCTGAGAAGAAAAATGGAACAAAAAGGAAAAGGGTGAGCTCAACTAGCCCAGTAAAGAATATTATGACTAAGATAATATACAAACAAATTATCGTTAGTCTTCAACAGGGAAAAATCTGATAGAATATAATCGACAACAAATTTTAGATCAACAACTGCAGCGGAAATAGCAAACCATTAGAAGAGTCAAGTAGAGAAAGAATTCTACTATCTTCTAAGATTTAAAAGTCCATCATCAATATTTTATCCCTGTAACATCAATTAATAATCATCTTTATCCAAATATTCATCTTTGCACTACAGGCCAAAGATATTCATTTGTATTACCTGTCAGTCATGTTCATCTCAACACCTGTTCATCTTTGCACTACAGGCCAAAGATATTCATCAAGTAATCATACATCTTTGCACTACAGGCCAAAGATATTCATCAAGTAATCATACATCTTTGCACTACAGGCCAAAGATATTCATTAATATCATCATTTAGGACTGAGGATGATGAAAAATATCTTAAAGAGAACGAATCCAATGAGACAGAAGGACAAATAGTAGGGATTCGTATAACAGTTTATCCAAGATCAATAATACTTCATAATAATCAATTGTGAAGCAGAATTCAAAAATAAAGATTAAAACATGGATACAATCAAAGATAGTAACCATAATAGACATCTTGGACAAAAAGGGAAAATTTTATTTTTCGGTGAATAGTGCCGTATTCGTGAATAGTACCGTATACGTGAATAGTGCCGTATACGTGATAGTAATTCCGACACAAAAAGTTCCAAATTTGATAAAAACTCATATCAATATTTCAGCATAATGATATTGAAGAAAATAATATCATTAAAAAGAAAATAATATCCCTTACCTCAAGATATCAGTACTTCTGGTCGGAATACCGGTATAAGGCTGAAAGAAACTTGCTCTGATGAATAGAAACTCTCAAATATCTAAATACTCACAAAATACACTCAATAATCTAGAGAGAGAAAGAGAGAAAACTTGTTTCTGGTGTGATTTTCAATTCTAACTTAGCCCTCTATTTATAGGAAAATTTTAGTAGGTTTGACCTGCAACCTGATGGCTTTACCTGCTACTATTCCCACCTACCACATTTAAAATATAATTCAGCACATTTCTTCACCAACCACAAGTGGGGCCCACCAATTCTAGAATTTTTCATCAAAATGATAAACTCCGAAAATTCAACAATTTCTGAACCAGTTATCTCGTAAAATTCATAATAAATCATACGTTCATTTTTAACGGTTCAAAATTTGTGGACATATACTTAACTTATATATGTATAACATATCCAAAAATTACCACGATCCAACGGTCGGATTAAAAATTATAACACCCGCAATATTTCTCAAAAACCCTGATTTGATTTTTAATACCTCCATTCCGATAAAAATACTGATAAAACACCTCAACATTAACTCCTTCATCTTTAACCACAAAAATATATCCCTCATTTATATCCACATAAAATAAATATTTCCTTATCATATGAATCAATAATTAATTATTCACAAATAATATTACAGAATCACATTTATGACAACCAGGCCGTTCCCAAGAAAGAGGGGGCTTTCCAATAAGGATTTCTCCTTACTGGCGCGCAATTAGATGACCAAACCTCTCCTTAGACAGAACTTTCTAGACATTGTCAATAATGTTATCTAATAATATTATTCAAATAATATGAATTATTGATCTGATAATGGAAAATACTGTGCAGCAACAATTATTGAAACACCAATAATATAAAATATCAATGCAACAATTATTGAATCAATAAAATAAAATATTGAACAATAACTACTATAACAATTATTGAGTAGTGCCTTCTTACGTAAGAATCAATAATTGGTGCAATACCGTGTGCTACTGTATTTTAATCACCGGGTATTCCAACAGTATTAACGGTAACAACTACGCCGTTATTTATAAATAACTTATACTTGTCATTTTCTTCATCCAATCGCTTTCCGTTATGGGGCCCACACAAGGCTGCGCCGTCGTACGAATATTCCCCGACAGCAAGAATATTCCACGACCAAACGAATATTTCCCGAAAAAATGAATATTTTATAACCACTTGCTTATTTTGCAAAATTTGCACATTTCACCCATAACCAAAGTATTATATCAAATTAGCCCCTTATTATTCACAATAATATTTAGAGAAAATTTGATTTTATTCATTAATAAGTTGGGGTCTTACAGTTCTCATGGCTGAAAAGCTATCTTATGTCCTTAATATGCCTATCCCTGCAATGGTTGCAGACAATGCCTCTGAGAAAAAGGTTGTAACTTTTAGAAAGTGGCAAAATGATGCACATTTGACTCAATGCATCATGCTCGTATCCATAAGTAACAAGCTTCAGCGTCAGCCTGAAACTATGGATACTCCTACTATACTCCTGCACGTCAAGTAGTTGATGGTGAGAAAAGTAGGACTGATAGACATCAGATATCTAAGGAGCTCTTTCGATCTAGAATGACTGATGACACTACATTACAGATAAAAGTTCTTAACATAATCAATTTGATTGATCAATTAGGACAACGGATTTTGTCATGGATGGAGAGTTGAGCCAAGATTTGATCTTGCACTCACTTCCGGACTCCTTTCACAATTATTGTGAATTTTTCATATGAACAAGCTAGATATTAGCCTCGCTGATTTGCTTAACATGTTAAAAAATGTTGAGTCACTTTCCAATCAAGAAAGACCAAGTCTTATTGTTATGGGCCAAAGGATCTTCTGAAAAGAAGAACGATTCAAAGAAGGTAAATAGAAAGGCAAAAACAAAGGATAATAAGAACAAAATTGATACGGATAGCAAAGGAGTTTGCTTCCACTGCAATAAGCCTGGACACTGGAAAGAAACTGCGAGAAGCATCTTGCAGAGGCTAACCAAAGAAGCTTACTGAAGTTTCGGTTACAATACAGTTTTGTTCATGATTGAAATAAATTTTTCTTTAAGTCAAGGTTCTACTTGGGTATTGGATACCGGCTTTGGTTATCATAACTATAGATTTATGAAGGGACCAAGCAGAAGTATAAAGCTAAAATAAGATAAGTAATCCTATGTGTGGAAAATGAAGCAAAGGTTGCTACATTAGTCATAGAAACTTATAGTTTAGCAATGCCTATGGGCAAATTTATTAAGTCAATAAGTTGTTATTGTATTCCAGTTATTGTTAGAAACATTATTTCTATTTTGTTGTTAGACAATAAAATCTTTGGTATTATATTTAAGAACAATTGTTGTTCTATTTATAATAATAATATTTTATATATAACTAGAATATTACTTAATGGATTTTGTATACTTGACTTACGTGAAAATAATTTTACATATTGAACAAATTAGTATAAGAAAAGGAGATGATCATTCAAAGAGTTGAATGTATGTATTTGCTGAAATACAAGTATGAATTATTTGAAAGGTTCAAAGAATTCAGAAATGAAACAAATTAGCAAAGTATTAGGATTCTTTGATCGGATCAAGGAAGGAATACTTGTGCAATGAGTTTCTAGATCATCTCAAATGGTTTTCTCACAATGGACGCCTCCTGATACGCAATAATTAATTGATGTATCTGAAAGGAAAAATTATACCTTGTTGGACATGGTGCAGTCCATAATAATTTTACCGACATTCCAGTATCCCTCTGGGGTCATGCCCTAGAAATAGCTGCATATCTACGAAAAAGGTTACCTGAAAATCCGACCCCAAGACTCTATAAGAGTTATGGACAGGAATGATTCCTAATCTTAAGTATGTTAAGATAAGGTGTTATCCAACTTTTGTGCAAAAGTTTCAAACGATAAGCTTGGGACACGATTTGACAAGTACAGATTTGTGGGACATCCTAAAGTAAGTTTAGGGTATATGTTCTATAATTCTACTTAGCAAAAGGTGTTTATTGCCAAACACGATGCCTTCTAAGATAAAGGTGTTTATCATTGAAGGGGCTAGTGGGAGGATAATAGAATCTTGAAGAGTTCAAGAACCACAAAGCACTATAAATCAAATAAGAGGAACCTGTAGATAGACCTATTGTACCACAACCTAATCGTAAATCTAGTATAGTACCGAAGATACCTGGGAGGTATTGATTCATCATGGATGATGATGATGAGGTACGTATCATAGAAGATGATGATCCAGTTACATACGATGAGGTAAGAGTTGTAGACACTTAGAGAAATAGATTGAAGCAAGCTTCTCAAAAATGGAACATTCGTTTTGATGATATAATCAAAAGAGTTTGATTTTATCAAAAATAAGAATGAACCAAGTGTGTACAAAAGGATCAGTGGGAGCGTCGTGACATTCCTAGTATTATATGTTGATATGCTACGGATAAAGAATGACATACCAATGCTACAATCAGTAAAGATAAAATTGCCTAAATATTCCTCCATGAATGATTTGGGAAGAGTATCGTAATTGAGGATACAAATCTATATTGATAGATTTAAGAAGATGCTTGACTTAACCCAAGGAACGTATATTCATTTGATGTTAAAGTCGTTTAGCATGGCAAACTTCAAGAGGTATCTCATGTTGATGAGCCATGGAGTGTATCTCCCTTAATAGTCCCCATAGACTCCAAAAAGAGAGATCGAATGAGTGACAATTATGTATACAATGAAATATACGAGACCTGATGATGATCGGTCATATTCTGGAGAAGATAAATGTGCAGTGAATTGGAAAGGTTTCAAATAGCAAAGAGTTGCTAGTTTAGTGATAAAGACAAAGCATATAGCTATAAATGAAGCTGCAAGTTGATTGTTTGGATGAAGTGTTCATTACAGAACTAGGAATAGTTCCTAAATCTCATCTTGGATCTAAACATGTGTTGTGGCACTTTCATTTGATTATAGAATTATTGAAAGATGGGAAATCACTATAGAGATAGTGGACTTTCAAGAACAATATTACATATCCATTAACTAAAGATTATCCAACAGCAGGATAATCGTTACTTAGAGAAGAAAGGTATGAGATACCATGGCGATTGGCTTTAGTGCAAGTGGGAGATTGAAAGTAGTATGCACACAAGTCAATCATGTTTGATGATAAAGCATATACTTTGTAACAATCTTATTCATTTATTAATAAAAATAATTAATTTATTAAAGGCTTTTAATTATCTACATGATGATGTTTTATAATATGTGATAAACCCATAGTTTTAAGCAATGCTTTTAGAATAATGATGATGATCATTCTAATGAGATCTAAATTCTTAGAAAGTTTAAAACTAAAATAGTTCCCAATCATTGGATTACTAATTGAGGATTAGTGAATCCGGATAGATTGGTACATACGTTGCTTGCTCATTGGATGAGGATGATTGATCTCATGATCATTTATGTGGAGACAATAAAGCAAATATCTAGGTGCTTATTAGAGAATAATTTCACTGAACGTGGCTCGCTAAGAAATACTTAATGGAGTTTTACTTGTCTTTCAATAGGAATTCCTATAGTGATAGTAGTACAAGTGATCCTTCGACTTGAGATCATCATAGTGTCTTGTGTATGATGAGTTATACATTGACTTATTCCTTAAGACCCTTAGGGTATATCAAAGGGTATGCTTGGGTATAATAAGTTGTACATGGAGATAATGTATGATCTATAAAGAATCTACCACTTCTAGTAAAAGAAGAAAAATATCCTATGTAATTCGATAAATGACAACCCAGTAGTCCTTGGCCAAGACAGAATGAAATTAGAAAGGAGTTTCTAAATTGCATTATTTGGTGTTGTGCATTTAAGGATCGAAATACATATAATTAAATTAAATAAGACTTGACAGTAATTTTATGTCTTATATTTAATTGGGACATTGTATGGTGGAAGGATTGAATTGTACGGTAACTATTTACTCAAAGGTTCTTTTATGATTAATGTTAAAATCTATATTATCTGGAAAATCATTAATCGCTAGGGAGGCTTATCCCTATTGTAGATTAAATATTATTTATTTAAATAAATTAATATTTTAATTTATTTATTTAAATATGATTAGAATTATTTTAATTAATTTATTCACAACCGGTTTAATATGGAGAACTTAAACGGTCACACCATAAAAGGAAGGATAATTATTTAAGAAGCAAATGGCATAATCGTAATAATAAGTTAAGTATATTTAATTTAATTTATGATGATAGGATAAATTAAATAACTTAATATTTATTATTTAATATTTTGGAAATATTAAATATAAATTAATAAGAGGAGTCTTATTATTATTATTACTATTATTATTATTTAATTCCTAAAAGAGTTTGGAAATTAATTAATAAAAATACTCTCATATATCCTAATAAGATAAGGAGACAAATTAATTAAAAGAGTTTAATTAATTAACCCTAATAAGATTAGGGAGCTTAATTAATTAAAAGAATTTATTTAATTAAATAATACCCTATTTTCTAATTAGATTAGAAGGGTTAACTGATATCTTTATAAGAGGAGTCTTATATCAGATATCGATATACGTTATTCCAATTGTTAGAGAGTACGCTCCTTTTTTATGAGAGATAAAAAAATTAGGGTTTTGCCAAACACCAATCTTCTTGAATCTTTATTCTTTCTTGGTGGATCACCTCTAGAGGCCAAACACTTGGGTGGCTAACGTTGATCAAAGGAAGGAACCAAACCCGGTGGATTCAAGTTGAACGCGAAAAGGATTGGAGGTGAACTTGTAACTAAGGAAGCTCGAATCTTCAAGGGTATGATTCTTGTTCTTCATATCTTTTCGTTTAATTAATAATTGTGCATAAAGGATGATCCGAGTATATGGTTTGTAAAATTTTAAAACTCTGATTTTTCACGTTTTCGCTTATTTTGTGCAATTTGATTGCGTTCATGAATATTACAAACCTAGCACCACATTCATTGTAAAAAATATCACCATTATTATATTATTATAATATAATAATATATTTAAATGAATTATTTTATCAAACAAGATAAAATATTAATTTTCAACCATTGTCACATTAAAAATTTTCTCCATCTATATCCACATAAAATGAATATTTTTCTTATCATATAAATCAATAATTAATTATTCACAAATAATATTACAGAATCACAATACTGACAACTAGGCCGTTCCCAGAAAAGAGGGGGCTTTCCAATAAGGATTTCTCCTTATTGGCGTGTAATTAAATGACCAAACCTCTCCTTAGACAGAACTTTCTAGACATTGCCAATAATACTATCTAATAATACTATTCAAATAATACAAATTATTGATCTGATAACGGAAAATACTGTGTAGTGACAATTATTGAAACAACAATAATATAAAAATATCAACGTAGCAATTATTGAATCAATAAAATAAAATATTGAATAGTAATTACTATAACAATTATTGAGTAGTGTCTTCTTACGTAAGAATCAATAATTAGTGCAATACCGTGTGCTACTGTGTTTTAACCACTGGGTATTCCAACAGTATTAACGGTAACAACTACGCCGTTATTTATAAACAACTTATACTTGTCGTTTTCTTCATCCAATCGCTTTCCGTTATGGGGCCCACACAAGGATGCGCCGTCGTACGAATATTCCCCAACAGTAAGAATATTCGACGACCAAACGAATATTTCCCGACAACAATGAATATTTTATAACCACTTGCTTATTTGAAATATTTGCGCATTTTATCCATAACTAACCACATTAATCAAATCAATCCTTACTATTTCAAAATAATAAATAGAGAAAATTAAATTTCATTAATAATAAGTTGGGGTCTTACAACCTCCCCTCCTTATGAAATTTCGTCCTCGAAATTGACATACGTACCTGGTGTTTCGAAAAGATGAGGATACCTCGCTTTCATTTTCGTTTCTAACTTCGAGGTCATTTCCTCAATAGCATGGTTTCTCCACAAAACTTTGACTTGGGGTATGACCTTTGTGCGTAGGACATGCTCCTTCCTATCCAAGATCTTGACAAGTATCTCCTCGTACGTTAAGTCTTCGGCTATCTCGTCTGGTTCTAACTCAATAACGTGGTTCGAGTCGGTCACATATTTACGAAGTATAGATATGTGAAAAATATTATGAACACGAGACATACTTGGAGGTAATGCGAGTCTATAGGCCATATTTCTTACTCGGTCAAGAATCTGAAATGGACCAATAAATCATGGATTGAGCTTTTCTCTCTTCCCAAATCTTGTAACTTCCTTCCATGGAGCAACTTTCAACAATACATGATCTCCAATACTAAATTCCACGTCCTTTCGATGAAGATCCACATAACTCTTTTGTCGATCTTGTGCCGTTTGTATACGTTGTCGAATTATTTGGATCTTTTCTGTAGTAATACGTACCAACTCTGGTCCCAATAATGTTGCTTCACCCACCTCATCCCAACATATTGGAGAGCGACACTTTCGTCCATATAATGCTTCGAATGGAGCCATACCTATACTTTCCTGATAACTATTATTGTAGGAGAATTCCACCAATAGTAGGTACTTATCCCAACTCCCTTTAAAATCTAGGACACAAAGTCTTAATAGATCTTCAAGAGTTTGAGTAGTCCTCTCTGATTGCCCATCTGTTTGAGGATGGTATGCTGAACTAAATCGTAAATCTGTGCCCATAGCTTTTTGCAAGCTAACCCAAAATTGTGAAGTGAATCTTGGGTCACGATCCGAAACTATGGATACTGGCATATCATGCAATCTCACAATCTCATTTACGTACATACTAGCAAGACGTTCAAGGGAATAAGTCTCTCATATAGGCAAGAAATGGGCAGACTTGGTTAATCTATCAATAATAACCCAAATGACATCTATGCCTTGAGAAACCTTGGGAAGACCCGTAACGAAATCCATAGTAATCTGTTCCTACTTCCATTTTAGAATCTCAAGTGGTTGCAATGGACCCTTTGGCACTTGATGCTCCACCTTTACATGTTGACAAGTTAAACACCTCGAGATAAACTTCGCGATCTCTCTCTTCATATTGTTCCACCAAAATGTATGTCGAAGATCACGATACATTTTGGTACTTCCAGGATGGATTACAAACGGTGTGTTGTGTGCCTCCATCATGATTCTATGTTTTAAATCAGAGTCATTAGGAACACAAAGTCTGGAGTGGACTCGAAGTATTCCTTCTTCATCGATCCTTGCCTCTGGAGTAGCACCTTCTTGTACTTTCTTCTTCATACACATCAGCTCCGGGTCCGTAGCTTGAGCAGTTTTAACTTTATCGATTAAAGTCGGTTCTACTCGTATGCTTGATATCATCACGTGGGTACTTGGAGCCTTTACCTCTATGTCCATCATTTGCAAGTCATAAAAAATGGGCCTTTGTGTTAATAACATTGCACTCGTACCCGCATATGATCTTCTACTCAATGCGTCAGCTACCACGTTTACTTTTCCAGGATGGTATTGAATGGTATGGTCGTAGTCTTTCAACAGCTCGAGCCAACGTCGTTATCGCATGTTGAGTTCCTTTTGAGTGAAGAAATATTTGAGGCTTTTATAGTCTGAATATATCTCCACTTTCTCTCCATATAGATAGTGCCTCCATATCTTTAGTGCGAAAATGACTGCTGCCAACTCTAGATCATAAGTAGAATAATTCCTCTAATATTCTTTAAGTTGTCTCGAGGCATAGGCTATGACTTTCCCATGTTGCATGAGCACACATCCTAACCCTTTGCCTGAAGCATCGTTGTAGATAACAAATCCATCCGAATCAGATGGTATTGTCAGAACAGGTGCCGAAATGAGTCTCCTCTTGAACTCTTGGAAACTCTTCTCACATTCCTCGCTCCATACAAATTTTGTATCCTTCCGAGTCAGCTGAGTTAACGGAGTAGCGATTCGAGAAAATCCTTCCACAAATCTCCAATAATAACCAGCTAAACCCAGAAAGCTACGTACTTCGGTCACTGACTTCGGTTGCTACCAAGTTTGTATTGCTTCAATCTTCGTCGGGTCAACAGATACTCTATGTTTTGACACCACGTGCCTAAGGAATGCTACTTCCTCAAGCCAGAACTCGCATTTCTTCAACTTGGCATATAGTTTGTTTTCACGAAGCCTTTGGAGTACCAGCTTCAAATGGTGCTCATGATCTTCACGACTTTTAGAATATATGAGGATGTCATCAATAAAGACAACAACGAACTGATCTAAATATTTCTTGAATACTCGGTTCATCATATCTATGAAAGCCGCAAGAGCATTAGTTAATCTGAAAGACATGACTAAGAATTCATAATGCCCGTACCGAGTTCTAAAGGCAGTCTTTGGAATATCCTCAGTTCTAATCTTCAGCTGATGATATCCAGAACGAAGATCGATCTTTAAAAAGAATTGTGCTCCTTGTAACTGGTCAAATAGGTCATCAATACGAGGTAGTGGATACCTATTCTTGATGGTGACATGATTCAATTCCCGGTAGTCAATATAAAGTCGCATACTCCCGTCTTTCTTCTTTATAAATAAAACATGAGCACCCCAAGGAGATGTACTAGGACAAATGAAACCGATGTCCAACAACTCTTATAGTTGGACCTTTAACTCCTGAAGTTCAATAGGAGCCATTCGATATGGGATTTTAGAAATAGGCTTTGTACCAGGTTCAAGATCAATAAAGAATTCAACTTCACGTTCTGGGGGTAGACCGGGAAGTTCTTCAGGAAATAAGTCAGAAAAGTCACTAACAACAAGAATATTATTCAAATCTGATGTGTCTTTATTCAAATCCATAACATGGGCTAAGAAAGCTTGACATCCATTTTTTAATAAACGAATGGCTTTATGGCTTGATATGACAGTGATTGATTTCAGTGGTTTAGTTGCTTGAATTCGAATAACAGGTTGATTAGGAGTATGAAAACTAACAACCTTACGAAAGCAATCAATTTTGGCATGATGAGTAGTTAACTAATCAATCCCTAAAATCACGTCAAATGCAAGTATCTTTAAAGAGATAAGGTCAACAGGTAATGTGATGGTGCCAACTTGGATCAAACAAGATTTATAAGCAGTAGATGTAACGAAAGTTTCTCCTAACGGAGTCTCCATGGATAAATCAAAGTCTAATTTCTCCGTAGTCAAGTTTAAACGTTGAGCACAAGCATGAGAGATAAATGAATGGGTAGCACCGGTATCTAGTAAGGTATAAACTTCGCAAGAATTTATGATTAGCTTACCCATGATCACCTCGTTTGGTTTCTTCGCATTTTGACCTGTCACGACAAATGCTCATCCAGGAACCGTTGACATTGACTTTTCTGGGATAGCCTTTTGAGTCACCATCCTCGCTGGACTTGATTTCGCTACAGTACAATCTCGAGTGATATGTCCTTCCTTTCCATAATTATAACATACCTTGAACTGTTGTGGACAGTTTGGGCTGATGTGTCCCTCTTTTCCACATTTATAGCATACGACCGATGGTCGTTCTCCTCCCTTAGAATCAGTTGATACTGGTGCTGATGTCTTCACATTGTCATTGTTGAATCTCCTCTTTTTGAAACTTTCACTTGACTCGCCTCTCCTATTATCATGGCCACGATTACCACCAGAGTGGTTACCGTCTCTGTATGAATTTTTCCCTCCTCGCTGGTTATCAGTGCTCCGATGACTGCTGTCACCAGTATGACCCTGGTTGTGGTCCCTCGGTTAAACGTACTCGTTATCTCGCTCTAATGATTGAGCCCTGTTGACAACATCTGAATATAGAGAAAATTTATGAGAAATGAGATAATGACGTATGTCGGGTTTCAAACCTCTCAGAAACATTCTCGTCATACGTTCCTCATTCTCCACCAAATGAGGTGCAAACCTGGATAACTCAACGAACTTTGCCTCGTACTGAGACACCGTCATGTTGTTCTGCTCCAGTCTAATAAACTTTACCTCTTTCATATGACGAATACTTTTAGGAAAGTACTTGTCATTGAACAGTTTCTGAAACGTTTCCCAAGACATGCTGAGTGCGGCTGGATGGGTATGCTTTACAGATTCCCACCAGTAATCTGCCTCATTACGGAACATAAAGGTGGCGAATGGAACCTTCTGTTTCTCTGTGCATCCCAAGACATCGAATATCTTGGTAATTTGCTTGACCCACGTTTCTGCCTTAATCGGATCCGGCTTTCCCCAGAATTCTGGTGGTCCCAACTCTTTGAACTGCTTGGCTATGACCAGCTGTGCGTTACCATTGTTTCTACCTGTATTTTGAACAGGAGTCTCCCTCGAATGGTTTTTCATGAACCGCAAAAAGCTTCTAAACATCTCATCGTTCATCGTCTGCTCAATGGTGTTGTTTACAGGAGGAACATTGCCGGCTTGTTGCACGTTCTCCTCATTGCTGATTAATGGTGTCTCCACGGTCTCATTTACTACACTGTTAACATTCTCGGTTGCCATTCTCAAATACTGCCATAAAACAAGGGTTAATTGTGACAACCCCAAAATAGGTCCATTCCACCCAACCCATTCTGAGTCGTCAAATACATGGTACAGAAAATAACTACAACTTTACTACAACAATTGTCGTGCAAAATACAACAACACATATGCTGTGAGTTTGGATACAAATATATACCAAATGTGACTCATGTTCCAACCGTGGACATCACCTCACAATAACACCTTACATAAAGGTATAGTCAAAAACTGTTTTAGAAATTAGAATCTTTGGGAAGTGCTGAAGGAAACCTTCGTACATGGGAGGCCACGCATCTAGGTTATGATAGATATCATATGGCCACAGAATTATCCTTGGTTGACCCAATAGACCCCAAAGAAAAACGAAAAGATTACTATCATATTCTTTCCAATGGTGAGTCTTCTCTTGACTTATCATTATCTCCACTGTATCTAACTGAGAATTATACTTCAAACAAACACCAAGATTATATAGGTAGTGGTTGTAGATATACTCGGCAAGCGGATGTGCACAATCATGTCTTATGATGACACGAGGTTGTATGTCGTTAGACATCTTGTATGATAGTGGCCAACCACCCTTCCAACGTTGGGTACACCTTACCCTATTGGATTCACCAAATAAAACTACTAAATGAACTTTTCTATACTGCTTCGGGAGAACATCCACAGCTAGAGACCACCGTTCTATTTCCCCGTTACCCTCGTTCGACCCAGCTACACTCTTATTACCATAGTTGCAGCGGAACTAGCAATCCATTAGAAGAGTCAAATAGACTATAAAGTCTATTATCTTCTCCATGTTAAAAATCCACCAACAATGTTTTATCCATGTAACATCACTCAACAGTTCCTTTCCACAATCATATGAATAACTCATAATCATAATTGTGACTATAAATTTTTCTTCGCACCCAGGACGAAGAATATTTTCATCACCTGTCTTTACCTCAAAAGAGCAGTACTTCTGATCGGTATAAGGCTGAAGGAAACTTGCACTGATGAATAAAAACTCACAGAGTATCTAAATACTCACAAAATACACTCAATAATCTAGAGAGAGAAAGAGAGAAAACTTATGTTTCTGGTGTGATTTTCAATTCTAACTTAGCCCTCTATTTATAGGAAAATTTTGGTAGGTTTGACCTGCAACCTGATGGCTTTACCTGCTACTATTCCCACCCACTACATTTGAAATATAATTCAGCACATTTCTTCACCAACCACAAGTGGGGCCCACCAATTCTAGAATTTTCCACCAAAATGATAAACTCCGAAAATTCAACAATTTCTGAACCAGTCATCTCGTAAAATTCGTAATAAATCATACGTTCATTTTTAACGGTTCAAAATTTATGGACATATACTCAACTTATATATGTATAACATATCCAAAAATTACCACGATCCAACGGTCGGATTAAAAATTATAACCCCGCAAAATATCTCAAAAACCCTGATTTTTAATACCTCCATTCCGACAAAAATACGGATAAAAATCTCAACATTAACTCCTTCATTTTTTAACCACAAAAATATATCCCTCATTTATATCCACATAAAATAAATATTTTCTTATCATATGAATCAATAATTAATTATTCACAAATAATATTACAGAATCACATTTATGACAACCAGGCCGTTCCCAGGAAAGAGGGGGCTTTCCAATAAGGATTTCTCCTTACTGGCGCGCAATTAGATGACCAAACCTCTCCTTAGACAGAACTTTCTAGACATTGCCAATAATGTTATCTAATAATATTATTCAAATAATATGAATTATTGATCTGATAAAGGAAAATACTGTGCATCAACAATTATTGAACAACAATAATATAAAATTTTAACGTAGCAATTATTGAATCAATAAAATAAAATATTGAACAGTAATTACTGTAACAATTATTGAGTAGTGCCTTCTTACGTAAGAATCAATAATTTTAAAAATACTGTGCAATACCGTGTGCTACTGTGCAATAACGCGTATTACTGTATTTTAACCACCGGGTATTCCAACAGTGTTAACGGTAACAACTACGCCGTTATTTGTAAAAACTCAAATTTGTCGTTTTTTTCACCCGACAGTTATTCTGTTATGGGGCCCACAAATGGCTGCGCCGTCGTATGAATATTCCCCGACAGAAAGAATATTTCACGACCAAACGAATATTCCCCGACAACAATGATTATTTTATAACCACTTGCTTATTTTGAAAAAAAATTATATTTCACTCATAACTTTAAACTTTTATCAATTTAACCATTTACTGAATAGAAAAATTGAATACTTTTATTTCATAAAATTCGGGGTCTTACAATCTCCCCTCCTTATGAAATTTCATCCCCGAAATTTACGTACCTGGTATTTCAAAGAGTTGAGAATACCTTGCTTTCATTTCAGATTCCATCTTCCTTATCATCATGATTTCTCCATTGCTCATCTCCTGTATTTCAGATATCTTTCTAGAATACAGCTTCAAAACAAGGGTTAATTTAACAAATTAACATATCACATAATATCTCGATATTATGACTGACCAACAAATAAGCTTAGGTAGGACACACTAGCGAAGGATTTACTCATCTCTCCCCTCCTAGTTATATTCCCCGATCTCCGCCAAAGATCATATCCCTAAGCTCTGATACCACCTGTGACAACCCCAAAATAGGTCCATTCCACCCAACCCATTCTGAGTCGTCAAATACATGGTACAGAAAATAACTACAACTTTACTACAACAATTGTCGTGCAAAATACAACAACACATATGCTGTGAGTTTGGATACAAATATATACCAAATGTGACTCATGTTCCAACCGTGGACATCACCTCACAATAACACCTTACATAAAGGTATAGTCAAAAACTGTTTTAGAAATTAGAATCTTTGGGAAGTGCTGAAGGAAACCTTCGTACATGGGAGGCCACGCATCTAGGTTATGATAGATATCATATGGCCACAGAATTATCCTTGGTTGACCCAATAGACCCCAAAGAAAAACGAAAAGATTACTATCATATTCTTCCCAATGGTGAGTCTTCTCTTGACTTATCATTATCTCCACTGTATCTAACTGAGAATTATACTTCAAACAAACACCAAGATTATATAGGTAGTGCTTGTAGATATACTCGGCAAGCGGATGTGCACAATCATGTCTTATGATGACACGAGGTTGTATGTCGTTAGACATCTTGTATGATAGTGGCCAACCACCCTTCCAACGTTGGGTACACCTTACCCTATTGGATTCACCAAATAAAACTACTAAATGAACTTTTCTATACTGCTTCGGGAGAACATCCACAGCTAGAGACCACCGTTCTATTTCCCCGTTACCCTCGCTCGACCCAGCTACACTCTTATTACCATAGTTGCAGCGGAACTAGCAATCCATTAGAAGAGTCAAATAGACTATAAAGTCTATTATCTTCTCCATGTTAAAAATCCACCAACAATGTTTTATCCATGTAACATCACTCAACAGTTCCTTTCCACAATCATATGAATAACTCATAATCATAATTGTGACTATAAATTTTTCTTCGCACCCAGGACGAAGAATATTTTCATCACCTGTCTTTACCTCAAAAGAGCAGTACTTCTGATCGGTATAAGGCAGAAGGAAACTTGCACTGATGAATAGAAACTCACAGAGTATCTAAATACTCACAAAATACACTCAATAATCTAGAGAGAGAAAGAGAGAAAACTTATGTTTCTGGTGTGATTTTCAATTCTAACTTAGCCCTCTATTTATAGAAAAATTTTGGTAGGTTTGACCTGCAACCTGATGGCTTTACCTGCTACTATTCCCACCCACCACATTTGAAATATAATTCAGCACATTTCTTCACCAACCACAAGTGGGGCCCACCAATTCTAGAATTTTCCACCAAAATGATAAACTCCGAAAATTCAACAATTTCTGAACCAGTCATCTCGTAAAATTCGTAATAAATCATACGTTCATTTTTAACGGTTCAAAATTTATGGACATATACTCAACTTATATATGTATAACATATCCAAAAATTACCACGATCCAACGGTCGGATTAAAAATTATAACCCCCGCAAAATATCTCAAAAACCCTGATTTTTAATACCTCCATTCCGACAAAAATACGGATAAAAATCTCAACATTAACTTCTTCATTTTTTAACCACAAAAATATATCCCTCATTTATATCCACATAAAATAAATATTTTCTTATCATATGAATCAATAATTAATTATTCACAAATAATATTACAGAATCATATTTATGACAACCAGGCCGTTCCCAGGAAAGAGGGGGCTTTCCAATAAGGATTTCTCCTTACTGGCGCGCAATTAGATGACCAAACCTCTCCTTAGACAGAACTTTCTAGACATTGCCAATAATGTTATCTAATAATATTATTCAAATAATATGAATTATTGATCTGATAAAGGAAAATACTGTGCATCAACAATTATTGAACAACAATAATATAAAATTTTAACGTAGCAATTATTGAATCAATAAAATAAAATATTGAACAGTAATTACTGTAACAATTATTGAGTAGTGCCTTCTTACGTAAGAATCAATAATTTTAAAAATACTGTGCAATACCGTGTGCTACTGTGTAATAACGCGTATTACTGTATTTTAACCACCGGGTATTCCAACAGTGTTAACGGTAACAACTACGCCGTTATTTGTAAAAACTCAAATTTGTCATTTTCTTCACCCGACAGTTATTCTGTTATGGGGCCCACAAATGGCTGCGCCGTCGTACGAATATTTCCCGACAGAAAGAATATTCCACGACCAAACGAATATTCCCCGACAACAATGATTATTTTATAACCACTTGCTTATTTTGAAAAAAAATCATATTTCACTCATAACTTTAAACTTTTATCAATTTAACCATTTACTGAATAGAAAAATTGAATACTTTTATTTCATAAAATTCGGGGTCTTACATTAATTACATAAATTAACATATCACATAATATCCCTATATTTTGACCAACCAACAAATAAGCTTAGGTAGGACACACTAGCGAAGGATTTACTCGTCTCTCCCCTTCTAATTCAATTCCCCGATCTCTGCCAGAGATCATATCCCTAAGCTCTGATATCAACTGTGATGCCCCCAAAATAGGTATATAACACCCATTCTGAGTCGCCAAATACATGGTATAGAAACAACTACAACTTTATTAATACAATTGTCGTGTAAAATACGACAACACTTAAACTGTGAGTTTAAAAATATAAATATTGTCTTTTAGACAATATCCACACTCAAATAAGTCCTCATTACAATTATTGATACACTATTTTATAAAATAGTGAGGACTACAAAAAAATAACTTTCTAAAACCTTCATTCCATACCCCGACTAGTACTCGCTACATTCTCGCCTCCTGAGAAGAAAAATAGAACAAAAAGGAAAAGGGTGAGCTCAACTAGCCCAATAAAGAATATTATGACTAAGATAATATAGAACAAATTATCATTAGTCCTCAACAGGGAAAAATCAGATAGAATACAACAGACAATAAATTTTAAATCAATATTCGCAGCGAAAATAATAATTCATTAGAAGAGTTAAGTAGAGAATAAAATCTACTACCTTCTATATATAAATTTAAAAGTTTATCATTAATATTTTATCCCTGTAACATCAATCAATATATATCTTGAATCAAATATTTATCCTTGCACTACAGACCAAAGATATTCATTTGTATCACCAGTTGGTCATGTTCATCTAAACACATGTTCATCTTTGCACTACGGGCCAAAGATATTTATTAGTTAATCATTCATCTTTGCACTACAGGCCAAAGATATTAAGTAATATCATCATTTAGGACTGAGGATGATGAAAAATATTTTAAAAAAAACGAATACAGTGAAACAAAAGAATAAATATTAAGGATTCGTACTTCGGTTTATCCATGTTCAAAAATATCTCATAACATACCATAGCGGAGTAAAATTTAAGAATAAAGATCAAAACATGGATACAATCAAAGCTAGTAACAAAAATAGACATCCGGGACAAAGAAGAGAAAATTTTATTTTTCTGTGAATAGTGTCGTATTTGTGAATAGTGCTGTATACGTGAATAGTACCATATACGTGAATAGTAACCCCGACACAAAAAAGTTCTAAATTTGATAAAAAATTCAGACCAATATTTCGGCATAATGATATTGAAAAAATTATATCATTTATGAAAAAAAATAACATCCCTTACATCAAAAAGACAGTACTTCTGACTAGAATACTAGATATAGTACTAAAAGAACTTGCAGCTTATAGCAACACTCAAAGTACCAAAATACTTACAAAAATACGCTCTATATTATAGAGAGAAAAAACTTTAGTTTCTGGTGTGATTTTCAATTTTAACCTAAACACCCTATTTATAGAAAAATGCTTAGAACACCAAAATAGAAAAATTAATAAAATATTATTATTTTTTTTCTTAAACTTCCTACGCACACCAATTGAGTCCAAACATCAGCCATCCACTCAATAAAAGTAAGAAAAATGTTTTTCTTAAATAAAACAATTAAAACTTCAAAAATTAATTATTCCGGAACTTCGGAACTTCAATAATTCATAATAAATAGCCCTTTAATCAGAAAAATTCAAATCTTATGTCCTTCCATAGGAAATTCAATTCTCTACAACTTTATAAGTTTAAGTTTTTCTAAATTCCAAACAGAAATTAATCGAAATCCACATACGGACGATTTTACAAGCTATAATCAAATTTCAGTCAAGAAATGAGGTCCACAAACATGAAAAACATGTTTTAAATATTTTTAGTAACAAAATAATCTTCATCCTCATTTATTCATATATTCCACATTCATTATAAAAAATATCACCATTATTATATTATTATAACATAATAATATATTTAAATAAATTATTTTATCAGACAAGATAAAATATCAATTTTCAACCATTGTCACATTAAAAATTTTCTCCATCTATATCCACATAAAATGAATATTTTCCTTATCATATAAATTAATAATTAATTATTCACAAATAATATTACAGAATCACAATACTGACAACAAGGCCGTTTCCAGAAAAGAGGGGGCTTTCCAATAAAGATTTCTCCTTACTGGCGCGCAATTAGATGACCAAACCTCTCCTTAGATAGAACTTTCTAGACATTGCCAATAATGTTATCTAATAATATTATTCAAATAATATGAATTATTGATCTGATAATGAAAAATACTGTGTAGTGACAATTATTGAAACAGCAATAATATAAAAATATCAATGTAGCAATTATTGAATCAATAAAATAAAATATTGAACAGTAATTACTGTAACAATTATTGAGTAGCGCCTTCTTACGTAAGAATCAATAATTAGTGCAATACCGTGTGCTACTGTGTTTTAACCACCGGGTATTCCAACAGTATTAATGGTAACAACTACGCCGTTATTTATAAACAACTTATACTTGTCGTTTTCTTCATCCAATCGCTTTTCGTTATGGGGCCCACACAAGGCTACGCCGTTGTACGAATATTCACCGACAGTAAGAATATTCGACGACCAAACGAATATTCTCCGACAACAATGAATATTTTATAACCACTTGCTTATTTGAAATATTTGCGTATTTTACCCATAACTAACCACATTAATCAAATCTATCCTTACTATTTCAAAATAATAAATAGAGGAAATTAAATTTTATTAATAATAAGTTGGGGTCTTACATTAGGTATTCATACTTTTAGAAAATCTAAGTTCAGAAATACTCCATAATAAACTATTGTGGAGCAGAATTCAAAAATGTAGATCCAATCAAATATAGGAACCATAAGAGACAATCTTGGACACAGAAAAGAAAATTTAATTTTTCTGTGAATAGTATCGTATACGTGAATAGTGCCGTATACGTGAATAGTAACTCCGACACTAAAAGGTAGAAATTTCACACAAAAAAAATCATCATGCTTCGTGAATAGAAACTCCTGAATAGTAACCCCGACATGAAAAGATAAGAATTTCACAAGAAAAATCTTACCAATATTTCGGTATAATGATATTGAAAGAAATAATATCATTTATAAAAAAATAACATCCCTTACCTCAAAAAGACAGTACTTCTAACTGGAATATTGGATATAGTGCTAAAGGAACTTGCACCGTATAGCAACACTCAAAGTATTTAAATACTCATAAAAATACGCTCGATAATATAGAGAGAGAAAACTTCAGTTTCTGGTGTGATTTTCAATTCTAACCAAAGCACCATATTTATAGGAAAATTCTTAGAACACTAAAGCAGAAAATTTAATAAAATATTAATATATTTATAAAATTTTCACGCCCACCTTAGAAATCTAATTTCAGCTCATTTACCACACATGTGGGGCCCACCAATAATGAAAAACATGTTTTAAACAATTTTTGTAAAAAAATCAATTCAGACCCAATATTTCGGAACTTCAATAATTCATAATAAATAGCCTTTTTATCAGAAAAATTTGAATCTTATGTCCATTCCATTGAAAATTCAATTCTCTACAACTTTGTAAGTTTAAATTTTTTCAAATTCCAAACAGAAATTGGCCAAAATCCACATACGGACGATTTTACAGGTTATAATCAAATTTCAGTCAAAAAGGAGGTCCATCAACACACAAAACATGTGTTAAATATTTTTTTGTAACAAAAATACTCTTCCTCCTCATTTATTCACATATCACACATTCATTGTAAAAATATCACCATTATTATATTATTATAATATAATAATATATTAAATGAATTATTTTATCAGAAAAGATAAAATATTAATTTTCAATAATTGTCACTTTAAAAATTTTCTCCATCTATATCCACATAAAATGAATATTTTTTTATCATATAAATTAATAATTAATTATTAACAAATAATATTACAGAATCACAATACTGACAACCAGGCCGTTCCTAAGAAAGAGGGGGCTTTTCAATAAGGATTTTTCCTTACTTGCGCGCAATTAGATGACCAAACCTTTCCTTAGACAGAACTTTCTAGACATTGTCAATAATGCTATCTAATAATATTATTCAAATAATATGAATTATTGATCTGATAATGGAAAATACTGTGCAGTGACAATTATTAAAACAACGATAATATAAAATATCAACGTAGCAATTATTGAATCAATAAAATAAAATATTGAACAGTAATTATTGTAACAATTATTGAGTAGTGCCTTTCTACGCAAGAATCAATAATTGGTGCAATACCGTGTGCTACTGTGTAACACCGCGTATTACTGTGTTTTAACCACCGGGTATTCCAACAGTGTTAACGGTAACAACTACGCCGTTATTTATAAAAACTCATACTTTGTCGTTTTCTTCATCCAATCACTTTTCGTTATGGGGCCCACACAAGGCTGCGCCGTCGTATGAATATTTCCCGACAGTAAGAATATTCCACGACCAAACGAATATTCACCGACAAAAATGAATATTTTATAACCACTTGCTTATTTGAAATATTTGTGCATTTTACCCATAACTCACCACATTAATTAAATCAACCCTTACTATTTCAAAATAATAAATAGAGAAATTCAATTTCATTTATAAAAAGTTGGGGTCTTACAACCTCCACTCCTTATGAAATTTCGTCCTCAAAATTGACGTACGTACCTGGTGTTTCAAAAAGGTGAGGATACCTCGTTTTCATTTCCGTTTCCAACTCCCAGGTCATTTCCTCAATAGCATGGTTCCTCTACAAAACTTTGACTTGTGGTATGACCTTTGTGCGTAGGACATGCTCCTTCATATCCAAGATCTTGACATGTACCTCCTCGTACGTTAAATCTTTGGTTATCTCGTCTGGTTCTAACTCAATAATGTGGTTTGGGTCATCCACATATTTTCGTAACATCGATACGTGAAAAACGTTATGAACACGCGACATACGTGGTGGTAAAGCGAGTCTATTGGCCACGGTTCTTACTCGGTCAAGAATCTAAAATGGACCAATAAATCGTGGATTGAGCTTTTCTCTATTCCCAAATCTTATAACTCCCTTCCATGTAGCCACACGCAACAATACATGATCCCCAATACTAAATTCCACGTCCTTTTGATGAAGATCCGCATAACTCTTTTGTCGATCTTGTGCCGTTTGTATACGTTGTCGAATCATTTGGATCTTTTCTGTAGTAATACGTACCAACTCTGGTCCCAACAATGTTGCTTCACCCACCTCATTCCAACATACTAGAGAGCGACACTTTCGTCCATACAATGCTTCGAATGGGGCCACACCTATACATGCTTGATAACTGTTGTTGTAGGAGAATTTCACCTATAGTAAATACTTATCCCAACTCCCTTTGAAGTCTAGGACACAGAGTCTTAATAGATCTTCAAGAGTTTGAATAGTCCTCTCTGATTGGCCGTCCGTTTGAGGATGGTATGCCGAACTGAATCGTAAATCCGTGCCCATAGCTTTTTGCAAGCTAACCCAAAATCGTGAAGTGAATCTTGGGTCACAATCCAAAACTATGAATACTGGCATGCCATGCAACCTTACAATCTCATTTACGTACATACGAGCAAGACGTTCAAGGGAATAAGTCTCCCGTATCGACAAGAAATGAGTAGACTTAGTTAATCTATCTACAATAACCCAAATTGCATATATGCCTTGAGAAACCTTGGGAAGACCCATAACGAAATCCATGGTAATATGTTCCCACTTCTATTTCGGAATCTCAAGTGGTTGCAATGGGCCCTTAGGCACTTGATGCTCCGCCTTTACACGTTGACAAGTTAAACACCTCGAGATAAACTTCGCGATCTCTCTCTTCATATTATTCCACCAAAATGTATGTCGAAGATCACATTACATTTTGGTACTTCCAGGATGGATTGCAAATGGTGTATTGTGTGCCTCCATCATGATCTTGTACTTTAAATCAAAGTCATTAGGAACACAAAGTCTGGAGTTGACTCGAAGTATTCCTTCTTCATCGATTCTTGCTTCTGGAATAACACATTCTTGTACTTTCTTCTTCATACGCATCAGCTCTGGTGTGTAGCTTGAACGGTTTTAACTTTAGCAATTAAATTCGGTTCTACTCGTATATCATCACGTGAGTCCCTAGAGTCTTTAACTCTATCTCTATCATTTGTAAGTCATACAAAATGGGTCTTTGTGTTCGACAATATCGCACTCTTACTAACATACGATCTTCTACTCAACGCGCCAGCTACCACGTTCGCTTTTCCAGAATGGTATGGTCAGAACAGATGTCGAAATGAGTCTCCTCTTGAGTTCTTGGAATCTCTTCTCATATTCCTCGCTCCATTCAAATTTTGTATCCTTACGAGTCAGCTGAGTTAATGGAGTAGCGATTCGAGAAAATCCTTACACGAATATCTGATAATAACTAGCTAAGCCTAGAAAGCTACGTCTTTCGATTACTAACTTAGGTTGCTCTCAACTGTGACTCGTATCCCAATCTTGGATAGCACGTCGCAATGGCACCTATCAGTTTACCACCGCACGAATATGACGTCCCTTACAGAGAGTCTGGCTTCGGTGCATTCCACAAAGGAAGTCACCAGATAGAGGCTAGGGTACCAACTCCTGTAGTTAGGTTTTTAACTCCTGAAGTTCAATACGAGCTATTCGATATGAGATTTTAGAAATGGGTTTTATACCGGGTTCAAAGTCGATACAAAATTCAATATCACGCTCTGGGGGTAGGCCAGGAAATTCTTCAAGAAATACGTCAGAAAATTCACTAACAACATAATATTATTCAAATCTGACGTATTCAAGTCTATGACATGGGTAAGAAAGCTTGACATCCATTTTTCAATAAACGAATGGCTTTATGGCTTGATATAACAATGATTGACTTTAATGGTTTGGTTGCTTGAATTCGTATAACAGGTTGGTTAAGAATATGAAAACTAACAACCTTACGAAAATAATCAATTTTAGCATGATGAGTGGTTAACCAATCAATCCCTAAGATCACATCAAATGCAAGAATTTTCAAAGATATAAGATCAACAGGTAGGGTGAGGGTACCAATTTGAATCAAGCAAAATTTATAAACAGTGGATGTAATGAAAGTTTCTTTTAACGGAGTCTCCACAGATAAGTCAAAGTCTGATTTCTCAGGAGTCAAGTTCAAATGTTAAGCACAAATAGGAGAGATAAAAGAATGGGTAGAACTGGTATCTAGTAAGGGATAAACTTCGTAAAAATTTATAATTAACTAACCCGTGATAACTTCGTTCGGTTCCTCGTCACGAAAAATGCTCTCCTTTAAACTACCAAATTTGACTTGTTCGGGATAGTCTTTGGTGTCATCATCACCGCTGGACTTGGTTTCGCTACAGTACAATATCGAGCGATATGTCCTTCCTTTTCACAATTATAACATCCCTTGAACTGTTGGGGACAGTTTGGGCTGATGTGTCCCTCTTTTCCACATTTATAGCATACGACCGGTGGTCGTTCTCCTCCCTTAGAACCAGTTGCTGCTGGTACTGACATCTTCACATTATCATTGTTGAACCTCCTCTTTTTAAAATCTCACCCCGACTCGCTTCTTCTATTTTCATGGCCACGATTACCACCAGAGTGGTTACCGCTTTTGTTCGTATTTTTCTTTCCCCGCTGGTAATCGTTGTTCCGATGACTGTTGTCATCGGTATGACCCTGGTTGTGGTCCCTAGGTTAAACGTACTCGTTATCTTGCTCTAATAATTGAGCCATGTTGACAATATCTTAATATAGAGAAAATTTATGAGGAATGAGATATTGACGTATGTCGGGTTTCAAACCTCTCAGAAACATCCGCGTCATACGTTCCTCATTCTCCACTAAATAAGGTGCAAACCTGGATAACTCCGTAAACTTTGCCTCGTACTGGAACACCGTTATGTTGTTCTGCTCCAGTGTAATAAACTCCACCTCCTTCATATGACGAATACTTTCAGGAATGTACTTGTCATTGAACAGTTTCTAAAATGTCTCCCAATACATGCTGAGGGCGGCTGGATGAGTACGCTTCACAGATTCTCACCAGTAATCTGCTTCATTACGGAACATAACGGTGGAGAATGGAACCTTATGTTCCTCCGTGCATCCCAAGACATCGAATATCTTGGTAATTTGCCTGACCCACGTTTCCTCCTTAATCGGGTCCGGCTTTTCCCAAAATTTTGGTGGTCCCAACTCTTTGAACTGCTTGGCTATAACAAATCGCGCGTTGCTATCATTTCCACCTGTATTTTGTACACGAGTCTCCCTCGTCTGATTTTGCATGAACTACAAAGAGCTTCTATGTAAGACCCCAAATTATTAATAAATGAAATTTAATTTCCTCTATTTATTATTCTGAAATAGTAAGGGTTGATTTGATTAATGTGGTTAGTTATGGGTAAAATGCGCAAATATTTTAAATAAGCAAGTGGTTATAAAATATTCATTGTTGTCGGGGAATATTCGCTTGGTCGTGAAATATTCTTACTATTGGAGAATATTCGTACGATGGCGCAGTCTTTTGTGGGCCCCATAACGGAAAGCGATTGGATGAAGAAAACGACAAAAATAAGTTGTTTATAAATAACGGCGTAGTTGTTACCGTTAATACTGTTGGAATACCCGGTGGTTAACACACAGTAATACGTGTTGTTGCACAGTAGCACACGGTATTGCACCAATTATTGATTCTTACGTAAGAAGGCACTACTCAATAATGGTTACAGTAATTACTGTTCAATATTTTATTTTATTGATTAAATAATTGCTACGTTAATATTTTATAATTGTCACTACGCAGTATTTTTCATTATCGGAGCAATAATTCACATTATCTGAATAATATTATTAGATAACATTATTGGCAATATCTAGAAAGTTCTGTCTAAGGAGAGGTTTGGTCATCTAATTGCGCGCCAGTAAGGAGAAATCCTTATTGGAAAGCCCCCTCTTTCCTGGGAACGGCCTGGTTGCCAGTACTATGATTCTGTAATATTATTTGTGTATAATTAATTATTGATTTATATGATGAGGAAAATATTGATTTTATGTGGATATAGATGGAGAAAATTTTTAATGTGACAATTGTTGAAAATTAATATTTTATCTTTTTCTGATAAAATAATTCATTTAAATATATTATTTTAATAATATATTGATGGTGATATTTTTATAATGAATGTAGGATATATGAGTATATGAGGAGGAAGAGTATTTTTGTGGCATTAAATGATTAACACATGTTTTGTGTGTTGGTGGACACAATTCTTGACCAAAAATTTATTATTGACTGTAAAATCGCCCGTTTATGAATTTCGGTCAATTTCTGTTTGGAATTTGAAAAATCTTTCTTCTGCAAAGTTGTAGAGAATTGAATTTCCTATAAAAACTCGCGAGATTCGAATTTTCTGATAAAAGGGCTATTTATTATGAATTATTGAAGTTCTGAAGTTCCGAAATAATTGATTTTTGGAAGTTTTATTTATTATTTTGAAGAAAAACGTTTTTTGGCATTTAAGTGGGCTAACATGTGATATAAATGGGCTGAGATCAGATGTCTAGAGGTGGACTAAGAAAAATTTGATAAATATATTATTATTATATTAAATTTTCTGCTTTGGTGTTCTAAGCATTTTCCTATAAATAGGGTGCTTAGGTTAGAATTGAAAATCACACCAGAAACACAAGTTTTTCTCTATTTCTCTCTCTATATCGAGCGTATTCTTGTGAGTATTTGATACTTTGAGTGTTGCTATACGGTGCAAGTTTTCTTCAGCACTATATCTAGTATTCCAGTCAGAAGTACCGTCTTTCCGAGGTAAGGGATATTGTCGTTACTATGTAAGGGATAGTAAGGGATTGTAAGGGATGTTATTTCTTCTTAAATGATATTATTTTCTTCAATATCATTATGCCGAAGTATTGATCTGAACTTTTTATCAAATTTGAAACTTTTCATGTCGGGATTACTATTCATGAGTTACTATTCACGAGTTACTATTCACTGAAAAATAAAATTTTTTTCTTTTCGTCCAAATATCTATTCTGGATACTAGCTTTGATTGTATCCATGTTTTGATCATTCTTGAATTTTACTTCACTATGATTATTTATAAGGTATTTTTGGACATGGATAAATCGAAATACGAATCCTTAATATTTGTTATTTTGTTTCACTGGATTCGTTTCCTTTAAAATATTTTTCATCATCCTCAGTCCTAAATGATGATATAACTGAATATCTTTGGCCTGTAGTGCAAAGATGAATGATTTCTGATGAATATCTTTGGCCCGTAGTGCAAAGATGAACAGGTGTTGAGATGAACATGACCAACTGATGAATATCTTTGGCCTGTAGTGTAAAGATGACTATTTGATTCAAGATATTTATTGATTGATGTTACAGGGATAAAATGTTGATGATGAGCTTTTAAATTCATAGATAATCGTAGATTTCATTCTCTACGTAACTCTTCTATGAAATATTATTTTCCGCTGCGAATATTGATTTAAAACTTGTTGTCTATTGTATTCTATTAAATTTTTCCCTGTTGAAGACTAACGATAATTTGTTGTATATTATCTTAGTCATTGTAAGACCCCAACTTATTAATGAATAAAATCAAATTTTCTCTAAATATTATTGTGAATAATAAGGGGCTAATTTGATATAATACTTTGGTTATGGGTGAAATGTGCAAATTTTGCAAAATAAGCAAGTGGTTATAAAATATTCATTTTGTCGGGGAATATTCGTTTGGTCGTGGAATATTCTTGCTGTCGGGGAATATTCGTACGACGGCGCAGCCTTGTGTGGGCCCCATAACGGAAAGCGATTGGATGAAAACGACAAGTATAAGTTGTTTATTAATAACGGCGTAGTTGTTACCGTTAATACTGTTGAAATACCCGGTGGTTAAAAATACAGTAATAACGCGTGGTTGCACAGTAGCACACGGATTGCACAGTATAGTTGAATTATTGATTCGTACGTAAGAAGGCACTACTCAATAATTGTTACAGTGATTATTGTTCAATATTTTATTTTATTGATTCAATAATTGCTGCATTGATATTTTATATTATTGTTGTTTCAATAATTGTTGCTGCACAGTATTTTCATTTATCAGATCAATAATTCATATTATTTGAATAATATTATTAGATAACATTATTGGCAATGTCTAGAAAGTTCTGTCTAAGGAGAGGTTTGGTCATCTAATTGCGCGCCAGTAAGGAGAAATCCTTATTGGAAAGCCCCCTCTTTCCTGGGAACGGCCTGGTTGTCATAAATGTGATTCTGTAATATTATTTGTGAATAATTAATTATTGATTCATATGATAAGGAAATATTTATTTTATGTGGATATAAATGAGGGATATATTTTTGTGGTTAAAAATGAAGGAGTTAATGTTGAGGTTTTTATCAGTATTTTTGTCGGAATGGAGGTATTAAAAATCAGGGTTTTTGAGATATTTTGCGGGGGTTATAATTTTTAATCCGACCGTTGGATCGTGGTAATTTTTGGATATGTTATACATATATAAGTTGAGTATATGTCCACAAATTTTGAACCGTTAAAAATGAACGTATGATTTATTACGAATTTTACAAGATGACTGGTTCAGAAATTGTTGAATTTTCGGAGTTTATCATTTTGGTGGAAAATTCTAGAATTGGTGGGCCCCACTTGTGGTTGGTGAAGAAATGTGCTGAATTATATTTCAAATGTGGTGGGTGGGAATAGTAGCAGGTAAAGCCATCAGGTTGCAGGTCAAACCTACCAAAATTTTCCTATAAATAGAGGGCTAAGTTAGAATTGAAAATCACACCAGAAACAAGTTTTCTCTCTTTCTCTCTCTAGATTATTGAGTGTATTTTGTGAGTATTTAGATACTTTGAGAGTTTCTATTCATCAGAGCAAGTTTCTTTCAGCCTTATACCGGTATTCCGACCAGAAGTACTGATATTTTGAGGTAAGGGATATTATTTTCTTCTTAATGATATTATTTTCTTCAATATCATTATGCTGAAATATTGATATGAGTTTTTATCAAATTTGGAACTTTTTGTGTCGGGGGTTACTATTCACGTATACGGCACTATTCACGTATACGGCACTATTCACGAATACGGCACTATTCACCGAAAAATAAAATTTTCCCTTTTTGTCCAAGATGTCTATTATGGTTACTATCTTTGATTGTATCCATGTTTTGATCTTTATTTTTGAATTCTGCTTCACAATTGATTATTATGAAGTATTATTGATCTTGGATAAACTGTTATACGAATCCCTACTATTTGTCCTTCTGTCTCATTGGATTCGTTCTCTTTAAGATATTTTTCATCATCCTCAGTCCTAAATGATGATATTACTGAATATCTTTGGCCTGTAGTGCAAAGATGTATAATTACTTGATGAATATCTTTGGCCTGTAGTGCAAAGATGAACAGGTGTTGAGATGAACATGACCGACTGATGATACAAATGAATATCTTTGGCCTGTAGTGCAAAGATGAATATTTGGTTAAAGATGATTATTAATTGATGTTACAGGGATAAAATATTGATGATGGACTTTTAAATCTTAGAAGATAGTAGAATTCTTTCTCTACTTGACTCTTCTAATGGTTTGCTGTTTCCGCTGCAGTTGTTGATCTAAAACTTGTTGTCGATTATATTTTATCAGATTTTTCCCTGTTGAAGACTAACGATAATTTGTTGTATATTATCTTAGTCATAATATTCTTTACTGGGCTAGTTGAGCTCACCCTTTTCCTTTTTGTTCCATTTTTCTTCTCAGGAGGTGAGAACATAGCAGGATCTAGTCGGGGTATGGAGTGATGGTTCTAGAAAGATGTATTAGCAGTCCTCACTATTTCTGTAAAATAGTGTTTGAATAATTGTAATGAGGATTTATTTGAGTGTGGATATTGTCTAGAAGACAATATTTGTATTTAAACTCACAGTATGTGTTGTCGTATTTTGCACGACAATTGTATTATTGAAGTTGTAGTTTGCTTTCTGTACCATGTATTTGGCGACTCAGAATGGGTGTTGTATACCTATTCTGGGGGCGTCACAGTTGGTATCAGAGCTTAGGGATATGATCCCTGGCTGAGATGTGAGACAAGAACTAGGAGGGGAGAGACGGGGAATTCCTTCGCTAGTATGACCTGACTAAGTTTATTTGGTGTTTATTTGGTCGGTCAGAGTATAGGGATAATATATGACATGACTATTAACCCTTGTTTTATGGCAGTATTTAAGAATGGCAGCTGAGAACGTTAATAATGGAGTAAATCAGACCGTGGAGACACCTTTGATCACTACCCAGGGGAACGTGCAACAGGAAGGCAATATTCCTCCTGTAAACAACGTTACCGAGCAAACGATGAATGATGGAATGTTTAGGAGCTTTTTGCAGTTCATGCAAAATCAGACGAGGGAGACTCGTGTGCAGAATACGGGTGGAAATGATAACAACGCGCGGTTTGTCACAGCTAAGCAGTTCAAAGAATTGGGACCACCAGAATTTAAGGGAAAGCCGGATCCGATCATGGCGGAAACGTGGGTCAAGCAAATTACCAAGATATTTGATGTCTTGGGATGCACGGAGGAACAGAAGGTTCCATTCGCCACATTTATGTTCCGCGGTGAGGCAGACTACTGGTGGGAGTCTGTGAAGCGTACCCAGCCTGACGCACTCAACATGTCCTGGGAAACATTTCAAAAACTGTTCAATGACAAGTACTTTCCTGAAAGTATTCGTCATATGAAGGAGGTTGAGTTTATTAGACTGGAACAAAACAACATGACGGTGTCCCAGTACGAGGCGAAGTTTGCAGAGTTATCCAGGTTTGCACCTCATTTGGTCGAAAATGAGGAACGAATGACAAGGATGTTTCTGAGAGGTTTAAAACCTGAGATTCGTCAATACCTTATCTCTCATAAATTTTCTCTGTATTCAGACGTTGTCAACAGGGCCCAATTATTAGAGAGAGATAATGAGTATACTCAACCGAGGGACCACAACCAGGGTCATACCGGTGACAGCAATCATCAGAGCGATGATAACCAACGAGGAGGGAAAAATACGAACAAAGGCGGTAACCACTCGGTGGTCATCGTGGCCATGATAATAGGAGAGGTGAGTCAAGTGGAAATTTCAGAAAGAGGAGATTCAACAATGACGGGAAGACATCAGCAGCAGCACCAGCACCAACAACAAATTTTAGGGGAGGAGAACGACCACCAGTTAGATGTTACAAATGCGGGAAAGAGGGACATATCAGCCCAAACTGTCCACAACAATCCAAGGTGTGTTACAACTGTGGGAAGGAAGGCCACATCGCTCGAGATTGTACTATAGCGAAACCAAGTTCAGCGGGAGTGGTGACTCCAAGGGCTGTCCCGGATAAGGCGAAATCAGCGGTTCCTGGAAGAGCGTTTGTCGTAACTGGCCAAAACGCGAGAAACCCGAACGAGGTGATCACGGGTAAGCTAATCTTGAATTCTTGCGAAGTTTATACTTTACTAGATACCGGTTCTACCCATTCTTTTATCTCTCCTGCTTGTGCTCAACGTTTAAACTTGACTCCGGAGAAATTGGACTTTAACTTATCTGTTGAAACTCCGTTGGGTGAAACCTTCGTTACATCTACAGTTTATAAATCTTGCATGATCCAAGTTGGCACTATCACATTACCTGTTGATCTTATCTCTTTAAAGATACTTGCTTTTGATGTGATTTTAGGAATTGATTGGTTAACCACTCATCATGCTAAAATTGATTGTTTTCGTAAGGTTGTTAGTTTTCATATTCCTAACCAACCTGTCATACGAATTCAAACTACTAAACCACTAAAATCAGTCACTGTCATATCAAGCCACAAAGCTATTCGTTTATTGAAAAACGGATGTCAAGCTTTCTTAGCCCATGTTATGGATTTGAACAAAGACAAGTCAGATTTGAATAATATTTCTATTGTTAGAGAATTTTCCGATGTATTTCCTGAAGAACTTCCCGGTCTACCCCCGGAACGAGAAATTGAATTCTTTATTGACCTTGAACCCGGTACAAAGCCCATTTCTAAAACCCCATATCGAATGGCTCCTATTGAACTTCAGGAGTTAAAAGTCCAACTACAGGAGTTGTTGGACATCGGTTTTATTCGTCCTAGTACGTCTCCTTGGGGTGCTCCTGTTTTATTCGTAAAGAAGAAAGACGGGAGTATGCGACTTTGTATTGACTATCGAGAATTGAACCATGTCACCATCAAGAATAGGTATCCGCTACCTCGCATTGATGACCTGTTTGACCAGTTGCAAGGAGCACAATTCTTTTCAAAGATCGATCTTCGTTCTGGATATCATCAGCTGAAGATTAAAACTGAGGATATTCCAAAGACTGCCTTCAGAACTCGGTACGGGCATTATGAATTCTTAGTAATGTCTTTTGGATTGACTAATGCTCCTGCTGCCTTCATGGATATGATGAACCGTGTATTCAAAGAATATTTGGATCAGTTCGTTGTTGTCTTTATTGATGACATCCTCATCTATTCCAAAAGCCGTGAAGATCATGAGCGCCATTTGAAGCTGGTACTGCAAAGGCTTCGTGAAAACAAGCTATATGCCAAACTGAAGAAATGCGAGTTCTGGCTTGAGGAAGTAGCATTCCTTGGGCACGTGGTGTCAAAACATGGAGTATCTGTCGACCCGGCGAAGATTGAAGCCATACAAAGTTGGGAGCAACCGAAGTCGGTAACCGAAGTACGTAGCTTTCTGGGCTTAGCTGGTTATTATCGGAGATTTGTGGAAGGATTTTCTCGAATCGCTACTCCGTTAACTCAGCTGACTCGGAAAGATACAAAATTCGTATGGAGTGAGGAATGCGAGAAGAGTTTCCAAGAACTCAAGAGGAGACTCATTTCGGCACCTGTTTTGACAATACCATCTGGTTCGGATGGATTTGTTATCTACAGCGATGCTTCAGGCAAAGGGTTAGGATGTGTTCTCATGCAACATGGGAAAGTCATAGCCTATGCCTCACGACAACTCAAAGAATATGAGAGGAATTATCCTACTCATGATTTGGAGTTGGCAGCAGTCGTTTTTGCGTTGAAGATCTGGAGACACTACCTGTATGGGGAGAAAGTGGAGATCTATACAGATCATAAAAGCCTCAAATATTTCTTCACCCAAAAGGAACTCAACATGCGGCAACGACGTTGGCTTGAGCTGTTGAAAGATTACGATCATACCATCCAATACCATCCTGGAAAAGCAAACGTAGTAGCTGACGCATTGAGTAGAAGATCATATGCGGGTACGAGTGCAATGTTTTTAACACAAAGGCCCATTTTGTATGACTTGCAAAGGATGGAGATAGAGATGAAGGCTCCAAGTACCCACATGATGATATCAAATATACGAGTAGAACCGACTTTAATCGATAAAGTTAAAGCTGCTCAAGCTACGGATATAGAGCTGATGCGTATGAAGAAGAAAGTGCAAGAAGGTGCTATTCCAGAAGCAAGAATCGATGAAGAAGGAATACTTCGAGTCAACTCCAGACTTTGTGTTCCTAACGATTTTGACTTGAAGCATAGAATAATGATGGAGGCACACAACACACCGTTTGCAATCCATCCTGGGAGTACCAAAATGTATCACGATCTTCGACATACATTTTGGTGGAGCAATATGAAAAGAGAGATCGCGGAGTTTATCTCGAGATGTTTAACTTGTCAACGTGTAAAAGCGGAGCATCAAGTACCAAAGGGTCCATTGCAACCACTTGAGATTCCGAAATGGAAGTGGGAACACATTACTATGGATTTTGTTACAGGTCTTCCCAAGGTTTCTCAAGGCATAGATGCGATTTGGGTTATTGTTGATAGATTAACCAAGTCCGCTCATTTCTTGCCGATACGTGAGACTTATTCCCTTGAACGTCTTGCTAGTATGTACGTGAACGAGATTGTGAGATTGCATGGCATGCCAGTATCCATAGTTTCGGATCGTGACCCAAGATTCACTTCACGATTTTGGGTTAGCTTGCAGAAAGCTATGGGCACGGATTTACGATTCAGTTCAGCATACCATCCTCAAACGGACGGACAATCAGAGAGGACTATTCAAACTCTTGAAGATCTATTAAGACTTTGTGTCTTAGATCTCAAAGGGAGTTGGGATAAGTACCTACCATTGGTGGAATTCTCCTACAACAACAGTTATCAGGCGAGCATAGGTATGGCTCCATTTGAGGCGTTGTATGGAAGAAAATGTCGTTCTCCAGTATGCTGGGACGAGGTGGGTGAAGCAACATTGTTGGGACCAGAATTGGTACGCATTACTACAGAGAAGATCCAAACGATTCGACAACGTATACAAACGGCACAGGATCGACAAAAGAGTTATGCGGATCTTCATCGGAAGGACGTGGAATTTAATATTGGGGATCATGTATTGTTACGTGTTGCACCATGGAAGGGAGTTACAAGATTTGGGAAGAGAGGAAAGCTCAATCCAAGATTTGTTGGTCCATTTGAGATTCTTGAGCGAATAGGAAATGTGGCATATAGACTCGCATTACCTCCAAGCATGTCTCGTGTTCATAATGTTTTTCACATATCTATGCTTCGTAAATATGTTAAAGACCCGAACCACATTATTGAGTTAGAACCAGACGAGATAGCTGAAGATTTAACGTACGAGGAGGTACCTGTTAAGATCTTGGATAGGAAAGAGCATGTCCTACGCACGAAGGTTATACCACAAGTTAAGGTTTTGTGGAGAAACCATGCTATTGAAGAAATGACCTGGGAGTTGGAATCAGAAATGAAAGCGAGGTATCCTCACCTTTTTGAAACATCAGGTACGTACGTCAATTTCGAGGACGAAATTTCATAAGGAGGGGAGGTTGTAAGACCCCAACTTATTAATGAATAAAATCAAATTTTCTCTAAATATTATTGTGAATAATAAGGGGTTAATTTGATATAATACTTTGGTTATGGGTGAAATGTGCAAATTTTGCAAAATAAGCAAGTGGTTATAAAATATTCATTTTGTCGGGGAATATTCGTTTGGTCGTGGAATATTCTTGCTGTCGGGGAATATTCGTACGACGGCGCAGCCTTGTGTGGGCCCCATAACGGAAAGCGATTGATGAAAAAACGACAAGTATAAGTTGTTTATAAATAACGGCGTAGTTGTTACCGTTAATACTGTTGGAATACCCGGTGGTTAAAATACAGTAATAACGCGTGGTTGCACAGTAGCACACGGATTGCACAGTATATTGATTATTGATTCGTACGTAAGAAGGCACTACTCAATAATTGTTACAGTGATTATTGTTCAATATTTTATTTTATTGATTCAATAATTGCTGCATTGATATTTTATATTATTGTTGTTTCAATAATTGTTGCTGCACAGTATTTTCATTTATCAGATCAATAATTCATATTATTTGAATAATATTATTAGATAACATTATTGGCAATGTCTAGAAAGTTCTGTCTAAGGAGAGGTTTGGTCATCTAATTGCGCGCCAGTAAGGAGAAATCCTTATTGGAAAGCCCCCTCTTTCCTGGGAACGGCCTGGTTGTCATAAATGTGATTCTGTAATATTATTTGTGAATAATTAATTATTGATTCATATGATAAGGAAATATTTATTTTATGTGGATATAAATGAGGGATATATTTTTGTGGTTAAAAATGAAGGAGTTAATGTTGAGGTTTTTATCAGTATTTTTGTCGGAATGGAGGTATTAAAAATCAGGGTTTTTGAGATATTTTGCGGGGGTTATAATTTTTAATCCGACCGTTGGATCGTGGTAATTTTTGGATATGTTATACATATATAAGTTGAGTATATGTCCACAAATTTTGAACCGTTAAAAATGAACGTATGATTTATTACGAATTTTACAAGATGACTGGTTCAGAAATTGTTGAATTTTCGGAGTTTATCATTTTGGTGGAAAATTCTAGAATTGGTGGGCCCCACTTGTGGTTGGTGAAGAAATGTGCTGAATTATATTTCAAATGTGGTGGGTGGGAATAGTAGCAGGTAAAGCCATCAGGTTGCAGGTCAAACCTACCAAAATTTTCCTATAAATAGAGGGCTAAGTTAGAATTGAAAATCACACCAGAAACAAGTTTTCTCTCTTTCTCTCTCTAGATTATTGAGTGTATTTTGTGAGTATTTAGATACTTTGAGAGTTTCTATTCATCAGAGCAAGTTTCTTTCAGCCTTATACCGGTATTCCGACCAGAAGTACTGATATTTTGAGGTAAGGGATATTATTTTCTTCTTAATGATATTATTTTCTTCAATATCATTATGCTGAAATATTGATATGAGTTTTTATCAAATTTGGAACTTTTTGTGTCGGGGGTTACTATTCACGTATACGGCACTATTCACGTATACGGCACTATTCACGAATACGGCACTATTCACCGAAAAATAAAATTTTCCCTTTTTGTCCAAGATGTCTATTATGGTTACTATCTTTGATTGTATCCATGTTTTGATCTTTATTTTTGAATTCTGCTTCACAATTGATTATTATGAAGTATTATTGATCTTGGATAAACTGTTATACGAATCCCTACTATTTGTCCTTCTGTCTCATTGGATTCGTTCTCTTTAAGATATTTTTCATCATCCTCAGTCCTAAATGATGATATTACTGAATATCTTTGGCCTGTAGTGCAAAGATGTATAATTACTTGATGAATATCTTTGGCCTGTAGTGCAAAGATGAACAGGTGTTGAGATGAACATGACCGACTGATGATACAAATGAATATCTTTGGCCTGTAGTGCAAAGATGAATATTTGGTTAAAGATGATTATTAATTGATGTTACAGGGATAAAATATTGATGATGGACTTTTAAATCTTAGAAGATAGTAGAATTCTTTCTCTACTTGACTCTTCTAATGGTTTGCTGTTTCCGCTGCAGTTGTTGATCTAAAACTTGTTGTCGATTATATTTTATCAGATTTTTCCCTGTTGAAGACTAACGATAATTTGTTGTATATTATCTTAGTCATAATATTCTTTACTGGGCTAGTTGAGCTCACCCTTTTCCTTTTTGTTCCATTTTTCTTCTCAGGAGGTGAGAACATAGCAGGATCTAGTCGGGGTATGGAGTGATGGTTCTAGAAAGATGTATTAGCAGTCCTCACTATTTCTGTAAAATAGTGTTTGAATAATTGTAACGAGGATTTATTTGAGTGTGGATATTGTCTAGAAGACAATATTTGTATTTAAACTCACAGTATGTGTTGTCGTATTTTGCACGACAATTGTATTATTGAAGTTGTAGTTTGCTTTCTGTACCATGTATTTGGCGACTCAGAATGGGTGTTGTATACCTATTCTGGGGGCGTCACAGTCATAATATTCTTTACTGGGCTAGTTGAGCTCACCCTTTTCCTTGTTGTTCCATTTTTCTTCTCAGGAGGCGAGAATGTAGCGAGTACTAGTCGGGGTGTGGAATGATGGTTCAAGACAGTTATTTTAGTAGTCCTCACTATTTTGCAAAATAGTGTATCAATAAGTATAATGATGACTTATTTGAGTGTGGATATAGTCTAGATGACAATATTTGTATTTAAACTCACAGTTCTTATGTTGTAATAGTAAAGATGTAGTTGTTTCTGTACCATGTATTTTGGCGACTCAAAATGGGTGTTGTATACCTGTTTTGGGGGCGTCGCAGTTGGTATCAGAGCTTAGGGATATGATCTCTGGCGGAGATCGGGGAATAGAACTAGGAGGGGAGAGACGAGTAAATCCTTCGCTAGTGTGTCCTACCTAAGCTTATTTGTTGGTCGGTCATAATATAGGGATATTATGTGATATGTTAATTTGTTAAATTAACCCTTATTTTATGGCAATATTTGAGAATGTAGACTGAGAATGTTAACAGTGGAGTAAATGAGACGGTGGAGATGCCTATACTCACCAACGAGGAGAACGTACAATAGGCTGACAATGTTCCTCCTGTGAACAACACCACTGAGCAGGCGATGAACGATGAGATGTTTAGAAGCTTTTTGCGATTCATGCAAAACCAGACGAAGGATTTTCCTGTTCAAAATATAGGAAGAAACAATGACAACGCACAGCTGGTCACAGCCAAGCAGTTCAAAGAGTTGGGACCACCAGAATTTAAGGGAAAGCCGGATCCGATCATGGCGGAAACGTGGGTCAAGCAAATTACCAAGATATTCGATGTCTTGGGATGCACGAAGGAACAGAAGGTTCCATTTGCCACTTTTATGTTCCGTGGCGAGGCAGACTACTGGTGGGAGTCTGTGAAACAGACCCAGCCTGCCGCACTCAGCATGTCTTGGGAAACGTTTCAGAAACTTTTCAACGAAAAATACTTTCCTGAAAGTATTCGCCATATGAAGGAGGTAGAGTTTATTAGACTGGAGCAGAATAACATGACGGTGACCCAGTACGAGGCGAAGTTCGCGGAGTTATCCAGGTTTGCACCTCATTTGGTAGAGAATGAGGAACGTATAACGCGGATGTTTCTGAGAGGGTTGAAACCCGGCATACGTCAATATCTCATTTCTCATAAATTTTCTCTCTATTCAGATGTTGTCAACAGGGCTCAATTATTAGAGCGAGATAACGAGTACGGTCAACCGAGGGACCACAACCAGGACCATACCGGTGACAGCAGTCATCAGAATAACGACAACCAGCGGAGAAAGAAGAATACGGACAAGAGCGGCAACCACTATGGTGGTAATCATGGCCATGAGAATAGAAGAAACGAGTCGGGGGGAGATTTTAAAAAGAGGAGATTCAACAATGACAATGTGAAGACGTCAGCACCAGCAACAACTGGTTCCAAGGGAGGAGAGCGACCACCGGTCATATGCTATAAATGTGGAAAAGAGGGACATATCAGCCCAAACTGTCCACAACAGTTCAAGGTATGCTATAATTGTGGAAAGGAAGGACATATCGCTCGAGATTGTACGGTAGCGAAACCAAGTTCAGCGGGGACGGTGACTCAAAAAGTTGTCCCAGAAAAGTCAAAGTCAACGGTTCCTGGAAGAGCATTTTTCGTGACTGGTCAGAATGCGAGGAACCCGAACGAAGTTAGCACGGGTTAGTTAATTATAAATTTTTGCGAAGTCTATACCTTATTAGATACCGGTTCTACCCATTCATTTATCTCTCCTGCTTATACTCAACGTTTAAACTTGATTTCGAAGAAATTAGACTTTGATTTATCTGTGGAGACTCCGTTAGGAAAAACTTTCATCACAGCCACTGTTTATAAATCTTGTTTGATCCAAGTTGGCACCATCACCTTACCTGTTGACCTTATCTCTTTAAAGATACTTGCATTTGACGTGATTTTAGGAATTGATTGGTTAACTACTCATCATGCCAAAATTGATTATTTTCGTAAGGTGGTTAGTTTTCATATTCCTAATCAACCTGTTATTCGAATTCAAGCAACCAAACCACTGACGTCAATCACTATCATATCAAGCCGTAAAGTCATTCGTTTATTGAAAAATGGATGTCAAGCTTTCTTAGCCATGTCATGAACTTGAACAAAAATACGTCAGATTTGAATAATATTCCTGTTGTTAGTAACTTTCCTAACGTATTTCCTGAAGAACTTCTCGGTCTACCCCCGGAACGTGAAGTTGAATTCTTTATTGATCTTGAACCTGGTACAAAGCCTATTTCTAAAACCCCATATCGAATGGCTCCTATTGAACTTCAGGAGTTAAAAACCCAACTATAGAAGTTGATAACCGAGCCTCTATCTGGTGACTTCCTTTGTGGAATGCATTGAAGCCAGACTCTCCGCATGGGACGCCATATTCGTATGGTAGTAAACTGATAGGTGCCATTGTGACGTGATATCCAAGATTGGGATATGAGTCACAGTTGAGAGCAACCTAAGTCAGTAATCGAAATACGTAGCTTTCTGGTTATTATCGGAGATTCGTAGAAGGGTTTTCTCGAATCGCTACCCCGTTAACTCAGCTGACTCGGAAGGATATCAAATTCGTATGGAGCGAAGAATGCGAGAAGAGTTTCCAAGAGCTTAAGAGGAGATTTATTTCGGCACCTGTTCTGACAATACCATCTGGTTCGGATGGATTTGTTATCTACAGCGATGCTTCAGGCAAAGGGTTAGGATGTGTTCTCATGCAACGTGAGAAAGTCATAGCCTATGCCTCGCGACAACTTAAAGAATATGAGAGGAATTATCCTACTCATGATCTAGAGTTGGCAGCAGTCGTTTTCGCGCTAAAGATCTGGAGGCACTATTTATATGGGGAGAAAGTGGAGATATATTCAGACCATAAAAGCCTCAAATATTTCTTCACTCATAAAGAACTCAACATGCGGCAACGACGTTGGCTCGAGCTGTTGAAAGATTACAACTACACTATTCAATACCATCCTGGAAAAACAAACGTGGTAGCTGACGCATTGAGTAGAAGATCATATGCAGGAACGAGTGCGATGATGTCAAGTATACGCGTAGAACCAACTTTAATCGATAAAGTTAAAGTTACTCAAGCTACAGACCCGGAGCTGATGCGTATGAAGAAGAAAGTGCAAGAAGGTGCTATTCCAGAAGCAAGAATCGATGAAGAAGGAATACTTCGAGTCCACTCCAGACTTTGTGTTACTAACGATTCTGATTTGAAGTACAAGATCATGATGGAGGCACACAATACACCATTTGCAATCCATCCTGGAAGTACTAAAGTGTATCGTGATCTTCGACATACATTTTGGTGGAACAATATGAAGAGAGAGATTACAAAGTTTATCTCGAGGTGTTTAACTTGTCAACGTGTAAAGGCGGAGCATCAAGTACCAAAAGGTCTATTGCAACCACTTGAGATTCCGAAATGAAAGTGGGAACACATTACCATGGATTTCGTTACGGGTCTTCCCACGGTTTCTCAAGGCATAAATGTTATTTGGGTTATAGTTGATAGATTAACCAAGTCTGCTCATTTCTTGCCAATACGGGAGACTTATTCCCTTGAACGTCTTGCTAGTATGTACGTGAATGAGATTGTAAGGTTGCATGGCATGCCAGTATCCATAGTTTCGGATCGTGACCCAAGATTCACTTCAAGATTTTGGGTTAGCTTACAAAAAGCTATGGGCACGGATTTACGGTTCAGTTCGGCATACCATCCTCAAACGGATGGGCAATCAGAGAGGACTATTCAAACTCTTGAAGATCTATTAAGACTATGTGTCCTAAATTTCAAAGGAAGTTGGGATAAGTACCTACTATTGGTGGAATTCTCCTAGAACAACAGTTATCAGGCAAGTATAGGTGTGGCTCCCTTTGAAGCATTGTATGGACAAAAGTGTCGCTCTCCAGTATGTTGGGATGAGGTGGGAGAAGCAACGTTGTTGGGACCAGAGTTGGTACGAATGACTACAGAGAAGATCCAAACGATTCGACAACGTATACAAACGGCATAGGATCGACAAAAGAGTTATGCGGATCTTCATCGAAAGGACGTGGAATTTGACATTGGGGATCATGTATTATGACGTGTAGTTCCATGTAAAGAGTTACAAGATTTGGGAAGAGAGGAAAGCAATCCACGATTTATTGGTCCATTTCAAATTCTTGACCGAGTGGGAAATGTGGCCTATAGACTCGCGTTACCTCCAAGTATGTCTCATGTTCATAATATTTTTCATATATCTGTGCTTCGTAAATATGTGAAAGACCCAAACCACGTTATTGAGTTAGAACCGGACGAGATAGCCGAAGACTTAACGTACGAGGAGGTACCTGTCAAGATCTTGGATAGGAAGGAGCATGTCCTACGCACGAAGGTCATACCACAAGTTAAAGTTTTGTGGAGAAACCATGCTATTGAGGAAATGACCTGGGAGTTGGAAACGAAAATGAAAGCGAGGTATCCTCATCTTTTCGAAACACCAAGTACGTATGTCAATTTCGAGGACGAAATTTTATAAGGAGGGGAGGTTGTAAGACCCCAAATTATTAATAAATGAAATTTAATTTCCTCTATTTATTATTCTGAAATAATAACGGTTGATTTGATTAATGTGGTTAGTTATGGGTAAAATGCGCAAATATTTTAAATAAGCAAGTGGTTATAAAATATTCATTGTTGTCGGGGAATATTCGCTTGATCGTGGAATATTCTTACTGTCGGAGAATATTCGTACGACGGCGCAGTCTTTTGTGGGCCCCATAACGAAAAGCGATTGGATGAAGAAAACGACAAAAATAAGTTGTTTATAAATAACGGCGTAGTTGTTACCGTTAATACTGTTGGAATACCCGGTGATTAAAACACGGTAATACGCGTTGTTGCACAGTAGCACACGGTATTGCACCAATTATTGATTCTTACGTAAGAAGGCACTACTCAATAATGGTTACAGTAATTACTGTTTAATATTTTATTTTATTGATTAAATAATTGCTACGTTGATATTTTATAATTGTCACTACGCAGTATTTTCCATTATCGGAGCAATAATTCATATTATCTGAATAATATTATTAGATAACATTATTGGCAATGTCTAGAAAGTTCTGTCTAAGGAGATGTTTGGTCATCTAATTGCGCGCCAGTAAGGAGAAATCCTTATTGGAAAGCCCCCTCTTTCCTGGGAACGGCCTGGTTGCCAATACTGTGATTCTGTAATATTATTTGTGTATAATTAATTATTGATTTATATAATGAGGAAAATATTAATTTTATGTGGATATAGATGGAGAAAATTTTTAATGTGACAATTGTTGAAAATTAATATTTTATCTTTTTCTGATAAAATAATTCATTTAAATATATTATTTTAATAATATATTGATGGTGATATTTTTACAATGAATGTGGGATATATGAGTATATGAGGAGGAAGAGTATTTTTGTGGCATTAAATGATTAACACATGTTTTGTGTGTTGGTGGACACAATTCTTGAACGAAAATTTATTATTGACTGTAAAATCGCCCGTTTGTGGATTTCGGTCAATTTCTGTTTGGAATTTGGAAAAACTTTCTTCTGTAAAGTTGTAGAGAATTGAATTTTCTATAAAAACTCGCGAGATTCAAATTTTCTGATAAAAGGGCTATTTATTATGAATTATTGAAGTTCTGAAGTTCTGAAATAATTGATTTTTGGAAGTTTTATTTATTATTTTGAAGAAAAACGTTTTTTGGCATTTAAGTGGGCTAACATGTGATATAAATGGGCTGAGATCAGATGTCTAGAGGTGGGCTAAGAAAAATTTGATAAATATATTATAGCAAAAAGTACTTTTTGGCCACTGTGGTTATAGTGATTTAACGAATTAGCCACTGTGCTTTTAAAATATTCAATTAGCCCACTGAACTTTTTAAAATTGTGCAATCAACTCATTCCGTCCAAAAAATTGGACGGACGTTAACAGATCAACTTGGATTGCTTACGTGGCTTTTTAAAAAATAAATAAAAAATGATGTGGTAATTACGTGGCAATAGATACATATTAGCTCCTTTCTTTTATTTTTTTAATGAATTTTCTTTACAATTTTTTCTTTTCAAACAAAAAAATAAAATTAAAAATTCATTATGTGGAAAAATAATAATTAAAATTATAATAAAATTAAAAAATTAATTCCAAATAATATAAATAATATATCAAATTTTTTGTATCAATGAGATCTATTACAACATTACATTAATTTTAACAAAAAAATAAAAATAAAAAATCATTACTTATGTGCAAAGAAATAATTAAAATAATAAAATTAAAATAAATATTTTAATTCATTTTCTATATAATTTTGATATATATATATATATATATATATATATATATATATATATTTGTATTATTTTTATTTTTTTATTCTTTTCCTTTTATCTTTTTATTTCTTTTAATAATTATTTTTATTTTTAAAATTAATTCCAAATAATAAAAATAATATTAAAATAAGGAAAATAAATTTAAAATATATTGTAAAATGAAAAGTATTTTAAAAGTAAAATATTTTTAACTGAATATATACTTTATTTAACAATTATAACAATCAAACAAATTTAGTAAATTACAAAACTAAACCATTACACCAATTAAATAAATTGATAAATTACTTAAACAAAAAAAAAACCAGCACTCTGCTTAATCAGTTCTTCCATCACCGTTCTTCCTGGCTTTCCTCGGTTCTTCCATGTCCATGAATCTTAATCTTCAACGTCAACACCATGTCTTTTGGTTTTATGGGCGAGAATATGGAACCTATGATTCCGGTAGTTTGATTTTTGATTACGCGGATGGCTTGATTCTTTGTGATTCCGGTGGCTTATTTTTGTTGTTAATCCTGGTAGATCCACCGACGAGGACCGTAGAGGAGATCTCCTATCCTTCATCTTCACTAGAACACCTTGCCGGAATCCATGGAGTATGGGCTTTATCCCTGCGCCGTTTTGATTTCCCGGTGGTTCAGTGTCTTGGGCGTCTTAATTGAAGGACTGTAAGATTCCATTTCAGTGAGAATGATACTAGATTTATTCATTTTCAGTTCGAATTTGGGTATAATTTAGAGGCTTGATTTTGGCCGGAATGATGCTAGATCTATTCATTCTTTGCTTGAATCTTTGGAGATTAATATTTTGATTATTTGTATTATTTAAAATTAAAATAATTAAAGATAAAGAAAAGAGATAAAGAGATAAAAGAGATAAGGGAAAAGAGATAAACTTTCTGCAAATTTGACCAGCAAAATCCAGTCAGCAAATACACGTCATTTTTATTTTTTTTCAAAACGCCACATAAGCAACCCAAGCAGATTTTTTAACATCTGTTACTCAAAATGGACGGAATGGGTTGATTGCACAATTTTAAAAAGTTTAGTGGGCTAATTGAATATTTTAAAAGCACAGTAACTAATTCGTTAAATCACTGTAACCACAGTGGCCAAAAAGTACTTTTTGCCAATATATTATTATTATATTAAATTTTCTGCTTTGGTGTTCTAAGCATTTTCCTCTAAATAGGGTGCTTAGGTTAGAATTGAAAATCACACCAGAAACACAAGTTTCTCTCTATTTCTCTCTCTATATCGAGCGTATTCTTGTGAGTATTTGATACTTTGAGTGTTGCTATACGGTGCAAGTTTCCTTCAGCACTATATCTAGTATTCCAGTCAGAAGTACCGTCTTTCCGAGGTAAGGGATATTGTCGTTACTATGTAAGGGATAGTAAGGGATTGTAAGGGATGTTATTTCTTCTTAAATGATATTATTTTCTTCAATATCATTATGCCGAAGTATTGATCTGAACTTTTTATCAAATTTAAAACTTTTCATGTCGGGGTTACTATTCATGAGTTACTATTCACCGAAAAATGAAATTTTTTTCTTTTCGTCCAAATATCTATTCTGGATACTAGCTTTGATTGTATCTATATTTTGATCATTCTTGAATTTTACTTCACTATGATTATTTATAAGGTATTTTTGGACATGGATAAATCGAAATACGAATCCTTAATATTTGTTATTTTGTTTCACTAGATTCGTTTCCTTTAAAATATTTTTCATCATCCGCAGTCCTAAATGATAATATAACTGAATATCTTTGGCCTGTAGTGCAAAGATGAATGATTTCTAATGAATATCTTTGGCCCGTAGTGCAAAGATGAACAGGTGTTGAGATGAACATGACCAACTGATGAATATTTTTGGCCTGTAGTGCAAAGATGACTATTTGATTCAAGATATTTATTGATTGATGTTACAGGGATAAAATGTTGATGATGAACTTTTAAATTCATAGATAATCGTAGATTTCATTCTCTACGTAACTCTTCTATGAATTATTATTTTCCGCTGCGAATATTGATTTAAAACTTGTTGTCTATTGTATTCTATTAAATTTTTCCCTGTTGAAGACTAACGATAATTTGTTGTATATTATCTTAGTCATAATATTCTTTACTGGGCTAGTTGAGCTCACCATTTTTCTTGTTGTTCGATTTTTCTTCTCAGGAGGCGAGAATGTAGTGAGTACTAGTCGGGGTGTGGAATGATGGTTTAAGACAGTTATTTTAGTAGTCCTCACTATTTTGTAAAATAGTGTATCAATAAGCATAATGAGGACTTATTTGAGTGTGGATATTGTCTAGATGACAATATTTGTATTTAAACTCACAGTTCTTATGTTGTAATAGTAAAGATGTAGTTGTTTCCGTACCATGTATTTTGGCGACTCAAAATGGGTGTTGTATACCTGTTTTGGGGGCGTCACATTCTAAACATCCCAACGTTCATCGTCTGCTCAGTGGTGTTGTTTACACGAGGAACATATTCGTCCCGTTGCACGTTCTTCTGATTGGTGATTAAAGGTGTCTCCATGGTGTCATTTACTCCATTGTTAACATTCTCAATTGCCATTCTCAAATATTGCCATAAAATAACGGGTTAATTAAAAAAATTGACATACCACATAATACCCCTATATTGTGACCGACCAACAAATAAGCTTAGGTATGACACACTAGTAAAGGATTTACTCGTCTCTCCTCTCCTAGTTCTATTCCCCGATCTCCGTCAGAGATCATATCCCTAAGCTCTGATACCAACTGTGACGCCCCCAAAATAGGTATACATCACCCAACCTATTCTGAGTCGCCAAATACATGGTACAGAAACAACTATAACTTCATTAACACAATTGTTGTGCAAAATACGACAACACATATACTGTGAGTTTAAATACAAATATTATCTTCTAGACAATATCCACACTTAAATAAGTCCTCATTACAATTATTGATACATTATTTTATAAAATAGTGATGACTACTAAAACAACTATCTTGAACCATCATTCCACACCCCAACTAGTTCCCGTTATATTTTCGCCTCTTGAGAAGAAAAATGGAACAAAAAGGAAAAGGGTGAGCTCAACTAGTCTAGTAAAGAATATTATGACTAAGATAATGTACAACAAATTATCATTAGTCTTCAACAGCGAAAAATCTGATAGAATACAATAGACAACAAGTTTTAGATCAACAACTGCAGCAGAAACAACAATTCATTTGAAGAGTTAAGTAGATAATGAAATCTACTATCATCTATGAATTTAAAAGTCCATCATCAATATTTTATCCTTGTAACATCAATCAATATATATCTTGAATCAAATAGTTATCTTTACACTACAGGCCAAAGATATTCATCAGTTGGTCATGTTCATCTCAACACCTGTTCATCTTTACACTACGGCCAAAGATATTTATCAGAAAATTATTAATCTTTGCACTACAGGCCAAAGATATTCAATTATATCATCATTTAGGACTGAAGATGATGAAAAATATTTAAAAAAAAATTAATCCAGTGAGACAAAAGAACAAATATTAGGTATTCGTACTTTTAGAAAATTCAAGTTCAGAAATACTCCATAATAAACTATTGTGGAGCAAAATTCAAAAATGAAGATCAAAACGTAGATCCAATCAAAGATAGGAACCATAACAGACAATCTTGGACATAAAAAAGAAAGTTTAATTTTTCTGTGAATAGTGCCGTATTCGTGAATAGTGCCGTATACGTGAATAGTAACTCCGACACTAAAAGGTAGAAATTTCACAAGAATTTTTTTTTATCATGCTTCGTGAATAGTACTCGTGAATAGTAACTCATGAATAGTAACTCATGAATAGTAACTCCGACATGAAAAAATAAGAATTTTACAAGAAAAATCTTACCAATATTCTGGTATAATGATATTGAAAGAAATAATATCATTTATAAAAAAAATAACATCCCTTACCTCAAAAAGACAGTACTTCTGACTGGAATACTGGATATAGTGCTAAAGGAACTTGCACTGTATAGCAACACCCAAAGTATCTAAATACTCACAAAAATACGCTCTATAATATAGAGAGAGAAAACTTTAGTTTCTGGTGTGATTTTCAATTCTAACCTAAGAACCCTATTTATAGGAAAATGCTTAGAACACTAAAGCAAAAAATTTAACAAAATATTAATATATTTATAAAATTTTCATGCCCACCTTAGAAATCTGATTTCAGCTCATTTACCACACATGTGGGGCCCACCAATAATGAAAAACATGTTTTAAACAATTTTTGTAACAAAATCAATTCAGACCCAATATTTCGGAACTTCAATAATTCATAATAAATAGCCCTATTATCAGAAAAATTCGAATCTTATGTCTATCTCATAGGAAATTCAATTCTCTACAACTTTGTAAGTTTAAGTTTTTCAAAATTCCAAACAGAAATTGACCGAAATCCACATACGAGCGATTTTACAAGCTATAATCAAATTTCAGTCAAAAATGGGGTCCATCAACATACAAAACATGTGTTAAACATTTTTTTCTAACAAAAATACTCTTCCTCCTCATTTATTCACATATCACACATTCATTATAAAAATATCACCATTATTATATTATTATAATATAATAATATATTAAATGAATTATTTTATCAGAAAAGATAAAATATCAATTTTCAACAATTGTCACTTTAAAAATTTTCTACATCTATATCCATATAAAATGAATATTTTCCTTATCATATAAATCAATAATTAATTATTCACAAATAATATTATAGAATCACAGTACTGACAACCAGGCCGTTTCTAGGAAAGATGGGGCTTTCTAATAAGAATTTCTCCTTACTGGCGCGCAATTAGATGACCAAACCTCTCCTAAGATAGAACTTTCTAGACATTGCAAATAATATTATCTAATAATATTATTCACATAATATGAATTATTGATCTGATAATGGAAAATACTGTGCAGTGACAATTATTGAAACAACGATAATATAAAATATCAACATAGCAATTATTGAATCAATAAAATAAAATATTGAACAGTATTTACTGTAATAATTATTGAGTAGTGTCTCCCTACGCAAGAATCAATAATTGGTGCAATACAGTGTGCTACTGTGCAACACCGCGTATTACTGTGTTTTAACCACCGGGTATTTCAACAGTGTTAACGGTAACAACTACACCGTTATTTATAAAACCTTATACTTGTCGTTTTCTTCATCCAATAGCTTTCCGTTATGAGGTCCACACAAGGCTGCGCCGTCATACGAGTATTCCCCGACAGTAAGAATATTCCACAACAAAATAAATATTCACCGACAAAAATGAATATTTTATAACCACTTGCTTATTTGAAATATTTGTGCATTTTACCAATAACTCACCACATTAATTAAATCAACCCTTATTATTTCAAAATAATAAATAGAGAAATTCAATTTCATTTATAAAAAGTTGGGGTCTTACAATATTACTTTGATGTTTGTGAATTTGTAAATTTAAAAATAAGTGTAAAGTGAATTTATTTAGTGTTTGAAATAATAATATTGTACTTAGTAATAATTGTTTAATTAATTTATAATATTTTATTCTCTTTTTTTTCAAATATAAGATTATTATAGTTTTTTAAAGGTTAAATTAGATATTTTTAAATTCAAAGTTGACATAATTTTTTTTATTTTTATCAATACAATGAGCCATATTATAAACTATGAAAAAAAAAATAATACTTGTGGCAACCCGAATTTTTATAAATTAATAAAATAAGAATTTAATAATTAAAATTCTTATTATGAGATGTTTTGAGTTTGAGTATGTATATATACGTGCTATATATGTTGAAATATATGATCGGGTGTGAAGAAAAATATATATTCATATATTGGAAAAGTGATGTTTAATAGTTAAGTTAACTATTATAGGAATTAAATGAATTTAGTAATTAATTTTAAATATTTATTGAATTAAATAAATATTTTAATTAATTTATTTATTGAGAAAATAAATAATTGATGAATTGTAGAGAATTAATTTAGTAACTAAATTGATTAATGTTAATTAAATTGAGTAATGATAATTTTATTTGAAGAATTTAATTTAAGGAAATAATTAAATTAAATCAATTACTTAATATTTAAGAAAATAATTAAATTAAATGAATTATTTAACATTAAAGGAAATAAATAGATTAAATAAAGTGATGTGTCTAATTTATTTATTAAATTAGATATATAATTATTTATTATTCATAAATATAATTATAATAGAAATTATTTTAATTACCATTACAAGTTATTAAAATTAATTGAGCTAAAGTTATTTAATTAACTAAAGTTATGACATGAAACTATATAATATAAGATTATTTAAATAATTTTGTTTGGGAAAATTTTTGGTTAGCCAAACAAGGCCTTGTGGCCTTTGGTTTTTTCAACTGAAGTCTTTTATTTTCTTTAACTGATAAGTACGTGGGAGGTGAGGCTCTATCAGTTATATTACGCATCTTATTTCTCCTAATGGCTAACTAAGAAGAACAGAGAGGTAGAGAGAAAGAATACAGAGAATTGAGAGTTGGAGAAGGAGTGGAATTGAGAAGGATTTGCTAGAACCTTGTTAACATCAAAGGGTTAAGGTATAATCTACCCCTAATTCTAATATTTGGTTTTTGTAATTTTCTATTCTCTAGAAATTAGGTTTGGTTGAATTGTTGTAGAAAATGTTGTTTATATGTATGTATTCTCTTGCTAAATCTATTAGTTATCCTCTATAAGTCTATGTTGATGATTAACTACATGAAATTTGGGTTTGTAGGGAGAAAAGTAAATAACAGTGTATGTTTATAAAAAATGGCTTAATAAAGTAAAAAATTTCATATTTAATATGTATGATAATCTGAAAATTGATGTTAGATTATGTTCGTACGTTAAGAAACAAAAACGACGTAGTTTGAATCATGTCAATTGGTTAAGAAACGAAGTCGTGGCGATTGAATTCGCTAAATGTGTTTAAAACATGAAAATAGAGTATGAACATGTGTTTTGGGTTAAATTTTAGGTTGGTTAATATTTTTGTAAATTGTTAGAATTCTAGTATGTTGTAGTTCTATGAATTACGAATCCATAGAATCGAAAACGGACTAATTTGGATGTATATAACTCAAGTTATGAAGATTAGTAGGAGAAAATGGTCAGAAATCGCAAAACACTGTAATCTGGGCGAAGCCCAGTGCTGCTAGATGGCGCGGGCGCACGGAAAAGGGGCGCGGCCGTGCCCCATGTCTGCTGACTGTGACTGCCTTGACCTATTTTGGTAAAATGGCCATAACTTTTTGATACGAACTCCGATTGAGATGATTCAAGATGATCCGGAACGAGGACGAATAGACCTACAACTTTTATTCTTTAAGTATTTCAATTTGAGGTCTGGAGCAGGGGTCAAAATGGTCATTTTTAAGACTGTTATGTTTTCGGAGGCAATCGAGGGGCGTTGGGCATGCACGTATGCAAGTGTAGTACTCTTGACGATAAAAGATGTTGTTCTAAGTTATAGAACATGAATATTATGAAGTATAATGATGCTTAACATTAATAAATGATGTATTAGATAAGTTGTATACGCATACTAAGCACGTACAAGAGAGACAAATTGGGCGTGTGATGAATAAACGTCGAAACGCCGTGATAAGTGATAATGAACGTAAAAAGTGTTTTAAATCAAATGAAATGAATATTATAAGATATTGAATAATGTTAATATAAAACTAATAAGTAATCCTAGCAAGCCTTAAACATTTGAATGAACTTCAAATATGAAATACAGTGAGATATAAGTTGAAAGTTAACACAATCAAATTGAACATTGTGTATTTATGATAGGAAGGGTTATGAGACGTAGAGTAAAGTTTACATTACAACTACTATGCATTGCTATGTGACTAATAGTTAATGTGAATGATTATATAATTGTGTAGGGCACGTGAAGTGCAGATATCTATAAGCTGTTAAACTGTTATTGGTAAACAACGATCAAGGCAAGTCTTTCAGTTCCTATTTGCTATGTGAACTTGATGATTAACTGTTTTAAATCTTTATTGCAAAGAGCATGATGTGTTATATATATGTTGAAAGTATGAAATGTTAATTTCAATTTATGACTATGTTAATTGATTATAGCGTGCTGATTGAGTGAGGACTCAATCTTTATACTTGTTATATAAATTGTAGCATGTATGTTACATGTTGAGCATGTTATTATGTGCTATGTGATGCATGAAAACTGTTAGATTTTGCTGGGCTGTCGAGCTCAACCTTGCAAATAACCACTTTTACAGGTTCAAATTCAAGGTAAAGTTATGTGTTACTAAAAAGACATGAATCAGATGTGATACTTGAAGATTTATACACTTTGGTTGTGCTATTATTAATTGAACCATGTTTAAGGTTCCGAATAATGTATTAATGTTGAATTGTAATATCGTTTTGCGATGTAAACTATTGTAGTATTAAAATGATTCTGAGATATTTAGATGTAAAGGTTGAAGGTTTTGGGAACGAGGATAGTTTGTAATAGAAAATTTTAATTATTCCGTAAATTTCAATGGTTGTATTATCATTTAATGATGTAAAATTAGAGGTTGAATGTATTATTAACGACCGAAGTCGAGAATTAAATTGTATGAATTTTGGGGTCGTTACAATACTAATAATATGATTTATTATTTTGTAATTGTTAATAAATTAAATCAATTTTAAATTTAAAAGTTAATACTGATCTTATCATTTAAAACATAATAAATATTATTTTTTAAGCCACACACATTTTGGGGGAATACAATATTATCTTAAACAAGTGAAAATTGAACATGAGACGTAAAGGCTAAATGTATCAATCTTAACAAATAGGCTGAGATCTAATCGGCAAAATAGAATAAATATTATATTAATTCACATTAATTTGGAATTTAAGATTTTGTAATTCATTAAAAATAATTAAAGATAAGGCAAAACAAAATAAGTGTTAAATTAATTCACATTCATTTGGAATTTAAGATTTCGTAATTGATTGAAAACAATTAAAGATTAAAGTATTGTTGGGACGTGATTATTAGGACTTGAATTATATGGTGGGTCAAAGTTCACGTGGAAGTATTTACCCTGAATCTGGTTTGACAGTAAAGAACTTTAAGGAATCAAAGATTTCTAATTATATTTGATTTTCAACTCCTAAGGAAAATGTTAAGATATAATCTGACTTCCTTTCTTTAAGGAGATTTAATTCAATCCCATTAAGGAATCATACCTAATGAGGAATCCTATTTTTATATGGGGAAGGACATGCAGAGGATATGTGATCACTATAAATACAAGACTATACTTTGGTTCTTAGGTACACACAATTCGTTATTATTTTCCAACAATAAATACCTCCATTGTTAAACTTTGTTCAGCATGTACTTATTCTCACACTAAAACTATCCCTCAGCGGCCTAAGCCGTCAAGTTTCTCTGTGTGACTTTGTTTCTGTGCATGATTGGATGCGCTATTGGTGATTGAGCACATGGACGAATGTTAGCATTAACATTGACACTGGAAAGAGGGATCTTTAGTGCTACATAGTTTTTCAATCACCCAGGAGTTTGGTTGGAATCATAGTGACTAGTACGGTGAAGATAGTCTCTATACTAGATCAATCCATGGCTGATCCCCCTCCTCAACCACGGGGTTCGCCCAAAGACAGGTTGGGGTCGTCCTTAAGTGCCTCGGAACGACTTGGGTACCACGCCAATTCTGTGGCCCTACCGAACAAAAAGGCAGATGTTGTCCGCCATTGGCTATTCTTAACGGCTAGGAAAGAAGTAAGATCCAATAAACATGTCGAGGACAACCCGTCCCAAACACGGACCCAGGGGGACCAGAACTATAGACGAGATGATCGAGACAAATGACTAATGATCCTAGCAAATTTTTTTTAAAAGGCCAATGATACTATGAAGGCCATACTTCTTCAAAAAAAGGAGTGGGATGCTCAGTTGGCTCTTTTGAATGGTGAGGACGATGCTTCCAGCCACAACTGAAGGCAGGCACATTCGCCACCAGTCTAGGACACATCGTTCGGACGATTATTGGAAAGTGAGGAGCAGTAACCGAAGCTGCTCGTAGGAAAGGAGCAGGCACCGAAGCCGCTCGCATGAAAGGAGCAGGCACCGAAGCCCTCAGAGGAGAGGAGCAGGCATAGAAGCCGCTCCCGAGAAGGTAGATCTGAACGGAGAAGGTAGATAGCTTCTCTAAAACATTGATGTAAGGACAGGCAAGAGTCATCCCCCCAAATATATGGTGTCGAGGCCTTGGCCCGAAAGTTAGTAGATTTTGAAAAGAGATGAGCCAAAACCAATAAGGAGAAGGAGGCTACGGTCAATTCAACTTCACCGTTCTCGCCGAAAATCGCTTAGGTTGGGGCCGATCCAAACAAGAAAGTTCCACATATGAAAAATTATTATGGAAAAGGTGGCCCCTATGATCATAGCTTGGCAAATGATCGACTGATGGACTACTACAATTACTCTGACGCCGCCAAGTGTCAGATGTTTATTACCACTCTCAAGAAAGATACTCGGTAGTGGATGACGAAGCTGGCGTCGAACTCAATCTCGTCATGGAAAGAACTCTGTGACAAGTTTCATAGTCGGTTCAGGAGAAATAAGAAAAGAGGTAAGTTGACTAGTTCCTTAATATAGATAAAACAGTATTCAAATGAAACCATGAGCCAATATGTGAAAAGATTTAGGGAGGCGGTCGGTCAAGTGATAGATCTAAATGGTTACCAAGCCCTAAGATACTTTCATATGGGGTTAGATGTAGCTAAATCAAAGAAGTTAGTGAAAGAATTAGTATTCAACATTCCGAAAGACTTGTTCGAAGCATTTTATAGAGCCGAAGGTTTCATAGTAGTAGAGGAAACGATGAGCAGTCTGAAGTCGAGCACAACAGAGAAGCCGAAGGATCAAGGCAAGAAAAACTATTCCAATAATAATAACAGAACAGATGGACAACAGAAGAATTATAGCAATAATAATGACGGTTTGGTAGGAGGTCATCCACCTTTCCCAAATCAAAAGGGTCAACAAGATTTAAACTCCTCTCAACACTGATTGAGCCACCATTCTAGAACAAATGAAGGATAAATCATACTTTGAACCGGTCAAAAGTAACACAAAATCAAGTAGAGGGAATCATAAAAAGTACTGTGACTATCATGGACAGTTGGCCATTCTACCGAAACTTCTTAGAGTCTGATAAGTAGTTTTTATACCTATTTATATGGTATCTATTTCTTGAACTAGTTGCTTAAACCTATGTTTCCTAGTTACTTTTCATGCATTTTATGTTAATTTTGTAGATCTTATGTGACAACCCCAAAATAGGTCCAATCCACCCAACCCATTCTGAGTCGCCAAATACATGGTACATAAAATAACTACAACTTTATTATTACAATTGTCGTACAAAATACAACATCACATATGCTGTGAGTTTTGATACAATTATATATCAACTGTGACTCTCATCCCAACCTTGGATAGCACGTCACAATGGCAATTTACATAAAGGTACAGTCAATAACTGTTTTAGAAATTAAAATCTTTGGAAAATGTTCAAGAAAACCTTCGTACATGGGAGGCCATGCATCTAAGTTATAATAAATATCATATAACTGTAGAATTATCCTTGGTTGACCCAATAGACCCCAAAGCAAAACGAGAAGATTACTATCACGTTCTTTCTAATGGTGAGTCTTCTCTTGACATATAATTATCACTATTGTCTCCAAATGAGAATTATATTTCAACCAAACTTTAAGATTATATAGGTAGTGCTCGTAGATATACTCAGCAAGTGGATGTGCACAACCCTGTCTTATGATAACACGAAGTCGTATGTCATTAGACATCTTGTATGATAGTGACAAAACACCCTTCCAACGTTGGGTTCGCCTCACCCTATTTGATTCACCAAATATAACTATTAAATGATGTATAAAATACAACACACTATTCTAAAGTTCTCAATAAAATTATTTCCATACTGTTTAGGGAGAACCTCCACAGCTAGAGACCACCGTTCTATTCCCCTGTTACCCCCGCTCGACCCAGCTACACTCTTATTATCTGAAAAGAATTGTGAAGCAAAATGGTGAGCACAAATAGTCCAGTAAAGAATATCATGACTAAAGATAAATAAATTATCAATAGCATTCGTCAGTAATAAATCAGAGATTTAGAACATATGGTAGATGATAAAATTTTCAACCATAGTTGCAGCGGAACGGGCAATTCATTAGAAGAGTCAAATAAACCACAAAATCTATTATCTTCTCCATGTTAAAAATCCACCAACAATGTTTTATCCCTGTAACATTAATCAACAATTCCTGTCCACCATCATGTGAATAACTCATAATCATAATTGTGGTTCTAAATTCCTCTTCGCACCCAGGACGAAGATAATTTTCATCACATGTCTTTACCTGAAACATCAAAGATCATGGTTATACCAAATCACAGTTCCTGTTCATAATCATACTAATAAATTCATCTTTGCACTACGGGCCAAAGATATTCGTCAACAATTCATCTTTGCACTACTGGCCAAAGATATTCAACAACAGGTGATCTTTGCACTACAGGCCAAAGATATTCAACAACAGATTATCTTTGCACCACATGCCAAAGATATTCAACAGCAGATTATCTTTACACTACAGGCTAGAGATATTAATATCTCAAAGAAATATATAAACATTTCAGAATTTATATAAACAATAATTATAACCATGTTGATCAATTCACCCTAGCACTTAAGCTAAAGATATTCAATTATAAATTCAATGGTCATGATCATACCAGTCAACAATTCATCTTTGCACTACTTGTGATGCCCCTAAAATAGGTATACATCACCCATTCTGAGTCGTCAAATATATGGTACAGAAACAACTACAACTTTATTAATACAATTGTCGTGCAAAATACGACAACACTTAAACTGTGAGTTTAAAATACAAATACTGTCTTCTAGACAATATTCACACTCAAATAAGTCCTCATTACAATTATTGATACTTTATTTTACAAAAATAGTGAGGACTACTAAAACATCTTTCTAGAACCATCATTCCATACCTCGACTAGTACTCGCTACATTCTCGCCTCCTGAGAAGAAAAATGGAACAAAAAGAAAAACTAGTCCAGTAAAGAATATTATGACTAAGATACTATAGAACAAATTATCGTTAGTCTTCAACAGGGAAAAATCAAATAGAATATAATAGATAACAAATTTTAGATCAACAACTGTAGCGAAAATAACAATTCATTAGAAGAGTTAAGTAGAGAATGAATTCTACTATCTTTTAAGATTTAAAAGTCCATCATCAATATTTTATCCCTGTAACATCAATCAATATATATCTTGAATTAAATATTCATCTTTACACTACAGAACAAAGATATTCATTTGTATCACCAGTTGGTCATGTTCATCTAAACACCTGTGCATCTTTTCACTATGGGCCAAAGATATTCATCAGTTAATCATTCATCTTTGCACTACAGGCCAAAGATATTAAGTAATATCATCATTTAGGACTGAGGATGATGAAAAATATTTTAAAAAAAATGAATCCAATGAGACAAAAGAATAAATATTAAGGATTCGTATTTCGGTTTATCCATGTTCAAAAATACCCCATAACATACCATAGTGGAGTAAAATTCAAGAATAAAGATCAAAACATGGATACAATCAAAGATAGTAACAAAAATAGACATCTGGGATAAAGAAAAAAAAAATTATTCTTCGGTGAATAGTGTCATATTCGTGAATAGTGAAGTATACGTGAATAGTGTTGTATACGTGAATAGTAACCCCGACACAAAAAGGTAAAAATTCCATAATAAAATTCATATCAATATTTCGGCATAATGATATTAGAAGGAATAATATCATTTATAAAAAAAATAACATCCCTTACCTCCAAAAAGACAGTACTTCTAACTAGAATATTGGATATAGTATTGAAGGAACTTGCACCGTATAGCAACACTCAAAATATCAAATACTCACAAGAATACGCTCGATAATATAGAGAGAGAAAACTTTTGTGTCTGGTATGATTTTTAATTCTAACCTAAGCACCCCATTTATAGAAAAATGCTTAGAACACTAAAAAAAAAATTTAATAAAATATTAATATATTTTTTATAAATTCCTACTCACACTTCCTTTGATCCAAAACATCAGTCACACAAGTGGGCCCCCCCTCACCAAAATAAAAAAAAAATTCTTAAAAAAATAATTAAAACTTCAAAAATCAATTATTCCGGAACTTCAATAATTCATAATAAATAGCCCATTTTATCAGAAAAATTCAAATTTTATGTCCATTTCATAGAAAATTCAATTCTCTACAACTTTATAAGTTTAAGTTTTTCCAAATTCCAAGCAGAAATTGATCGAAATCCATATACGGACGATTTTACGGGCTATAATCAAATTTCAGTCAAGAAATGGGGTCCACAAACATGAAAAACATGTTTTAAATATTTTTAGTAACAAAAATATTCTTCCTCCTCATTTATTCATATATCCCACATTCATTGAAAAAATATCACTATTATTATATTATTATAATATAATAATATATTTAAATAAATTATTTTATCAGAAAAGATAAAATATCAATTTTCAACAATTGTCACATTAAACATTTTCTCCATCTATTTTCACATAAAATGAATATTTTCCTTATCAAATAAATCAATAATTAATTATTCACAAATAATATTATAGAATCACAATATTGATAACCAGGCCGTTCCTAGGAAAGAGGGGGCTTTCCAATAAGGATTTCTCCTTATTGGCGCGCAATTAGGTGACCAAATCTCTCCTTAGACAGAACTTTGTAGACATTGCCAATAATACTATCTAATAATATTATTCAAATAATATGAATTAATGGTCTGATAATGGAAAATATTATGTAGTGACAATTATTGAAACAACAATAATATAAAATATCAACGTAGCAATTATTGAATCAATAAAATAAAATATTGAACAGTAATTACTGTAACAATTATTGAGTAGTGCCTTCTTACGTAAGAATCAATAATTGGTGCAATACCGTGTGCTACTGTGCAACACCGCGTATTACTATGTTTTAACCACAGGGTATTCCAACAATGCTAACGGTAACAACTACGCCGTTATTTATAAAAACTTATACTTGTCGTTTTCTCCATCCAATCGCTTTTCGTTATGGGGCCCACACCAGGCTGCGCCGTCGTATGAATATTCTCCGACAGCAAGAATATTCCATGACCAAACGAATATTTCCCGACAACAAAGAATATTTTATAACCACTTGCTTATTTAAGATATTTGCGTATTTTACCCATAACTAATCACATTAATCAAATCAACCCTTACTATTTCAAAATAATGAATAGAGGAAATTCAATTTCATTTATAAAAAGTTAGGGTCTTACACTACTAGCCAAAGGGAACCCATAGTCACGATCATGCCAATAATCTACCCATCTTTACACTCAAGTAAAAGAGAAATTTCATCGCCTAGGTTATAAAAATGTTATATATGATAATAAAAATAATATGATCAAAACATAGATTTAATTTCAAGAGCAATATTCATAAAGCAACAATAATTTGGTCAGAAAAATAAACCAAGTTTGTCGTGAATAGTATCCCGTGACTAGTATCTCGTGAATAGTAACTCATGAATAGTAACTCGTGAATAGTAACTCATAAATAATAACTCGTGAATAGTACTACGTATTCATACATAGTATCATATACATAAATAGTACCATATTCATGAATAGTGTCGTATACGTGAATAGTGCCGTATACGTGAATAGTAACCCCGACATAAAAAAGGTAAAAATTCTACAATAAAATTCATACCAATAGTTCGGTATAATGATATTGAAAAAATAACATCATTATAAAAAAAATAACATCCCTTACCTCAAAAGAATGGTACTTCTGACTGGAATTTCGGATGTAATGCCGAAAGAAACTTGCACTAAATAACAACTCTCAAAGTATCTAAATACTTACAAAATACGCTCGATAATATATAGAGAGAAAGCTTATGATTCTGGTGTGATTTTCAATTCTAACTAAGCATCCTATTTATAGAAAAATGCTAGAACGCCAAAGCAGGCTAAATAATAAAATAATATTATTTTATTATACCAATTCTACGCATGCCAATGACCAAATCCAGTACTCCACCATTGAACAAAAAATTTTTAGCACATTTTTCTACTAAAAACAAAAGTGGGTCCCACCCATAATTTTAATAAAAATATTTTATTTTTCAAAACTTCAATAATTCATAATAAATAGCCCTTTTATTAGAAAAATACAAATTTTATGTCCATTCCATAGGAAATCGAATTCTCCATAACTTTGTAGAAGAAAATTTTTCTAAATTCCAAACGAAAAATGACCGAAATCCACATACGGACGATTTTCAACACCTCTTAAAATTCATAACAAATCATACGTTAATCTTTAACGGTTCAAAATTTGTGGACATATACTCAACTTATATATGTATAACATATCTGAAAATTACAACGATCCAACGGTCGAATTATAACTCACGTAATATAACTTAAGAACACTGATTTTTCGAACTATGAGTCCTTTGGACCAGTTTCATTCAAACAGTCACCACTAAATATCCACAAAGAATTTTTGGGTGTTTTAAATTTCTGTGTTTAGCTTACTTCTAGGGCTTTATTTTGATATATGACTCATCTCCTAACTCATTATACACAAAGAGTTGTGGATTTTACAAAATCAAGTAATAACCTAATTTTCTGAAAATTTCTAAATTTTGTTCTTCTTTTGATTTTTAATACCTTCATTCCGATAAAATATTGATAAAATACCTTAGCATTAATTCCTTCATTTATATCCACATAAAATAAATATTTTCTTATCAATAATTAATTATTCAAAAATAATATGACAGAATCACCATAATGACAACCAGGTCGTTCCTAGGAAAGAAGGGGGCTTTTCGATAAGGTTTTCTCCTTACTGGCGCGCAATTAGATGATCAAACCCCTTTCCTAGACATAACTTTCTTAGACATTGTCAATAATGATATCTAATAATATTATTCAATTAATATGAATTATTGATCTGATAATGGAAAATACTGTGCAGTGATAACTATTGAAACAACAATAATATAAAATATTCACGTAGCAATTATTGAATCAATAAAATAAAATATTTGTGACGCCCCCAAAATAGGTATACATCACCCATCTTGGGTCGCCAGATACATGATACAAAATTCAAATATAACTTAATAATACAACTTTCGTGTAAAATATGATAAAACATAAACTGAGAGTTTTAATAAGAATATTGTCTTCTAGACAGTATTCAAACTCAAATGGAGTCCTAATTATATTTATTATCATACTATTTAACAGAATAGTGAGGACTACTAATGCTATCATCTAGACCGTTACTCCGTTTCCCGAATCGTCCCAGGTATATTCTCATTTCCTGAAGAGAGCAGTGAAAGAAAGGGCGAGCTCAACTAGCCCAGTAAGAAATATTATAACTAAGATAATACAGAATAAATTATCCTTAGCCTTCAACAGTATCACAACTGATAGAATATAATAGACAACAAGTTTTAGATCAACAACTACAGCGGAATAAACAATCCATTAGAAGAGTCAAGTAGAGCATAAAATCTACTATCTTCTATGATTTAAAAAGTTTTTCATCAACTTTATTGCTGAGACTCAGCTTAATAAATAAAATCGAATCATCCCTGCATCACGGCCAAAGATATTCATGTAATCATCAATGGTCATAATCATACCAACAACTGTCCATCAATGAACTACAGGCCAATGAGGACTTTCACCACATCATTCGTCACATTACGGTCATGATTATACCGAATAATCCATGGTCATAATCATACCAAGTCCATCTATGCACGTAAGCCAAAGATATACAACTGTAAAATCAATAATCAACAGTCCATCTTTGCACGTAAGCCAAAGATATACAACTGTAAAACTAATAATCAACAGTCCATCTTTGCACGTAAGCCAAAGATGACTTTCATCATAACATAAGCATGAGGATGATGACAATAATATAAGTATTAATCAAACGAAATCAAGGATAAATAATAAAGACTTTAAATTTATCCAGAGTTTAAAATATCCAAATGTTATCAATTACTTAATAATCCCATAATCTAATATCAATAATATTATAACAATATTTTAATCATTTCTTAAACTTATAAACAATTTATTTTAATTATTTACACTTAACTAAATAATGCATTTAATCATTCAAAAATGCCATACTCATAAGATTTAATAACCAATGATCAAATCCCTTATCAAAAATTTGCATATACCTTATATAAGATTTCCAAGCCATAAAATCCTATTGACCAATTTTTTAATTTCACATAACATATTTAATTCATATGTTCGTAACTAAACCATTTTCATGAAAAATAACAAATCAGTACCAAAAAGTTTTCTTTTCTGGGATTTAACAGAATATAGTCCCATATTGAACATATATTTTTCTCAGAATTTTTAAAATTCATTTACTATTTTTCATATAGCCAAAATTGTCGAATATTTAGACATTTATCATAAACTGTACTTTTGTCCAAAAATTCCAAAATTCACAGGGTATACTCCTGTTATATATATGTACTCCCAATAAAAATTTTACAAATTTTGGAGTTAACCACAAGGAGTTATAAGGGTTTACTTTTAAAATAGTCTTTTCTTATAAAATTCATAACTCCTAATCTATAAATCCAAAAATTGCCATTTTTAGACACAATCTAGAAAACTCATCAAATTATCATTTCAAATTTTTTCAGAATTTTTGAGGGTCAGAAAAATTACGAAACTGCAAATGGATTTTCGCCCGCTATGCGGTAATCCACGTAGATAGATCATTTCCACAATTTAATAAGGAATGAACACGAAGAATCATTCACCATGCATGCGGTAATCCACATAGACAGGTTATTCCAACAGAATAATAAAGAATGGACTAATAGAAGAATTCACCATGCATGCGGTAGTCTGCGTAGATAGGTTATTTCAACAGAATAATAAAGAATGGAATAACAGAAGAATTCACCAGGCATGCGATAGACCGCACAGACAGGTTATTCCAACAGAATAATAAATAACGAAACCAGGTTATGCGTAATTCGCACAAACAAGATATTCCAACAGAATAATAAAGAATGGAACCAGGTCATGCGTAATACGCACAAACAGGATATTCCAACAAAATAATAAAGAATGGAACAAGGTCATGCGTAATCCGCACAGACAGGTTATTCCAACAAAATAATAAAGAATGGAATAACAGAAAAATTTCATCATTTATACGGTAATCCGCGTATACAGGTTATTCCAACAGAATAATAAGGAATGGAATAACAATAGCTCTCTTCATGAATACGAAAGAAATAATACCCCTTATCTTAGAAGAAAATTGGATACTGGAATAGTGAGGTAGCAGACTTCTCTTCTTCTTTCTCTCTATAATTTCTCTCTATAATAATTGCTCTATAGCTTTAGTGAATTGGTGAGAAATGAAGGAAGAATGAGCTTCTATTTATAAAAAAATATAGTTTCGATAATTGCACGTTTTGGGGCTCGAAATATTACAGTATAATACCTTCCTCTTTTTCTTTATTTTTAATTTAGTCCTGCAAGTATTATCAAACTTGTACCACCTCCCCTAATAGTAAATCATGTGAATTAATAGTTCATTCATGTGACTCAATAGTATAATCATGTGAAAAAACTAATTACAGTATAGTACATTCAACTATACCTCCATTTCTAATTTAGTCATGCAAGTATTATCAATCTTGCACCAACTCCCCTAATAGTAAATCATGTGAATTAATAGTACACACATGTGAACACATAGTTATAAGCATGTGAATTAATAGCAATTAATTGTTCATTTATCCGGTTAATTATTCGTTTGGTCAATATAACCTCCAGACATCAATTATTATCGAAACAAATATCGATTTTCACTAACACTAATAATTCCAATACAATGGAACTATCAATTTCGTCTTTAATCAACAAGAACTTATTCATCATTAATATTATAATTCATAATATTTAACAACCAGGTCGTTCCCAGGAAAGAGGGGGCTTTCCGATAAGGATTTCTCCTTATTGGCGCGCAATTAGGTGACCAAACCTCTCCTTGACAGAACTTTTAGACATTGTCAATATTACAAATAATATTATGAATAACTTTGTCATCTCAATTATTTATTTAATAATATAATATATTATACAGATGATACTGTGATAATAATTGAATCAATAATATGAGAGATATGATGCAGCAATTATTGTAACAATAATTGAGTATAACTGAGTGACTTCTTATGTAAGCATCAATAATAAATACCGTGTGCTACTGTTCAACCACGCATATTACTGTACTTTTACTACTGGGTAGTTCAACAGTTTTAACGGTAACACTTTCGCCGTTATTTTTATAAAATGATAATTCTGTCGTTTTCTAACTACGACAATACTTCCATTGTGGGGTCCACCAATGATTGTGTCGTCGTACGGATATTCTCAACAAAAAGAATATTCCCCAACCAAACAAATATTTTATAACAACTTGCATACTTTGTAAAAATTTTCACATATCACCCTTAACTTTAACATTTTATCAATTTAACCATTTACGAAATAAAATAATAATTATAAAAAAAATTGAATACTTTCATTTCATAAAATTCGGGGTCTTACAATCTCCCCTCCTTATGAAATTTTGCCCTCGAAATTTACGTACGTACCTGGTATGCCGAAAAGGTGAGGATACCTTGACTTCATTTCATATTCTAACTTTCGAGGTATAACCTTTGTGTGTCGAATATGATCCTTCTTATCCAAGATTTTTAACACGTATCTCATCATACGTTAAATCTTTTGCTATCTCGTCTAGTTCTAATTCAATAATGTGGTTCGGGTCATCCACATAATTACGTAACATCGATACATGAAAAATGTTATGAACACACGACATACTTGACGGTAAAACGAGTCTATAGGCCACAGTTCCTACTCGACCGAGGATTTCAAATGGGCCAATTAAATTGAGGGTTGAGATTTCGACTCTTGCTTCTAGAATAACGCCTTCTTGAACCTTCTTCTTCAAATTTATCAGCTCTGAGTCTGTAGCTTGAGCAGCTTTAACTTTATCGATTAAAGTCGATTCTACTCATATATTTGTTATCTTCACGTGGGTCCCTAGAGTCTTTAACTCTATCTTTATCATTTGTAAGTTATACGAAATGGGTTTTTGTGTTAACAACATCGCACTCGTAAACGCATACGATCTTCTACTCAACGCGTCAGCCACCACGTTCGCTCTTCCACAATGATATTGAATGGTATAGTCGTAATTTTCAACAGCTCGAGCCAACATCTTTGACACATAATACGTTCGTTCTGGGTGAAGAAGTATTTAAGGGTTTTAGAAATGGGTTTTGTACTGGGGTCAATACAAAATTTGATTTCACGCTCTGGGGTAGGCTAAGAAGTCTTCAATAATACGTCAAGAAATTTATTAACGATAGAAATATCATTCAAAACTGTGAATCTCATCCCCAGACTTGGATAGTACATCACATTGATACCTACCAACTTGCCATCGTCATTCACGATGTTGCCTACGGAAAGTCTGGCTTCAGTGCATTCCACACAAGGAAGTAACCAGCGAAAGACTCAGGGCTCTTTACTTATGGCTTAATATAACAGTGATTGACTTTAGTGGTTTGGTTGCTTGAATGCGAATAACAGGTTGGTTAGGAATATGAAATCTAATAACCTTACGAAAATAATCAATTTTGGCATGATGAGTAGTTAACCAATCGATTCCTAAAATCACATCAAAGGCAAGTATTTTCCAAAGAGATAAGATCGACAGGTAACGTGAAAATATCGATTTGAATCAACAAGATTTATAAATAGTGGAGGTAACGAAGGTTTCTCCTAACCGAGTTTCAATCGATAAGTCAAAGTCTAATCTCTCCAGAGTCAAATTTAAATGTTGAGCGCAAGCAAGAGAGATAAAAGAATGGATATAACCGGTATCTAATAAGGTATAGACTTTACAAAAATTTATAATTAACAAATCCGTGCTAACTTCGTTCGGGTTACTCACTTTTTGAGAAGTCAAGAAAAACGCTCTTCCAGAAATCACCGACTCTATTTTGTCCGTATCCACCTTTAGTGCCACCGTCCCGGCTGGACTTGACTTTGGTGCACGACAAAATCAGGCTAGGTGACCTTCCTTTCCATAATTGTAACATGCTTTGGACTGCATCACGCAGTTTGGACTGATATGTCCCTCCCCTCTGCATTTGAAGCATACAATTGGTGGTCGTTCTCCTTCCTTGAAAACGGGTGTTGGTGCTGCTATCTTTCCATCGTTGTTGAACCTTCTCTTCTTGAAATTTCCACTCCTATTATCTTGGCCATGATTACCACCGAAGTGGTTACCATTCTTGGCATGATAATTTTTCCCACGATGGTTATCATTGTTTCGATGGCCGTTGCCACCACTTGCTTATTTTACAAAATTTGCACATTTCACCCATAACTTTAAACTTTTATCAATTTTAACTATTTACTAAATAGAAAAATTGAATAATTTTATTTCATAACATTTGTGACACTCCCAAATCTGGGTACTTCGATTCCACGGGATTTGGTGTTCACTGTACAAGCATCATCTATCTATCTATCCATAAATAATATCAAACCATACAATAGATAGAAATCATAATAAAATCTCTTCCCTTAAGGGTTACATCAACTGAATCATAAATAAATCCCAGGTTACTCTAATCTTAAAACATCTGTGCGGAATTCTAAACAAATAAGTCTTAAACAACAACATAAGTCTTAAACATAAATACATCATCAATTAAAATAACAAGTCTTCATCACTTGCTAACTTTGCCCTTTGCCCTTACTAGTGGAGGGTTCATCGCTTCTTTCATTCTTAACTGCAATGTTATTATTAAGCAAGAGTGAGCACAAATGTCCACAAGTATAAAAAATAAAATAACAGTATAATAACATGCGAATAATCAAAGACATCTGAATAAAGCTCATCTTTTGAATCAAGAATAAATAACATGAATCAAAAGAATACTGAGGGTCATAAGACCTTGAACTATGTCCAAAGTTAACAAGGGTTATACTTGAAACCTTTAACAGTCATAAGACTATGAACCTTCTTCTCGTACTTAGGGGGATCAGCCCTTAGTACCATACTGTGCACAATATCTTAACGCTAACGCATAAGTGAATCCCTTTTCAGGGTTGTTCATCTCAGTTTGACATTCGAGTCCGCACCAAAGGAAGTTTGGTTTGGATAATTCAATAAGGGTTCTGAAATTTAGAACATTCATCAACTAAGGACTAGCTGAATCAGTAAGGTTCACTAGTCTAAAAAGTTTGACAATAATGATATTCAATATGATTAATAATCTCAAGAAATATACAATAGAACAATTATTATATAACTGAATCATGCTTTGAAAGATAATCAATCTTTAATATAATACTCGAACTTGAATAATAGTTTAAATTTAGGAAATTTGCTCAATGTAAAAGATAGAGTTAAGAAACTTGCTCGACATAAAAGTAAAGTTTAAGTTTAAATAAACTTGCTCAATAGAATGGAGTTAGGGATAGGATACTTGCCTCATGCGTAGATTACACTTTAACTAAGCACGTTCTTTGAATTAAATCCTACATACCATTCATATACACAATACCAGTTAATTATAAATTAACTAATCATTATAAACTCTTTCTCTTTGACTACTTTAATTATTCGACTAAACTTAGTCAAATTTTCACTTTGTCACATCATTTGTACTTCGTGAATTATCAAACTAAATATGTATTTAATAATTCAATTCACATATAATATTTTATTACATGTTAAGCAACTATTTTATCATCTCATAATACCTCTAACATGATTACATGTTCATTACATCAATCCACTAACACTTGTTAGACTTTAACATTTTAAAAAATACATTTCTGACATTTTCTGGAGAGTGGCGCTGCGGCGCCACTAATATGCTAAGGAGTCGCGCTGCGGCGTGGTGGCGTTGTGGCCGGGCCCTTGGCGCTGCGACGTTATGGCGCCGTGGCTTGGGTCTTGGCGCTGCGGCGCTGCGGCGCCGTGGCGCTGCGGCGCGGGACTTCAGTTCTGAAGTTGGCGCCGCGGCGCGAGACCTCAGAAACTGTTTCCCAGATCGCGATGAACACAGAGTTCGGCGATTTACACATTTTATGATCACTAAACTCACTAATTTAACGTACCCACATGTTAATACTTCCATATAATCAATACCCAACATCTGTAGAGTAGTTTTAACCAATTAAAACACATAATCACATAATTAAAATATGTGAATTCACTGACTTTGATGTTCATGAAGTTTTAGAAAACTTTATGTGAAAATTCTCCCTACGAATTCGTTATAACACCGAATTTGTTCGTTTAAGGCTTGATCTCTTCGTATTAACATGCTCAATAATATAAGGGTGTAAAATTTATGAAAACACTTCTGTTTAACATACTAAAATCACGTATAAGGCCTTAAGGCCATAACCCATACTCTGTAATTTTGCAGAAATTATATACTACGTAAACTTATGAATTGATGATATGGAATTATATACAAAGTATATTAAAACACATTAAAATGACATCTAAACACATATATTCACATAAGCCTTACAAATTCCCATCATAAAACTTTACAGTACTTGAAAACCATTTGCATAAAAACTTAAATACGTAAAAGTAGAAATTGGGTTTGGGAGAAATTTACCCAGAGTATAGATTAGAAGATGATCAATGATAATCTTTACACTCGCAATCTTTTCTCAATCTCACAATTTTATCTCTGTCTTCTCAAACTCTCTAATTCTCTCCCTCTCTGTTTTGCAGACTTAGAAAGAAATAAGGAAAGAGAAGAAGACGTCGTAATAAAAGAAACTGGCGCATTAAGGTCAGTTACCCATGATGGGTAACTGCTCTCAACTCTCTCTAAGGCCATGTTTGGCTAGCAAGAGTAGATTATAAAATCATTTAATTTAATAAAGCTTTATCATATAGTTTAATTCATGTCACCCTCTTTATAAAATAATTCCCATATTTTATTTAATTTACTTTAAATAAAATATAATAATTACTCATAAATTCACATAATCATATAATTAATTATATCATTAATAAATAATGTCAATTTATTAAATTTCTAATTAATAATTAAATTAATTAAATAACATCATGCTTAATTAAATAATTTATTTAATTAAATAAGCTCACATAATTTCATACCTTGATAAAATTATTCTCTTCATTAATTTAATAAATGTAACACATATAATTAAATTAATCTATCACAATTGCATCAATTGATTATTTAATCTAATAATTAAATCATAAAAAAAATATTTATTTAATTCAATAAATATTTAAAATAAATTACAAAATTCTCGTTCGTCACATCTTTCCCCCCTTAAAAGGATTCTGTCCCCGGAATCACGACTTAATATATTTCGACCCGTTACAACATTTGGGGTCTTACATCTTATGTGTAAGTCCCCAACTTTTATGAATAAAGATTTAATTTTCTCTAAATATTATTTTGAATAATAAGGTGTGGATTTGATATAATGTTATAGTTGTGGGTAATATTTACAAATTCTATAAAGTAAGCAAGTTGTCATAAAATATTAATTTTTGTCGGGGAATATCTGTACGACGGCACAATCATTGGTGTACCCCACAACGGAATTACTGTCGGATTCAGAAAGCGACATAAATAACTTTTTTATAAAAATAACGACAAAACTTTTATCGTTAACGGTTGAAATACCCAGTGATAAAAGTACAGTAATACGCGTGGTTACATAATAGCACACTGTATTGTACAATATCTATGATTATTGATGCTTACGTAAGAAGTCACTCAATTTATTCAATTATTTCTATAGTAGTTGTTGCATAGTATCTCATATTATTGATTCAATTATTATCACAGTATTATCTGCATAATATTTTATATTATTAAATCAATAATTGAGACGACACCGTTATTCATATTATTATTTGTATTATTGACAATGTCTAAAAAGTTCTGTCGAGGAAAGGGTTTGGTCATCTAATTACGTGCCAATAAGGAGAAGTCTTTATCGGAAAGCCCCTCTTTCCTGGGGAATGATCTAGTTGTTAATATTGTGAGTTATAATATTAATGATGAATAAAGATCGTGTTGATTAAATATAAGAATAATAATTGATGAGTGGAAGATGTTTGCTCAATTATCCTTTTAAATTGGTATTTGTTCTATTCAATTTTGGAAATGTGCGAATTGATTTGCAAAAATGGGGTGTCCCTCAATTACCTTCAGTCAAGGTAATCTATTTTTTTGGCAGGATGGATCGTATTGGCTAAATTATCTATTAATGCAGTACTTTTCACTGACTTATGAATAAGGGTGCTCCCTCATTGGTCCATATCACCCAAATTCCAATTACCTTCACATGAGGGTACTCCCTTATTGGTTGTCTCAAATGTATGCTGATGAATTGCACCCGTAATTTTTTTTCCTATGCAGTCCATGATTATTTTCTTAAATAGTATCATGTCGTTCTCCTATAAATAGGATGCTTATTTTAGAAATAAAAATCACACCAGAATCAGAGAATTCTTCTTCTATAATCTTAAGCGTATTTCTTTTGAGTTTAAGATACTTTGAGTGTAGAAAACAGTACAAGTTTTCTTCAAGAATATCTTTGCTATACCAGTCAGAATTACTCTCCTACTAAGGTAAGGGATATTATTTTGTTCAATATTCGTAAGAAATAATATTTTCATCCATATTTTGTAGTATGTAAGTAATATTATTTCGTTTCATATTCCTAATTCTACACTTATGTTGATAAGTATTGCTTTTATACTCCTTGAAATTAGTAGAATATCCTTGAAATTTGCGCTCCATCTAGTATCGTTTTACATAAATATTTTTCTGAACATTCATGTTAAATTTTAATCTTTTCATGCCGGGGTACTATTCACAAAGTATTATTCACGGGATACTATTCACTTGAGTACTATTCACTTGGGATACGATTCATGACAAAAATTGATTTATTTTCTGTCCAAATTATTTTTGATACATGAATATTATTCTTGAATTTTACTCCACAAAGCAGTTATCATGTTGACAATTTGGACATTCTTCAACTCTGGATAAATTGAATTATAAATCTTTAAAATTTATCCTTGCTCTCACTTAATTGAATTATTATATCATTGTCATCATCCTCATGCTTAAATTGTGATGAAAGTCATCTTTGGCCCGTAGTGCATAGATAGACTATTGATTGATATGATTATGACCAGAAATTATGTATCAGTATAATCATGATCTGTAATGTTACAAATGATGTAGTAAAAGTCCTCATTGGCCCGTAGTGCATTGATTGACAGTTGTTTGGCATGATCATGACCACTTGTTGTAAAGACCCGAAAATTTTCAAACAATTATATCTGTATTTTTACAAATAATTTTTTTATTTATTACTTTATTTTAAGAATATTGGTATCATGAATATTATTTTAAAATATATGCGATATAGATTTAATAGGATAGTCAATTTAAATTTTGAAGTTGACTGATAATGAAAGTTAAGTCGGATATGGAATTTAAACCCTAATTATGGATTTTGAATAAAGAATGAGAATATTAATAATATAATATTAATTATATTTCAGTGATATAAATATGAACTCTATGTGTATATTGATCATGGTTGGTTAATTATGGTGTAACAGTAGAAAACCCTAGCATTACTTTAATAAACCCTAACTCGAAAGTCAAGTAAGACTTTAAGATTTGTAAGTAATTGTTTTATGTGATAAATGATATGTGTTATTGATTATAACCCTAATAAGGGAAATTCTAATGATTACTTAGAAATTCTAATTATTAGAAACTCTAATTACTAAATTAGGAACCCTAATTATTAATTAAGAAAGTTTAATAATAATTAGGGAACCTTAACCCTAATGTTAAAGTCTAACACTACACTAAAAATGACCTATAGCGAATGAAATTTTGTGAAGGAATTTATTCCTTCACATGAGAAGTTGTTTAGCGAGGGAACAGTGAAGAAAAAAAGTATAGTGACAATATAGTTATTAGCGAAAGAAACATCCTTCACAATTTATATTTTTTTCCTCACAAAATTGGGACGATAAAAAGATTTTTGGAGCTAATTTATGATGAAAATTTACGAGAAAAAAATCTATTTAGTGAAGGAATTATTACTCACTATATATAATTATTCAGAAGTTTTTTGCAAGGGATAAATTTGGTCGCTATCTTGTTCTAAATAATTTTTTTTGGATTAATTGTGGTGAATATAAATACCTTAAATTTTTATACTTAATAATATTTTAAAATAATTTATAATCTTAAATATTTTATTAATTAAAATACTAAGTTATAATAATTTAAATTTTAAAATATTATAAATTGACAATAAAAAATTATAATAATTAATTCACAACTTCTACAAATATAATCACTGATATTGGCTGAATAGTGAAATAAATTTAGGCGAGGTCAATGAAATAACTTTTGGCTAAATTTTTTACTTTAATCCCCAATTTCATAAGTAAACGTATATTGTTCCTAAAATGAAATTGAAAAACTAAACAAAAAGAATAATAAAACAACAAAAAGACTTCCAAGTTTAAATTACCCCGAAGCCTTTTCTCTTCACTTCTTTTGTTGCTTTTACATTTATGCTCGTTCGTAAATCTTCTTCCATTAATCTCAATCCCTATTTTATGAATCATCTGTAATGTCTAATTTTGACGACATATTCACGATTGTAAAATTTCAAACCCTAATCTGAATGAGGGCCGTGCAAGATTTGGACTGTCGAACCTTGAATTGTAACTAGGGAAAAGGGGGAGTTTTGATTCGGGGATTATCGGGATTTAAGAGGATGAGTGCTCAAAAGAAGAGGAATTTTCAGATTGTGGCTTTTAAGCATCGGGTCGTGGTGGATCCGAAGTATGCAGAGAAGACTTGGAAGATGGAGCATGCGATTCACGAGATTTAAAATCATAACGCCAGTGGCCTTAGTTTCAAGAAGCTCTACAGGTTTACTTCTTCTCTATTTTTTTAGTTACAATTTTAAGAAAATTAAAATTTTGATGATAACTCAATATACAAATTCAATCATTCATATATGCTTTTGAATCAATTATTTGTGTGTTACTATGATTGTATTTCATCAAAAATTTGTTGGGTGATTTTTTGGGAATGGTGAATTTGTTTTGATTTACGGAATCAATTTTCCTAGTAATTGAAATTTTGTTTTTAAGCTTGTTTTGGTGGTATAGCCTCTGTTTACTTTTCTGAAGAACAGGAGTAACATGTAATTTGCTAGCTCTTTGTTGTATACTCAAATTGCTACACCTAGTTTTTTAGATAATTTGAAATTTATTGATTAAATTAAGCCCATGTGGTTTTCTTTTTCTTTTATGAAAACGTGTATGCTTGTTGCATTAGATTTTGAATTTCATTTAATATTTGATTGGCAGTTCATCTTTCTTCTAGTTATAAGTCTGTTCAGTTGTCTTCTTTAATCCTGGGGTGACAATGTTCGTCTTTCACTCGATTTCATAATGCTCAAAAAAATTCAACTGTTAGTTTGTCATTCTTGCATTCATTGTTCAATAAATCTTTTGAATTTTCATTTCCTAATGTAATTTGTGGGATTTAGTGTCTCGTGAGCAGTTTTGAATTATGATCTACATCTAAAGTAGCCATGATTATGGTGTTGTTAAATATACGTGTCTGACTTTGTCCCTTAGTTTTTTGATTTGGGGGAATTTTTTCCGAACTATTTGTCTTTACGTACCAAATATAATCGTTTCTCTTTATATATTAAAGAATGAATAATATCCCTCTATACCAAAAAAATAGTCCCATTTACAAAATTTGCGAATATTAAAGATATATTTTTGTTACATTTATATCCCTATAGAATGATAAATTTTTAGTTTAGAAACGTGGTATGATAATGAAATTATGATGACAAACTTGAGTATATTGTGTCATTGTATGCTAGTATCAATTAAAAGTGGATTCTTTTTGTATAATTTTGTTTGGAAAATTGGAGTGGAACGGAGGGAGAGTCAGACTTATGAATGATTAGGTAGGAAAAGAAATAAATTGATCACTTGTCAGAATGGAATATTTCCATGCACAGTTCGGAAGGAATGAAGATCCAGATGCCCCCATCTGATGCTAATTACTTGAATCAATCAAACAGTGTTGTTGTGAACCTGGACGAAAAGTTATATCATGACCTTGAAAACAAGGTACATTCCCTGACTTTGAAGTAATCGAGGACACCCTTTTACAATTTTCTGTATTCTTTGCTCGTCAAATTGAACTGTGGCACGGATGAGAATTCAATCCAATGCTATGAGAATAGGAACGCTTTTACAAAACTTGAATGCTTTGTTGCTTGAGCTTGGTCGTACAACCATGACACTTTGGTTTCCTCACAACAGACAAAACGTCTCTGATTTTTTTTTGATGGGAAGAGACATATGAAATAGAGAGGATGGGAAGTTTATTTCATGTCATCAAGTAGTGACTTCAGCTTTATTGATCTAAAGATGGCCCTTGTGGGTGAAGTATATTGCTGACAATCTTGTGTACTGATTGATCTACCTGCAGCTTGAAAAGTTAGACTCCCTTGGCTTTGGAATTATTTTAGTGACTTCAGGCGCTGTTGGAGCAGGTCGCCAAAGGCTTAAATACAGAAAACTAATCAATAACAGGTTCTTGTTGTTTCTTTTTGCTATTATAGTTGATATTTATATTTTCTGATAGCCAAACAATAAGGTTCAAGTTTCTATGAAAATTGAATCTGTTTTTTGTTATTCATCAAGAAATAGTTGAAATCTTGAATATCTTTACTTACCCGAAATTTGTATAAAAGCTGAAGTGCAGCATATTTATGTACTACTATATGTAATACGGCAGTCCAATTTGGCAGTCTTTTACTAGAGGATGGAACCATGAAATTTTAACAGGAGAGGGCATTGTCTACTATGTAATTTGTGTATTTCTCTTGCAGTTTTGCTGATCTCCAAAAGCCTCAGGTTGAACTTGATGGAAAGGCATATGCAGCTGTCGGACAGAATGACCTCATGGCACTCTATGACACCTTGCTCAGCCAGGTAAATGTTGAGCATGTTCATTACTGCAGTTTTAAACAAAATTAGAATTGTTAATACCTTCTCCTAGATCTTTCTGTTTCAGTTTTGGTTTTTGATTAAAAAGTGCTCTTCTTTTTCAGCTGGATGTGACCTCTTCTCAACTTGTAGTCACAGATAATGATTCAAGAACGCAGACTTCAGAGTGCAGCTTTCTCAAAAAATGAATTCTTTGTTAGCTCTGAGGAATATTTATACCTTTCTGCGCCTCGTCTTGACTATGAACTCCCGAGCCAGGTGCTGAATAGGTGCAGGCTCAAGAGGTCTTAAGATGATGCTCTTGTATAGGGGATCCCCTGGAACTATAGCCCAATGATCGAAAACTGAAAGGCAAAATACCTGCCCTTGAGTGTGGTATACATAATTTTTAGTTTCTTATTGGCTGCATCTGCTTAAGTTATAATCTTGTTTGTAGTTTTAATATATAAAATCTACATAGGTGGTGTGGCTGAAGGTTGAATTATGCAAGTTACTGGAGGATAAATGCTCTGCTGTACTCAGGTTATTAATATATTTACTCCGATGTGTGGTTTTGTTGGTCCATATTCCATAAATGATTTAGCTGCTTCCAGAAAATGTAGGTACCCTATGGAAAAATTACTGACAATAATATCAGTAATTTTAACAATGCAGTGGTAATGTTTAATTTACTTGCTTTTCTCTTTTTCAAGAGCTGAGGAGTTGGAAACTGCTTTGATGGAGATGGTGAAGCAGGATAATCGACGACAATTGAGTAAGGTATATCAGAACTTCCTCTAGCACAGTTCTTGTAGTTATCTTCTTGTTATGTAGGCCTGGATGTTGTTTTTTCCCTGTGTTTGCCTCTTGTTTACTAACCTAACATAGCATATTGAAAAAAGCTTGTTGTGATGTGGCTTTGGAGTTTTAGTTACATCTTTCTATCTCTCTTTTTATTGTGGACACTGCCTGTTTCTGTCAGCATGCTTCTACTGCCATGTCAAGAATGTCAGTGTGTAGTTTCATCTCATCTACTAATCCCCTTTGCATATTTGTATTAAAGTTTTGTGTGAAACTGCTTAGCGATGAAACAGATAGCATGTTTAGGAGGGGGTTTATCATTTATATTCTTATGAACAAGACGATGATGGTGTTTATTCTTCAATAAATGTGTCAAAATAAAATTTTCATGCAACACTTTTTTTTTTGTAGCAGTCCTAACCGAGAGTTATTTTGTGGTTTATAGTATATTGTTTGAATGTCAATTCTGGCTATGACTTTAGAATTGTTTTGAGCTTTGAGATTAGGTCTCATTTCATATTTTCCCACTATGATTATATATGTAGGTTAAGATTGTATACCATTTCTCGTAATGGTGCATCTGAATGATCTATTGTTTTATCTCTTTTTCTTGCCTTTACTATAACAAACTAGATTTCTTGTTTCTTGTTTATGAAAAGGAAAAAAGAGATCTTCTGCAAAGTTTGTATTTCTCCATGTTTAATCTCATCCATGCATGTTCCTGGAAATACTTTGATATGAATATTAGAAGTTAATAAAGCATATGATTGCTTTGTGGCCGAATTCTTTCTTTCAACGTTTCTACATAGCTTATAATGTTAAACAATAGTTCATACTAGTTCTCTACTACTTCAGGTTGAGCAATTAGAGCGAGATGTTGCTGTGCTTCGGCAGTCCCTTGCTGATAAGCAGGAACAAGAGAATGCCATGCTTCAGGTTCCACTGTTGCTCCTTAGAAAACTTTATACCTCAGTAGTTGATCTTCTCCCACACAATACGATTTTGTCGCAGTAAATGGCATTATGGCTTCTTTTATAGGTCTTGATGAGGGTAGAGCAAGAACAAATGGTAACAGAAGATGCTAAAATTCTAACAAATGCTGAAGAACTAGAACTGGAGGAGAACTCCGATGATTTATAGAAGACAGGTTAGAAATAGGAGAGGAAAGTTCACGTCACATTGATCAGCTCTTTTCCATTACTGCAGCTCTTTTCCTGAAGTAGTAACGCACACACTGATCAGTACACATTCAACACACTAGAGCACAAGTTCACCAGGCTCATTTTTTCTTATTCCTTGAAATTGAATTTTGGTGTTTCTTTTGCAGCAGAAAATTTACATGTCCAACCTTGATTTCCTTTAAAAAAATGATGATGAAGTGGACCTAACATGATGTACATTTCATTCAATCATGATGTACACTTCATTCAATTTTCTTGTGTTAGTTATTAAATATTGTAAGTACTATGATCTTTGGGAGATCAAGAAATAATAACAAATTTTGTATTTATCGTGACTTGAGCATTATCTATTTATGTATGGAGTATTAGTTTTAATTATTGGCTCTTTATGTATTAGTTTATCAATTTAGTTTGAAATAGGTATGATATTTATATTAACTTGAAATATTAAATTTAATATTTATTATAGCAATTAAAATAAAAATAATAATAATAATAATAATAATAATAATAAATATGAAATCATTAATTTGAAAATTAATTATAATTTTCAATGAATTTTGATTATTTAGCAATTAATTCTTTATTTACAAATTTATTATTTGTGCAGGAATTTTTCCCTCACTAATTTGAAGATACATTCTCAATTTATAATTAGTGAAGGAAAATTTTCTCTCGTTAAATAAATTTGTTCTTCACAATATATTATTTGTGAGGGAATAAAGTATTCACTAATTTCAAATAGCCATTTTTAAAATATTATTTGTGAAGGAAACCAATCTTTCACTAAATAACAATATTTCATTACTAAATACAATTTGTGAATAAAAAAGTTATTCACAATATATCATTTACAAAAAATATTTAGTTACTACTTTGCGAAGGATATACAATTGTGAGGAGATCTAATGCGAGCACTCGTGTGAAGGAAATATTTCTTCGCAATAAATCACTTGTGAGTGATATAGGGCCTCTAGTGAAGGATTTGTCCTTCACTAGAGGCCATTTTTGGTGTAGTGTAATATAATTAGAAAACCTAAATCAATTAAGAAACCCTAGTTTGTAATTTAGAAAACTAAATTTTACATTTTTAGCCTAATTAGAAAAAACCTAATAATTAAATTTTCAAAAACTTACGGTTAAACCTAAGGGTTAGTCAAGATTACTAGAATGCCATTAAATTACAAGTCAAAAGTCTAAATTACCCTTTTTGCATTATTTAGTACGTAACTTGTAGATCTTTCTATATAGTGAGTTGGTGAACAACCAAGATTTCACATGTGCTGAAAATCAACACATATCAGCCATAAACATCAACCAACTTCATTACATTCATCATTTATTATAGATTAAGAGAGAGAACAATCACAATATTTTCTCATTTGTTCAACTTGTTCTCAACCAAACTCTCTCCACTCCAAACCTACGAAATTCTATAGTAGACCAGTCCTTATCAAGTTTCTAAAACACCACAAATAGATCAAGAACTTCGATTCAAGCTTTGTTCAAAAGAGGTATAACCTAGACCCAAAATCTGATCTCTAATGTTATGTT
>CM029017.1:126821766-126914266 GCA_016801055.1 Panax notoginseng | reverse complement strand
TCAAGGAATGAGAATAATAATATAATATTAGTTTTATATCAGTGCTATAAATATGTACTTTACGAATAGATTGATAATGGTTAGTCAATTATGGTGTAGCATGTCAAAACCCTATTTTTAATTTGTTAACCCTAATTCGAAAAGTCAATTACGACTTTAAGAATTGTTTAATTTATTTGGTAATCGTGTTAATGTAAATAATTATAGGTATTCTACCTAATTAGGTAAAATCCTAATTTACTAGAAACCCTAATTATGAGAAATCTTAATTGTAAATTAGAAATCCTAAATTGCTAAATTGGTAACCCTAATTGTTAATTGTAAGCTAAATGCTAATTAGTGGACTTTAAGCCCTAATGTTCATGTATAATGTAATTAGAAACCTAATCTAATTAAAGAAACCTTAATTTTTATAATTTAGAAACTAAATTTTTTTTTAAAACCTAATTGGAAATCCTATAATTTTTGTGCTAAACCTTAGGGTTAAACCCTAAGGATTTGCCAAATGACCAAAGTGCCATTAAAATCACAAATCAATTGCCCAAAATGCCCTTTTGTATTCTTTATTAAGCTTACTTGTGTATCTAGCCAAATATGGAGTCGGTGACCTTACATGTTGACCTTGTGACAAAAATCTCCAATAAATCAGCCTAAATAGATCAGCCATATGCATTGCAAGTCATATATATTTGAAATTGGAGAGAGTAAAACCATTTTCAAGCTTATTTTTGCACAAACACATATCCTAGAGCTTCTCTATCTAAAACCTCCGAAATTTCCTTCATATATCAGTCACAAATCAAGCCCCACTAACACTCACAACAAATCAGAGGCATAGATTCAAGAATTTGTGCTTAAAGGTATAAAACCCAAATAAAAAATTTGACCCTTGATCTTCTGTTAAAAATTGTGTTTATGTGTTATAATATGTTCTATGTAGTGTTAATTAATGATCTGGGTTGGTATCTTGTAGATCCATAACATCTAAGTACTCGAAATTAAAGTTTTTCAAAATATGGAAAAAATTTATTTTGTGTCTGACAGCCTAATGTCAAACCCTGTAGATCTTTATCTGTTTATGTTTTTGGTTGTTTTAAGCTTTGATCTTGTAGTATGCTATGAGCTCTTTAAACTGGAACTTGAATCAAGGTCATAGTATTAACAGATTTCAAGATATTGTTGGTCAAAGGCCGTTGACCGGCCATGACCGAACGTTTCTGGGTAAGCTAGAAACGGGCCCAGAACCGTCTGACAGCTTCTTTATACCTCTAGATCTCTCTTATGTTTACGGATTTATGTTTGTTGTTGGATCATGTAGTCTTACACTAGCACTACAAGATCTGACTAACAACATGCCGAAAAACTTTAAGATCTAAGATTTATGCTTGGTCAAACTTGATACCTTGCTAACTGACCATGAAGATCTGGGCAGCATCAAGAACACCTATAACGACGGTTCTGTCGCTATAGGGCTATTTAGCGACACTTAATTTTTGAAATTATTATTTTTATTAAATAATTAGAGAAAAATAGTTTTAAATTATTAAAAATACATAATAAATTACTAAAAATTATTTTAAAGCCTACAAATTAGTTTTTAATAATTTTGAATTTATTTCATAAATATTTAATATTTTTGGGATATTAAAGGAATTTAATTTATTTAATTGTTATATTAAATAAATTATTTAAAAATGATTTTAATACATGAAAAATCATTTAAAATTATATTATGGTATAAGAAAATATTTTAAGTTATTTTTAATGACTTTTAATATTTTGTGATAAAATTTATTAATAAATTAATATTAATGATAATTAAGTTATTTAATAAATGTATTAAATAAATTATGAAAAATATAATTAATGATTTAAAAATCATATAAAAATGATTTAAAGGTTATAAAAATATTTTAAGTTATAAAATATTACTTTTACTATTTTGTCATGAAAAATATTAATATTTTAATAATAATGATATTAGAATTATTTAATAATTTTATTAAATAAATTAGTTTAAAAATGATTTTAATATTATAAAAATTATTTTAAATAAAAATAAAGTGTTTAAAGATATTTTATGTTATAAAATATAACTTTTAATATTTAAAGGATAATTTCATTAATAATTTAATATTAATGATATTAAATTTATTTAATAATTATATTAAATAAATAGTTTTAAAATGATTTTATTGATTTAAAAATCATTTAAAAAGGATATAAATGAATTAAAAATATTTTAAGTTATAATTAATGACTTTTAATATTTTGATAAATAGAACATTAATATTTAAATAATAATGGTAATTATTTAAAAATAATTTTCAATATTTTAAAAATCATTTAACGATAATATTAATACTTTAAAAATATTTTGAGTTATTATAAATAACTTTGATATTTTGGCAATAGTTTCATTAATAGTTTAATATTAATTAAATATTAGTGATAATAAAATTTTTTAATATTTAAATCATTTAATAATATATTCGGTGTTTGAAAAATCATGATAAATTATAATAATTAATTAAAAATTATTATAAGTCATTTAAAAATAATATGATTGATATTTACAGTTATTGAATTACAGGATAGAGTCTTAGACTCGATAATTACCCGATAAAGTCGTCGGTACACTGACATGTTTCAGAAATTAATTTGGACTTAGATAATTTGATTAGATACGTGTTTGTTTGTGATCCAATGACTGTTAAACATGTGTGAGAATGTGATTAGGTTATGTGCTGATTAAAATAAGCAGTATTGTGTGTTACGATATGTTATTCTAATCAGTAAAATGATCTTATTACTGATAGGTTGCTATATAAAAGATAAAACTAAGTTGCGTATTGTAAGCAGTAGACTAGGAAAGTATCCTACCTTTGCATTTACTTTATGCAATGGACATAAGTGAGAAAGTTTCAAAATTATATTATCATGGTTATCAATTAGGTATTCGATCATTGTTTATCAACATAGTATTATATTATAATTCAGTTATTTATTCTGTTCGTTAATTTCTATATATGGTTATACATGTGCCCTCATTTAGATAATCATTGTATTTAATCACATGTTTATACACATTTATTAATTTCCAGTAACTATATGTTGACTTAAAAGCTGTCTAAGCTATTTGATTTGGCTAGACATAGACTTATAAATTATTGTTGAACAAGATAAAACCTTACTATTATCCAACCAAATTATTTTGGTTTGGATTCCCGACTAAGTATGAGCATCTCGTACATGGGAAAACTTTTTATGCGCTAAAGATGGATAGATGAACGATAATATCATTCTTGCATGTAGTATTGATCAATATAGGGCATAACGGGCTGATCATTCCCCATGCCTCGGAAGTTATGACGATTTGTAGATGAAGTTATGTTTAACCTTTTTGAAAATAGAAAATAATGTTCATAGTCTGTCCACTAATTTCCAGTTATAGTCAGTACGTAGTTTCAAAAAAATTTGATATAGAATTAATATATTGTTATTATTGGTTCAGCTTACTTCACAACTGTTGATTCATCGTAGAAGTGTCATACAAAGAAAATATTTAATCCTTTCAACTAATATTTATAATTGTTATTACTTGTTGTGCACTCAAATGCTCATTCTTGCTTAATTTAAAATATTTTCAGCTAAGTGTGAACAACCAGAAGGTTCGGCTAAGAACAAAGGGAAATGGAAGGTTGCAGAATAAGTTGGTGATATATTATGTAATTGTTTAACTTTATGAAGATAAGGATGATATATATTATCTATCATGTTACATGAAATGAATGTATTAAAGGTTACGTACTTGGGAATATACTCTGATATTTATGTCAATTAAGCTTGGTATTTATATTATTGTTATTATTATTAGTATTATTTCCGCTCATAGAAATGGTATCGTAAAGCACCGAGTTCGGGTTTCAAGTACCTAAATTTGGGGGCGTTACAAGTTGGTATCAGAGCTTAGGGTTAGAAACCTTAGGTGGGAATGACCTTAGGCTATAACCTTAGTACAGAGGGAAACATTGAAAATATAAATAACGCATATAGAGTTTACAAGGAGATGAATTGGACAAATTCATCGTCAAACAAAATAAAACATAACTTATATGAAACTATTATTTGTTGTGTGTATATACTATATACTAATCAGGATAATTTATGTGTGTAGATGTCTGGTGGAAAAGGCTTGTTATATGCTTATATAATGAAGAAGGATCAAATTTATACACCTGAGCTAATATCGAAGCCAATAGCTAAAATAGCGGCTCACAATGAAAACAACTCAGAGGTGGTTATTTTGGAAAACGTAGTACCAGATCTAAAAATGGTGGAACTGACAGATAGTGATTCAAACACTGAAGTTGGAGCTGATCAAGCATCAACAGAAGTGTAAAATCTGAAGGACAAGGTTTCTTCTCTAGAAAAGCTATGAGAAATAGAAAAATTGTTAAATAGTCAATTGCGAAAAGCGTTAATAGAAACAATGAAAAAATAAGATAAGCTTAAAATCTAAATTGATCAAATGGGAGCCAAAAGCAACAAAGCGTGTGCAGCTCCGAGCACGAAGGGGAAAAGAAAGATAAAAGACCACGACTTAGGAAAATTCGATAAGAAGGAAGGGAAAAGGATATGTTACATTTTTGGCTATGAGGGACATACCTCTCTTTATTGTCCCGACTATAAACCAGGTGCATATTTTATTTGTGGGATAGAAAGTCATCAGGTGAAAGGTTGTCCAAGATCCAAAAACAGGCGTAGTGAACCAGTAGTATAAGTACTGTTAGATTATTTGTGTTCTATGTAATATTCTTAAACTTTTGTATAAGTTGTAACAGTAAATCCTGACTTTTGTTGTCGCTAAGGGATAGCAGTATGTGTTATGTTTTGTAAAGTGCTATGACTTACTTGAATGAATATGAATCTATGTTTGATTAATGGAATAGGTTGTGTATTAAACTTCGTGTTATCTATTAAACTTATACAATAAGGGTTAGAATGTAAGTTAAATTTATGGTCTTATTTAACTAGATAATGCCGCCAAGACATTGAACTCGAAATCAAAGGGTGGAAGAATATGTCAATAACGCTGAAGGACAAAAATAAGACCTAATGCACAACTTTACGAATATGGTAGCTCAGGCTATGCAACAAGGAATACTAGTCGCGGGAAACCAGCCAGATAATCGCTTGGCAAATTTCAAAGATTTTAAGGCTGTAGGACCACCAGAATTCAATTCAAAGGGACAACTGACCCTGTAGAAGCCCAAACTTAGGTTAAGGAGATAGAAAAGGCGTTTGTAATAGCTAGGGTAGCTGAGGGGCAAAAGACCTCTTTTGCCACCTACATGATGAAAGGGGAGGCGAACTTTTGGTGGGAAGAAAATCAGGCGAGGACAGGAGAGGTAATAGTTACTTGGGATAGGTTCAAAACTTTGTTTTTCGAAAATTATTGTTCATCTAGTATGCAAGGTAGGATGGAGGTGAAATTTCTGGAATTAAAACATGACAATATGACGGTGTCAGAATACGCTGCAAAATTTAATGAGTTGGCTAGGTTCGCTCTACATCAAGTTGATACGGAGGCTAGGAAGGCAAGGAGGTTTAAGTTAGGATTAAAACCCTGGCTCTACAACAAGGTGGCGGTGTTGCAAATAAATACTTTCGCATCACTCATGGAAAAAGCTATTATAGCTGAGGAGGGAAGTGAGTCTATGAGCCTCTACAACAATGAGAAGAAGAACAAAGGCAAGGCCGTAGGAACTGTGAAAATGGAAAGTAATAGTGCGAATAGGGGTGAAAAGAGAAAAGGGAGCAATTTTGGGAATGTTCAGGTGAAACAGAAGGTGTGAAGAAGCAGGGGGTGTAGTGTAAGACTTGTGGGAAAAATCATTTTGGTGAATGTCTGAAAGGTAAATTTGTTTGTTACAAGTGCGGGCAAGAGGGATATATCTCTCCCAATTGCCCCAATCCGAGGATGAATTGTGGCTATTTTATATGTGGGTCAATGGAGCATAAGGTGAAGGATTGTCCGAAACGAAAAATGGAGATTGGAAGCGTAAACATGGGGAAGGGCAGCGTGACTCTGGCGATCACAGGACCAACGTCATCAAATAAGCCAACAAAATCAACCGCGAGAGTCTTCAACATGACGGTCCAGGAAACTGTGGCAGCTGGTAAAGGAACTCCAGGTATTATTTGTATAACTTTTATTTTCTTATACATGATTTTTTTATATATAATAAATTATTTTATAAAAAAAATTTGAAGGAGGAATTTGAGTTCTTTTAGAAATCAATTTTTCCGTTTAATTAGATAGACAAACTTTACGTTGAATAGTTAAAGATCAGTTTGATCAAATATGATCAAGATTTACTTACAATGATTGTGGATGCTAAATACCCCTGAATGTATAGGTTTTAAAACGGTGATTCCAGGGACGGAATCTTTATAAGGGAGGGTGAATGTTATAATCCTATATTTTCTATATAATTAAATAAGAAATTTTGCATATAATTTTTTTATTATTCTAAAGGTGAGAATAAGTGCAAAATAAAGTATATGTATTTATGAGATAAATAAAAATATATTTATTACATGAATAATTACAAATGATTTTATTTTTGAATTAATGATCATTATAAATTATAATCTTATAATAAATTAAATTGGTAATAAAAATATTTTTATTTCTTATTTTCCATGAAAATATGTTTATATATTATTTGATAATATATGGAAAGGATTATTGGAATTATTATAATAATTATTTTATTATATGAATTTTAGTACATGTTATTAAGTTAATCATTTTAACTTAATTAATAAAGTTTTATATTCAAGATAAATCAGTTATGAAAGCCAAACCCCAATTTTGGATTTTGATCAAGGAATAAGAATAATAATATAATATTATTTTTATATCTGTGCTATAAATATGTACTTTACGCATAGACTGATAATGGTTAGTCAATTATGGTGTAGCATGTCAAAACCCTATTTTTAATTTGTTAACCCTAATTCGAAAAGTCATTTACGACTTTAAGAATTGTTTAAGTTGTTTGGTAATCGTGTTAATGTAAATAATTATAGGTATTCTACTTAATTAGGTAAAATCCTAATTTACTAGAAACCCTAATTATGGAAAATCCTAATTTCTAATTTAAAATCCTAAATTGCTAAATTGGTAACCCTAATTGTTAATTGTAAACTAAATGCTAATTAATGGACTGTAAGCCCTAACGTTCATGTATAATGTAATTAGAAACCTAATCTAATTAAAGAAACCTTCATTTTTATAATTTAGAAACTAAAAAATTTTATTTTAAAACCTAATTGGAAATCCTACAATTTTTGTGCTAAACCTTAGGATTAAACCCTAAGGATTTGCCGAATGACCAAAGTTCCATTAAAATCACATATCAATTGTCCTAAATGCCCTTTTATATTCTTTATTAAGCTTACTTGTGTATCTAGCCAAATATGGAGTTGGTGACCTAACATGTTGACCTTGTGACAAAAATCTCCAACAAATCAGCCTAAATATATCAGTCATGTGCATTGCAAGTCATATATATAAGAAATTGGAGAGAGAAAAACCATTTTCAAGCTTATTTTTGCACAAACACATATCCTAGAGCTTCTCTCTCTAAAGCCTCTGAAATTTCCTTCATATATCAGTCACAAATCAAGCCCCACTAACACTCACAACAAATCAGAGGCATAGATTCAAGAATTTGTGCTTAAAGGTATAAAACCCTATTCAAAAATTTGACCATTGATCTTCTGTTAAAAGTTGTGTTTATGTGCTGTAATATGTTCTATGTAGTGTTAATTAATGATCTGGGTTGGTATCTTGTAGATCTATAACATCTACGTACTCGAAAATAAAGTTTTTCAAAATCTGGAAAAAATTTATTTTGTGTCTGACAGCCTAATGTCATACCCTGAAGATCTTTCTCTATTTGTGTTTTTGGTTGTTTTAAGCTTTGATCTTGTAGTATGCTCTGAGCTCTTTAAACTGGAACTTGAATCAAGGTCATAGCATTAACATATTTAAAGATATTGTTGGTCAAAGGCCGTTGACCGGGCATGACCGAACGTTTCTTGGTAACCTAGAAACGGGCCCAGAACCATCTGACAGTTTTTTATGCCTCTAGATCTCTCTTGCGTTTACTGATATATGTTTGTTGTTGGATCATATAGTCTTATACTAACACTACAAGATCTGACTAACAACATGCCCAGAAACTTTAAGATCTATGTTTGGTCAAACTTGATACCTTGCTAACTGACGATGAAGATCTGGGTAGCCTCAAGAACACCTATAGCGACGGTTCTGTTGCTATAGGGCTATTTAGCGACACTTAATTTCTGAAATTATTATTTTTATTAAATAATTAGAGAAAAATAGTTTTAAATTATTAAAAATACATAATAAATTACTAAAAATTATTTTAAAGCCTACAAATTAGTTTTTAATAATTTTGAATATATTTCATAAATATTTAATATTTTTGGAATATTAAAGGTATTTAATTGTTATATTAAATAAATTATTTAAAAATAATTTTAATACTTGAAAAATCATTTAAAATTATATTATGGTATAAGAAAATATTTTAAGTTATTTTTAATGGCTTTTAATATTTTGTGATAAAATTCATTAATAAATTAATATTAATGATAATTAACTTATTTAATAAATGTATTAAATAAATTATAAAAAATAGAATTAATGATTTAAAAATCATGTAAAAATGATTTAAAGGTTATAAAAATATTTTAAGTTAAAAAATATAACTTTTGCTATTTTGTCATGAAAAATATTAATATTTTAATATTAATGATATTAGAATTATTTAATAATTATATTAAATAAATTAGTTTAAAAATAATTTTAATATTATAAAAATCATTTTAAATAAAAATAAAGTGTTTAAAAATATTTTAAGTTATAAAATATAACTTTTAATATTTAAAGGATAATTTCATTAATAATTTAATATTGATGATATTAATTTAATATTAATGATATTAAATTTATTAAATAATTATATTAAATAAATAGATTTAAAATGATTTTATTGATATAAAAATCATTTAAAAAGGATATAAATGAATTAAAAAAATTCTAAAGTTATAATTAATGACTTTTAATATATTGATAAATAAAACATTAATATTCAAATCTTAATGGTAATTATTTAAAAATAATTTTAAATATTTTAAAAATCATTTAACAGTAATATTAATACTTTAAAAATATTTTAAGTTATTATAAATAACTTTGATATTTTGGCAATGGCTTCATTAATAGTTTAATATTAATTAAATATTAATGATAATAAAATTTTTTAATATTTAAATCATTTAATAATGATTTTGGTGTTTTAAAAATCATGATAAATTATAATAATTAATTAAAAATTATTATAAGTCATTTAAAAATAATATGATTGATATTTACAGTTATTGAATTACAAGATAGAGTCTTAGACTCGATAATTACCCGATAAAGCCGTAGGTACACCGACATGTTTCAGAAATTGATTTGGACTTAGATAATTTGATTAAATACGTGTTTATTTGTGATCCAATGACTGTTAAACATGTGTGACAATGTGATTAGGTTATGTACTGACTGCAATAAGCAGTATTATGTGTTACGATATGTTATTCTAATCAATAAAATGATCTTATTACTAATAGGTTGCTATATAAAAGATAAAACTAAGTTGCGTATTGTAAGAAGTAGACCAGACAAGTATCCTACTTTTGCATTTACTTTATGCAATGGACATAAGTAAGAAATTTTCGAATTATATTATCATGGTTATCAATTATGTATTCAATCATTGTTTATCAACATAGTATTATATTATAATTCAGTTATTTATTCTATTCGTTAATTTCTATATATGATTACACAAGTGTCCTCACTTAGATAATTATTGTATTTAATCACATGTTTATACACATTTATTAATTCCAGTATTTATATGTTGACTTAAACGTCGTCTAAGCTATTTGATTTGGCTAGACATAAACTTATAAATTATTGTTGAACAAGATAAAACCTTACTATTATCCAACCAAATTATTTTGGTTTGGATTTTCGACTAAGTATGAACATCCCGTGCATGGGAAAACTTTTTGTGCGCCAAAGGCGGATAGATGAACGATAATATCGTTCTTGCATGTAGTATTGATCAATATAGGGCATAACGGGCTGATCACCCCCCATGCCTCGAAAGTTATGACGATTTGTAGATGAAGTTATGTTTAACCTTTTTAAAAATAGAAAACAATGTTCATAGTCTGTCCACTAATTTCCAGTTATAGTTAGTACGTAGTTTCAAAATTTTTTTATAGAGAATTAATATATTGTTATTATTGTTTCAGCTTACTTCACAACTATTGATTCATTGTAGAGGTGTCGTACAAAGAAAATATTTAATCCTTTCAGCTAATATTTATAATTGCTATTACTTGCTGGGCACTCAAATGCTCATTCTTGCTTAATTTAAAATGTTTTCAGCTAAGTGTGAACAACCAGAAGGCTCGGCTAAGAACAAAGGGAAAGAGAAGGTTGCGTAATAAGTTGGTGATATATTATGTAATAGTTTAACTTTATGAAGATAAGGATGATATATATTATCTATCATGTAACATGTAATGAATGTATTAAATGTTACGTACTTGGGAATAGACTCTGATATTACTGTCAATTAAGCTTGGTATTTATATTATTGCTAATAGAAATGGTATCGTAAAGCACCGAGTTCGGGTTTTAAGTACCTGAATTTGGAGGCGTTACAGATTCCCTTGATATCTGCGATTGTTCATCCTATAACCGATTTGTGGCCCCTTAGCACTTTCAGCAGCTTTTCTTCCTGCAATTCGTTAAGTGCATCATAAATAATAATAGGTAAAGAATTAGAATGGCCTATGTAAGACCCCAACTTATTATAAATAATATTGAATTTCTCTATTTATTATTTTGAAATAGTAAGGGTGGAATTGATTAATGTGGTTAGTTATGGTTAAAATGCACAAATATTTAAAATAAGCAAGTGGTTATAAAATTTTTATTATTGTCGGGGAATATTCGTTTGGTCGTAGAATATTCTTACTGTTGGGGAATATTCGTACGACGGCGCAGCCTTATGTGGGCCCCATAATAGAAAGCGATTGGATGAAAAAAACGACAAGTATAAGTTGTTTATAAATAACGGCGTAGTTGTTACCGTTAATACTGTTCGAATACCCGATGGTCAAAATATAGTAATACGCGTTGTTGCATAGTAGGATTCGGTATTGCACCAATTATTAATTCTTACGTAAGAAGGCACTACTCAATAATTGTTACAGTAATTACTGTTCAATATTTTATTTTATTGATTCAATAATTGCTACGTTGATATTTTATATTATTGTTGTTTTAATAATTGTCACTACACAGTATTTTCCATTATCAGATCAATAATTCATATTATTTGAATAATATTATTAGATATCATTATTGGCAATGTCTAGAAAGTTCTATCTAAGGAGAGGTTTGGTCATCTAATTGCGCGCCAGTAAGGAGAAATCCTTATTGAAAAGCCCCCTCTTTCCTAGGAACGGCATGGTTGTCAGTATTGTGATTCGGTAATATTATTTGTGAATAATTAATTATTGATTTATATGATAATAAAAATATTTATTTTATGTGAATATAGATGGAGAAAATTTTAAAGTGACAATTGTTGAAAAAATGATATTTTATCTTTTCTGATAAAATAATTCATTTAAATATATTATTATATTATTATAATATAATAATTGTGATATTTTTACAATGAATGTGGGATATATGAATAAATGATGAAGAGTATTTTTATTACAAAATATATTTAAAACATGTTTTTCATGTTTATGGATCCCATTTCTTGACTGAAATTTGATTATAGACTATAAAATCGTCCGTATGTGAATTTCGGTCAATTTTTGTTTAGAATTTGGAAAAACTTAAACTTATAAAGTTGTAGAAAATTGAATTTCCTATGGAATGGACATAAGATTTGAATTTTTCTGATAAAAGGGCTATTTATTATGAATTATTGAAGTTCCAGAATAATTAATTTTTGGATTATAAAATATTTTTTTAATGAAAAATGTTTTTTGCAATTGGGTGGGCCCCACATGTGATATAAATGTGCTGAATTTAGTTGGTCTAAGGTGTGCTTAAATTTTTTTTAATTATATTAATATTTTATTAAATTTTCTGCTTTGGTGTTCGAAGTATTTTCCTATAAATAGGGTGCTTAGGTTAGAATTGAAAATCACACCAGAAACTAAAGTTTTCTCTCACTATAATATCGAGCGTATTTTTGTGAGTATTTTGGTACTTTAAGAGTTGCTATACGGTGCAAGTTCCTTCAGCATTATATCCAGTATTTCAGTCAGAAGTACTGTCTTTTTAGAGGTAATAGATGTTATTATTTTTTCGTAAATGATATTATTTCTTTCAATATCATTATGCTGAAATATTGGTCTGAATTTTTTATCAAATTTGAAACTTTTAGTGTCGGGATTACTATTCACGTATACGACACTATTTACGTATACAACACTATTCACGAATACGACACTACTCACCGAAAAATTTAAATTTTTATTTTTTGTCCAAGATATCTATTATGGATACTAGCTTTGATTGTATTCATGTTTTGATCATTCTTGAATTTTACTCCACTATGATTATTTATGAAGTATTTTTGAACTCGGATTGTTTAAAATACGAATCCTTAATATTTGTTCTTTTTTTACTAGATTCATTTTCTTTAAAATATTTTTCATCATCCTCAGTCCTAGATGATGATATAACTGAATATCTTTGGCATGTAGTGCAAAGATAAATGATTTTCTGATGAATATCTTTGGCCCGTAGTGCAAAGAGATGAACATGTGTTTAGATGAACATGACGAACTGATGAATATCTTTGGCCTGTAGTGCAAAGATGAATATTTGATTCCAGATATATATTGATTGATGTTACAGGGATAAAATAATGACGATGAACTTTTAAATTCATATATAGAAGATAGTAGATTTTATTTTCTACTTAACTCTTCTAATGAATTATTATTTCCGCTGCGAATATTGATTTAAAATTTGTGGTCTATTGTATTCTAGTAGATTTTTCCCTGTTGAAGACTAACGATAATTTGTTCTATATTATCTTAGTCATAATATTCTTTATTGGGCTAGTTGAGCTCATCATTTTCCTTTCTGTTCCATTTTTCTTCTCAGGAGGTGAGAATGTAGCGAGTACTAATCGGGGTATAGAATGATGGTTCTAGAAAGTTGTTTAGTAGTCCTCACCATTTTTGTAAAATAATGTATCAATAATTATAATGAGGACTTATTTAAGTGTGGATATTGTCTATGTAACGCCCCCACCAACTTGTGTCAGCACCTTACATTGATACCTATCAGTTTGCCACCGCAGAACGGCGTCCCCTACGGAGAGTATGGCTTCGGTGCATCCCCCATCAACAGGAAGTCACCAGCGAGAGGCTCGGGGCTCTTTACTTATAGCTCTGATACCAAATGTAACGACCCCAAAATAGGTCCATTCTATCCAACCCATTTTGAGTCGCCAAATATATGGTACAGATAACAACTACAACTTTATTACAACAATTGTCGTGCAAAATACAACAACACATATGCTATGAGTTTGGGTACAAATATATACCAACTGTGACTCATGTCCCAACCTTGGATAGCACGTCACAATGACACCTTACATAAAGGTATAGTCAAAAACTGTTTTAAAAATTAGAATCTTTGGGAAGTGCTCAAGGAAACCCTCATACGTGGGAGGCCATGCTTCTAGGTTATGATAGATATCATATGGCCACAGAATTATCCTTGGTTGACCCAATAGACCCCAAAGAAAAATGAGAAGATTACTGTCATATTCTTTCCAATGGTGAGTCTTCTCTTAACATATCATTATCTCCACTGTCTCTATCTGAGAATTATACTTCAAACAAACACCAAGATTATATAGGTAGTGCTCGTAGATATACTCGACAAGTGGATGTGCACAACCATGTCTTATGATGACACGAGGTTGTGTGTCGTTAGACATCTTGTATGATAGTGGCAAAACACCCTTCTAACGTTGGGTTCGCTTCACCCTAGATGATTCACCAAATATAACTACTAAATGATGACCACCGTTCTATTCCCATGTTACCCCCGCTCGACCCAGCTACACTCTTATTACCTGAAAGGAATTGTAAAATAGAAGGGTGAGCACAACTAGCCCACTAAAGAATATCATGACTAAAGATAAATAAGTTATCAATAGCCTTCAACAGAATTAAATTAGAGATTTAGAACATATGGTAGATGATAAAACTTTTCAACCATAGTTGCAGCGGAACGAGCAATCCATTAGAAGAGTCAAATAGACTACAAAGTCTATTATCTTCTCCATGTTAAAAGTCCACCAACAATATTTTATCCCTGTAACATTAATCAACAATTCCTGTCCACAATCACATGTATAACTCATAATCATAATAATAGTTCTAAATTCCTCTTCTCATTTAGAACGAAGATAATTTTCATCACTTGTCTTTACCTGAAACATCAAAGATCATGATTATACCAAATCACAGTTCATGTTCATAATCATACTAATAATTTCATCTTTGCACTACGGGCCAAAGATATTCATCAACAACTCATCTTTGCACTACAGGCCAAAGATATTCAACAACAAGTCATCTTTGCACTACGGGCCAAAGATATTCATCAACAACTCATCTTTGCACTACAGGCTAAAGATATTCCTCAACAGTTCATATTTGCACTACAGGCCAAATATATTCCTCAACAGTTCATATTTGCACTACAGACCAAATATATTCATATCTCAAAATATAATCATTTTAGAATTTATATAAACAATAATTATAACCATGTTAATCAATTCAGCTTTGCACTTAAGCTAAAGATATTCAATAACAATTCATCTTTGCACTATAGGCCAAAGATATTCATCAACAATGCATCTTTGCACTATAGGCCAAAGATATTCAATAACTGTTCATCTTTACACTCAAGTAAAAGAGAAATTCAACATCAGGGTTATAAAAATGTTATATATGATAATAAAAATAATATAATCAATATATAGTTTTAATCTCAAGAGTAATATTCATAAATCAACTATAATTTGGTTAGTAAAAGAAACTAATTTTGTCGTGAATAGTACCCATAAATAGTAACTCGTGAATAGTAACTCATGAATAGTAACTCGTGAATAGTAACTCGTGAATAGTAACTCATGAATAGTAACTCGTGAATAGTAACTCATGATTAGTAAACCCGACACAAAAAGGTAAAAATTCTACAATAACATCCATACCAATATTTCGGTATAATGATATTGAAATAACATTTCTTAAACTTATAAACAATTTATGCATTTAATCATCATAAAATGCCAAACTCATAAAATTTCATCACCAATAACCAAAACCCTCATATATGATATTCAAGCCATAAAATCATATTTTCCAATTTTTTTATTTCACATAACATATTTAATTCATTTGCTCATAATTAGACTATTTTCATGAAAAATACCAAATCAATTCCAAAAATATTTCTTTTCTGGGATTTAGCAGAATATAGTTCCATATTGAACATATATTTTTCTCAGAATTTTTAAAATTCATTTACTATTTTTCATATGGCCAAAACCGCCGAATATTTAGATATTTATCAAAAATTGTACTTTTATCCAAAAATTCTGAAATTTACAGAGTATACTTCTATCGTATACATGTACTCCCAATAAAAATTTCATCAATTTTGGAGTTAACCACAAGGAATTATAAGCGGTTACTTTTAAAATAGTATTTTCTCATAAAATCCACAACTCTTAATCCATACATCCAAAAATCGCCATTTTTGGACACAATCAATAAAACTCATCAAAATATCATCTCAAATTTTTCCAGAATTTTTGAAGGTCCGAAAAATTACGAAATTGAAAAACATAACAACCCTTAAAATCTCTTACTATCCCTTACCTCAAAAGAGCAGTACTTCTGACTGGAATAACGCTGAACGAACTTGCACCGTATAGCAACACTCAAAGTATCAAAATACTCACAAGAATACGCTCAATATATCGAGAGAGAAATAGAGAGAAAACTTCAGTTTCTGGTGTAATTTTCAATTCTAACCTAAGCACCCTATTTATAGGAAAATGCTTAGAACACCAAAGCAGAAAATTGAATATAATAATAATATATTTAACAAATTTTCCTTAGCCCACCTTGACCATCTGAATTCAGCCATAACACATGTTAATGATGTCCACAAAATACAAAAAAAACGTTTTTCTAAACAAAAATAATTAAAACTTCCAAAAATCAATTATTTCGGAATTTCGGAACTTCAATAATTCATAATAAATAGCCCTTTCATCAGAAAAATCGAATCTCGCAAATTTTTATAGGAAATTCAATTCTCTACAACTTTACAGAAGAAAGTTTTTCCAAATTCCAAACAGAAATTGACCGAAATCCACAAACGGGCGATTTTACAGTCAATAATAAATTTTCGATCAAGAATTGTGTCCACCAACACATAAAATATGTGTTAATCATTTAATGCCACAAAAATACTCTTCCTCCTCATATACTCATATATCCCACATTCATTATAAAAATATCACCATCAATATATTATTAAAATAATATATTTAAATGAATTATTTTATCAAAAAAAGATAAAATATTAATTTTCAACAATTGTCACATTAAAAAATTTCTCCATCTATATCCACATAAAATCAATATTTTCCTCATCATATAAATTAATAATTAATTATTCACAAATAATATTACAGAATCACAGTACTGGCAACCAGGCCGTTCCCAGGAAAGAGGGGGCTTTCCAATAAGGATTTCTCCTTACTGGCGCGCAATTAGATGACCAAACCTCTCCTTAGACAGAACTTTTTAGACATTACCAATAATGTTATCTAATAATATTATTCAGATAATATGAATTATTGCTCCGATAATAGAAAATACTGTGTAGTGATAATTATTAAAACAACAGTAATATAAAATATCAACGCAGCAATTATTGAATCAATAAAATACAATATTAAACAGTAATTACTGTAACAATTATTGAGTAGTGCCTTCTTACGTAAAAATCAATAATTGGTGAAATACCGTGTGCTACTGTGCAACAACGCCTATTACTGTGTTTTAACCACCGGGTATTCCAACAGTGTTAACGGTAACAACTACGCCGTTAATTATAAACAACTTACTCTTGTCGTTTTCTTCATCCAATCGCTTTCCGTTTTGGGGCCCACAAAAGACTGCGCCGTCGTACGAATATTCTCCGACAGTAAGAATATTCCACGACCAAGCGAATATTCCCCGACAACAATGAATATTTTATAACCACTTGTGTATTTCGAAAAAAATTCATATATCACCCTTAACTTTAACATTTATCAATTTAACCATTTACTAAATAGTAATAATAAGAAAAATTGAATACTTTTATTTCATAAAATTCGGGGTCTTACAGTCTAGAAGATAATATTTATATTTAAACTCACAGTTTATGTGTTGTCGTATTTTACACGATAATTGTATTAATAAAGTTATAGTGGTTTCTGTACCATGTTTTGGCGACTCAAAATGGAGGATGTATACTTGTTTTGGGGGCATCAAGTTGGTATCAGAGCTTAGGGATATGATCTCTGGCGGAGATCGGGGAATAGAACTAGGAAGGAAGAGATGAGTAAATCCTTCGCTAGTTTGTCCTACCTAAGCTTAATTGTTGGTTGGTCAGAATATAGGGATATTGTGTGATATGTTAATTTCTTTAATTAACCCTTGTTTTATGGTAATATTTGAGAATGACAACTGAGAATGTTAACAGTGGAGTAAATGAGACCGTGGAGACACATTTACTCACCAATGAGGAGAACGTGCAACAGGCCAGCAATCACTACTACAAAATAATAAATAGACAACGCTTAAACCACAATGTTTTTTATAAAAACGTTGTGGTATTTTTTTCCATAATGTTTTTTAAAAAAATATTGTAGAGATATATGCAAAAACGTTATCTATTTAAAAGGGCATTTTTTAGTCTTTAATTAGATAAGGTTTTTTTTTAAAAACGTTGTCTATGAAGAAAAATACGGAGCAAAAATACGCTCAAGTTAAAACTTAAAATTAGAAGACGTACTCTTTTTTCCTTCTCTCTCCCGTTTTCCCTCTCTATCTCCAAGTTTCCTTCTCAGATCTGCTTGTTGATTGTGTTCTTATTGTCCATGCTTGTAGAAGGGGGAGGCGAGGTCTCAGGGGAGGAGGAGCCGGAGCGGGTTGCCGAGTTTGGGTTTATTTAGGCGGAGCAAGAGCTATCTGGTGGCGCCTGCTCTTCCTCGTCAACTTCATTTTACGGCTCCGACGATGGATATAATACCAGATCCATGACTCCAAATAGAAGTTTCGACGTATTCAAAAGGATATACCAGATCCTCCCTTCACAATATACCAGATCCATGAATTTGCCTTGCTACTGCTCCTCCTCACTAGGTATTAATTTTAGATTTGATTGAATTAGTTTAGATCTATTGACTTTTTTTGGGTTTAGTGGTTCAGGATCAGCTCTTGGGCTCGCATGGTGTCTGCACCGACGATTAAGTATCAGACTATTCTCGATTTTGAGACATCGGTGTTTAAGAAAGAAAAAATTTCTATGGCAGGTCATGATGAGGTATTTCTCCCCTTATGCAGTCGGTATTGATACATATAAATCTTCCTTAACTCGCTTCATTCCAACTTGGTTTGGGTTATTTTTTGCCATTTTCAGTGCTTCATTCCAACTACTCAAAAACCAAATATATTTTTTCTCAATTTTTGTTATCAGGTTGCAGTGTTGCTTCTCACTAAGATTACTCCAAAAAGTGTCGTACATAATGCCACAGAGGTTGCTAGGTTTGTGGTAAGTTAGATGTGGATCTTTCTTATAAAATTAACCATGTTTCTCAATTTTCATGAATGTTTTGATTATTTGAGAAATCTAAATTATTTATTCCATACGGTCCTGCAATTGGCTACAAAAGAAAATTGCTTCGACTTTGGATCATAGGAATTCTGTACCCATGTTTTTTTGACTAATTTTATGAATAGACTAAAGTCAGTAAACAAAAATAATCAACCTCTATAACAATATTTTATCTTTCATTTTATCAGTGTAACAATATTTTTCTCTTGATCGCTTTTCTTATCTGCTTATGTTTTCTATCATGGTATCAAAGCCATCAGATGCTCGATCTATCTTCTTTTTTATTCTTTATTATCATTGATATCATCAACATTTTTTTTGCTTTATCTACATCCTATATTACTTATAATTTATAATGACAATACAAGGTGCCTCCAGTTCCAGTACTTCTACTACTGAATATCAAACTGTTCAATTAGACTCCAACCACCCATTATATTTACCACCATAAAATCATTCAGGTTTGATATTAGACTATTAGTGTCTCAGATTCTAACTGACACTATTTTATATCAATGGAAAAGATCTATGACGTTGGTACTCTCTGCGAAGAACATACTTGGGATGGTAAATGGCATGCACACTGAAATCTCCCCCTGTAGATTCACCTCATTCTCTGTTATGGCAAAGATGTAATGTTATGGTAATCTCTTGACTTTTTATGTTCTATCTCTACAGAAATTGTTTCAAGTATTGTATATATTCCTACTGCACATGAGATTTGGAATGACTTGCATGCTAGGTTTACTTAGAATAATGGCCCAAGACTATTTGCAATTAGAAAAGATATTGCATCTTTACCTCAAGGTAACTTGTCCATAATACAATTTAAATTGGTATAATACATTTAAGTACCTGGGTGATACCTGGACCACATATTTAGGCAGTTAGCTTCCAAACTCAATATTATATCAAAAAGGAAAAGAAAAAGAAATGGAAAGACTGAATGAAAATGATAATCTTATTGTATGGACTATGTTAAAAACCAAATTGTTTATTTGCAACGTGTGAATTATTTTATGATGCTTTTAGAGTATCCAATTTGAGCCACGGGGGTGAAGGTTTTTGGTTGTAGTTTTGTTTTTTACGGAATATATTCATTTATGATGCTTTTATGATATTAGTTTTGGTTTTGCTTCAATTTCTGCAAATTTGTGTGAAGTGTGAGAAACTAGATATCAGTTTTGGTTTCGGTTTGTGCAGGAGGAAAGGTTACCTTATGCATTCTATATATCAGATCAAGAGCTTGTTGTCCAACTTGGCTCATATTTACAGAAAAGCAAGGGTTAGTCGAAGTTCTAGAACTACGAAGAAAGTTAGTTGATCCAGCTTCACTATTTTCAATTGTTTACTGCATTTTTTTGTGTGGCAACTTATTATGGAATAACAAGGTGAAATCTGTACTGACTTTGGAGATGTTAAAATCATATTCATTTATTGGTATATATTTTGTGGATGTAATAATTTGAAATTATAAACGAATGGTATTATTGGGATGTATTTTGAATGGTTAATACATTTTGACTTTAAATTTAAATGAGAATTTAGACCTTTTAGCTATATATCATGGCATTAGCATATTGCAAGTGTATTGGTAATATAGGTGAAGCACAACCATTTTTTTTCTTTTTTTATCTACAACATTTTAAAAATGTTGTATAAATTGGTTAAAAACGTTGTCTGATATATTAAACTACAACGTTTTTATCCAAAAAAACGTTGTGGAATCATACCTTCTACAACGTTTTTATCCATATGTTAATTTTTGAAAAACAAATCTACAACGTTTTTTTCCTAAAAAATGTTGTGTATTGTGCTTAACTACAACATTTTAAAAATGTTGTGTAAGGGTGTCAAATAGATGACACCTTTAACCACGACGTTTTTTTGACTGAAACCACAACATTTTTTTCGCGTTGTCTATTTACTGTTTTGTAGTAGTGAATGTTCCTCCTGTAAATAACACCACTGAGCAGATGATGAACGATGAGATGTTTAGAAGCTTTTTGCGGTTTATGCAAAACCAGACGAGGGAGACTCCTGTTCAAAATATAGGTAAAAACAATGGCAACGCACAGCTGGTCACAGCCAAGCAGTTCAAAGAGTTAGAACCACCAGAATTCTGGGGAAAGCCGAATCCGATTAAGGTAGAAACGTGGGTAAAGTAAATTACCAAGATATTCGATGTCTTGGGATATGACACCCCCAAATTCGGGTTACCTGACCCCCGAGTTTGGTGTTCATGATCCACAACATAATAACATCTAACTACCCATTTAAATATAAATAGGAATACATAACTCATTAACATATGTTGTTAATACATAAGTCCTAGGTTCTCTAACCTTAACATTACAAACATACCCTTTAGATATACCAAAAGGGTTTACAATACATTGTAATAATAATAATGTTCATTATACTAATTTATCACTATGCCTTTTCCTTTGTTCTTCTTCGCAGCACCTTCTGCAACTTCGTCCCTAGCTGAAAAGTTTTATTTAGCAAGGGTGAACAACAAATTTGCCCCATAAGTAAGACATACAATAAAGGTATAGAAATCAATATCAAGTCTTCTCACATTCTACGCAATAATAATCTGATAATGAAAGAGTACAACGCTTTCAAGGTTTTCTAAAATATTCAAATGAATAATCAAGAATTAATTTTACGAAATAGCAAAGTGGAATGTTTTCCAGATTTATGCTGAGCGATCCATTGGATCTTGAACTTCTCTTCTCGAGTAACTATCAAAGTTATACTTTGATACACCTAGGTGTATCAGATAACCATAAAGATTAAATCATACCCCTCTGTAAGTATATAAAGTGATCAGCTTTAGTATACCCTATATTATGCATAATACTTAATCGCGCGTAAAGGCCGAATATACGACTAATAAAATATTCCCTTTATATAAAAGGTTGTTCTTCTCAGTCTCAGAATCAAGATTTTGATTTAACAACGAAATACTGTGATTTCAAATTCTAATTACTTCTCGATCTAGCCGAAATAATTGGCATCGATCTGTCAACAATAATTAGATTCTCTTCTAGAACCTATCAAGTTCTAACAAATGTTCGTCTAGCCAGAATGATTAGCTAAGACATTTCTCAACATAATTCAACAATAACATGAATTATCTACACTGTCAATTCTATCTTCTATGGATATAAATATCCAACAATATTTATTCTATAAATATATATTTTTCGAATCAGTAATTTGATTTAAATTTTTAAACATGCACTAACTGCGAATAATCAACAATAATTTCACTGGACATGGTATAATTAGCAATAATTAACCACTATAATAATTGAATGAATATAACTCAAGGTTGAGTTAGGAAATTTGCCTCTTCAGCTGATTACAGCTACACAAAATACTTATCTTCTTTTGAAAGACCTATAACCAATAATATCGGTCTCACAATTAGCACAATATTTTATAACACGTAACACTGTATTTTACGTCAAACTTTTCCTAGACACATTACAACATATTCACATCAGTGTTTATAACATATATAAACACTTAACAAGTCAGACTATTTCGGTATGGTTGGACTTCGGTCCATTCTCAGTATTCTAGTCACCTTATCCGCTAATTTACGCATTGATTGTCGATTAAATCTTGGTCTCTAAGCTTCAATATTATTTTAGATAAGTTAATTATCATTTATAATATTTTTCGAAAGCTTTTAATAATTTATAAGCATTTATAATAATTTTTTCAAACACTTAAATCATTTTTAAATGACTTAATTATCAAATAATGTTACCATCATTAATATTTAATAATATAAAAATATTAATAACATATTTGTCAAATTATTAAAGTTATTTTTAATAACTTAAAATATTTTTAAATCATCAATATTCTACTTAAATAATTTTTAAAGTAATTAAAATTATTTTTAAATCATCACCATTAATATTTAAATATTAATGTAATTATTATCAAAATATTAAAAGTCATTAATTATAACTTAAAATATTTTTCTCATTTTTTAAATAATTTTTAAATCAATAAAATCGTTTTTAATTTATTTACATAATATAATAATTAAATAAATCTAATATCATTAATATAAATTTATTAATGAGAATTCTCCAAAAATATTGAAAATAATATTTTATAATTCTAAATATTTTCTAACACTTTATTCTCATTTAAAATGATTTTTAAATAAATAAAATCATTTTTATCTTATTTATTTAATTTAATAATTAAATAAATTTAATATCATTAATATTTAATTTATTAATGAAAATTCTTGAAAAATATTTAAAGTTACATTTTATAACTCAAAATATTTTTAAATACATTATTCTTATTTAAAATGATTTTTCACAATATTAAATCATTTTTCTCTAATTTATTTAATATACTAATTAAATAAATTAAATATCATTTTTATTCAAATAATTATAATTATTAAAGAAAAATGTCACAAATAATTAAAAGTTATTTTTCAGAATTTAAAATGATTTTTAAAACTATTTTTAGTAATTATTATAATTTATTTCTATTTTTAAATAATTTCAGGAATATTCAGAAATTAGAAAATAAAGAAACCGTCGCTAATGGCCTATAGCGACACTTAGCGTCGCTGTTGGTATTCTTGAGCCTCAAGAACACTGACAGCTCAGTGCTTAGGGGACAACGTTTGACCAGCGTTTAATCTCGGTTCAAAATTGTTTCTGGCTAGTTTGAACATCCAACTTGTAGTAGGTATGTAACTCTACAAGTTACAATTCTTATTTGGGTCATACTACATCAAATCATCAAGATCCAGCCATGTAAAGTCACTGTCAGGGGCTACTTGGGTTTTCCAGAAACCCAGGCAGTTCGACCTGATACTTTCAAGCCCAAATTAATCAAGGTTCTGATCGTTGTTTAAGTGATTTATTACTTTATAATTGTAGTATGCATGACACTGAACAACGAGATATCAAGATCTCAGTCCAACAACAACATATACTCCAGATCCAATCCGGTCAAACCCTGTCAGAATCTTTATTCATACCGATTCTGGGTTTTCCAGAAACGTAAAATCAGCTCGGGTGGCCTAGTTTGACCATCCATAAAATCCCACAGATTTGTTATTTAAGAGATCTAAAGGTATATATCTTAAGTTCATACAACAGGCTACAAGTTTAATACAACAACAACACCAACCCGTATAAAACCTGACAGATCAAGAAGCTTAACAAACTTGTCAGACGGATATTTTAAATTTCTGGGTTGCCCAGATTGTGCTTGGTCATTCCCGGTCAACGGGTTTTGACCGTGAATATAATGAAATCTAGACATCATATAACTGTTATTTCAAATGCAGAACAAAGACCTCCTACCAGACTACAGATCCAAAACATCAAACAACAAAAATCATAAATACACAAAGATCTACAGCCACTGACATTAGCTTGTTAGACGACTTTGACTGTTCTTGAGCAGTTTTTGAAAACATCGTTTTCAAAGCCATTTGATGCTATGGATCTATGGTATATCACCATAGATCATCATAAAACACCTTCTAGCAAACATTTAAACACAAAAACACAAAATCTTTCTTACTAAATAAGATCGAATAGGGACTTGGGATTTATACCTTCTCTTGAATATGCTTGATCTTAGATCTCCTTATCTGTTAATGGTGTTTTAGAAAGGTAAAATGTGATTGAAATACTTCACAAATTCGGGAGTTTAGAGAGAGAATGAGTGGTGGAGAGCTTGAGAGCAAATTGTCTAGCAAAATGGACTTTCTCTCTTTTGTAATCTTATTTATACAATGATATGTTGCTAGTGAATCTGTTGCGCTGGCTGATTTGCTCGAATTTTTGGTCCCCGAGTCAATGTAGTAGGTTACCAACCCCAACATTTGCTAGATTTGCAAGTTTGCTATTAAAATATACTAAAAGGGTATTTTGGTAATTGTTTATGAAATTTTAATGGCATTCTAGACAATTATACAAACCCTTAGGGTTTAACCCTAAGGTTCTAACCCTTAGGTTTTAAATATTTAGTTTCCAAAATTTTCAATTAGGGTTTTAATTAGAAAAAAAATTCTAAATTACAATTAGGGTTTGTAAAATAGAAATTTAGATACTAAAATATAATTAGGGTTTTCTAATCATATTTTAAGTTTAATAAATACCTTAGGCTTGCCAATTAGGATTAGGGTTTCCTAATTTAGGGTTTAGGATTCTCGAATATGAAATTAGGGTTTCTCGGCGTACAATTAGGGTTTTTAACTGTACAATTGATTTTCTATATCTGAGATTAGGGTTTCTAATCCCTTATTAAGGTTTATAAATTTTAAACCTTATCCGATCAATCATTGATCAAAATCTCTACACAGTATAAACACGTACCTATCAAAATAATTATTTTAATTACATTTTCTATCGAATCCCTATCCAGAAATTAGGGTTAGGGTTTCTATTCTCCGTTAAGCACAACTCTACTCTGATTTTATTAGTCAATACACAAATTGACCTTCTCGAGACTCGTATCACAGAAACTTGTTACAAAATTAATAATCAATATTAATATTAATTAAAAAAAATTATTCGTAAAATTTTGATTATTCGAAATCTCGGGTTATCACATGGGATGCACGGAGGAACAGAAGGTTCCATTCGCCACCTTTATGTTTCGTGGCGAGACAGACTACTAGTGGGAGTCTGTGAAGCGTACCCAGCCTACCGAACTCAGCATGTCTTGGGAAACGTTTCAAAAACTTTTCAATGACAAGTACTTTCCTAAAAGTATTCGTCATATGAAGGAGGTGGAGTTTATTAGACTGGAGCAAAACAAAATGAGTACGAGGTGAAGTTCACTAAGTTATCTAGGTTTGCACCTCATTTGGTGGAGAATGAGGAACGTATGACGCAGATATTTTTGAGAGGTTTGAAACCCGACATACGTCAATATCTCATTTCTCATAAATTTTCTCTATATTCAGATGTTGTCAACATGGCTCAATTATTAGAGCGAGATAACGAGTACGTTCAACCGAGGGACCACAACCAGGGTCATACCAGTGACAGCAGTCATCGGAGCAACGATAACCAGCGGGAAAAGAAAAATTCAGACAAAAGTGGTAACCACTCTGGTGGTAATCGTGGCCATGAAAATAGAAGAAGCGAGTCGATGGGAGATTTTAAAAAGAGGAGATTCAACAATGACAATGTGAAGACGTCAGCACCAGCAGCAACTGTTTCTAAGGGAGGAGAATGACCACCGGTTGTATGCTATAAATGCGGGAAAGAGGGACATATCAGCCTAAACTGTCCACAACAGTTCAAGGTATGCTATAATTGTGGAAAGGAAGGACATATCACTCGAGATTGTACTGTAGGGAAACCAAGTCCAGCGGGGATGGTGACTCAAAAGGCTGTCCCAAAAAAGTCAAAGTCAACGGTTCCTGGAAGAGCGTTTGTTGTGACTGGTCAGAATGCAAGGAACCCAAACGAGATGATCACGGGTAAGCTAATCATAAATTCTTGCAAAGTTTATACCTTACTAGATACCGGTGCTACCCATTCATTTATCTCTCCTTCTTGTGCTCAACGTTTAAACTTGACTCCGGAGAAATTAGACTTTGACTTATCTGTGGAGACTCCATTAGGAGAAATTTTCATTACATCCACTATTTATAAATCTTGTTTGATTCAAGTTGGCACCATCACATTACCTATTGACCTTATCTCTTTAAAGATACTTACATTTGACGTGATTTTAGGGATTGATTGGTTAACTACTCATCATGACAAAATTGATTGTTTTAGTAAGGTTGTTAGTTTTCATACTCCTAACCAACCTGTTATTCGAATTCAAGCAACTAAACAACTGAATTCAATCATTGTAATATCAAGCCATAAAGCCATTCGTTTATTAAAAAATGGATGTCAAGCTTTCTTAGCCCATGTTATGGACTTGAACAAGAACACATTAGATTTGAATAAAATTTTTGTTGTTAGTGAATTTCCTGATGTATTTCCTGAAGAACTTCCCGGTCTACCCCCAGAACGTGAAGTTGAATTCTTTATTGACCTTGAACCTGGTACAAATCTCATTTCTAAAACCCCATATCGAATGGCTCCTATTGAACTTCAGGAGTTAAAGGTCCAACTACAGGAATTGTTGGACATCAGTTTTATTCTTCCTAGTACATCTCCTTGGGGTGCTCCTATTTTATTCGTAAAGAAGAAAGATGGGAGTATGCGACTTTGTATTGATTACCGGGAATTGAACCATGTCACCATCAAGAATAGGTATCCGCTACCTCGTATTGATGACCTGTTTGACCAGTTGCAAGGAACACAATTCTTTTCAAAGATCGATCTTTGTTCTGAATATCATCAGCTGAAGATTAGAACTGAGGAAATTCCAAAGACTGCCTTTAGAACTCAGTACGTGCATTATGAATTCTTAGTCATGTCTTTCGGATTGACTAATGCTCCTGCGGCTTTCATGGATATGATGAACTGAGTATTCAAGGAATATTTAGATCAGTTCGTTGTTGTCTTTATTGATGACATCCTCATATATTCCAAAAGTCATGAAGATTATGAGCACCATTTGAAGCTAGTACTCCAAAGGCTTCGTGAAAACAAACTATATGCCAAACTGAAGAAATGCGAGTTCTGTCTTGAGGAAGTAGCATTCCTTGGGCACGTGGTGTCAAAACATAGAGTATCTATTGATCCGGCGAAGATTGAAGCAATATAAACTTGGGAGCAACTGAAGTCGGTGACCGAAGTACGTAGCTTTCTGGGCTTAGCTGGTTATTATCGGAGATGCGTAGAAGGATTTTCTCGAATCTCTACTCCGTTAACTCAACTGACTCGGAAGGATACAAAATTCGTATGGAGCAAGGAATGCGAGAAGAGTTTTCAAGAGCTTAAGAGAAGACTCATTTCGGCACCTGTTCTGACAATACCATCTGGTTCGGATGGATTTGTTATCTACAGCGATGCTTCAGGCAAAGGGTTAGGATGTGTTCTCATGCAATATGGGAATGTCATAGCTTATACCTCGCGACAACTCAAAGAATATGAGAGTAATTATCCTACTCATGATCTAGAGTTAGCAGCAGTAGTTTTCGCGTTGAAAATCTGGAGGCACTATCTATACGGGGAGAAAGTGGAGATATATTTGGACCATAAAAGCCTCAAATATTTCTTCACCCAAAAAGAAGTCAACATACGGCAACGACGTTGGCTCAAGCTGTTGAAAGACTACGACCATACCATTCAATACCATCCTAAAAAAGCGAACGTGGTAGCTGACGCGTTGCGTAGAAGATCACATGCGGGAACGAGTGCGATGTTGTTAACACAAAGGCCCATTTTGTGTGATTTACAAAAGATTAAGGTAGAATTCAAGACTCCGGGGACCCATGCAATAATGTCAAGTATACGCATAGAACTAACTTTAATCGATAAAGTTAAAGTTACTCAAGCCACAGACCCGGAGCTGATGCGTATGAAGAAGAAAGTGCAAGAAGGTGCTATTCCAGAAGCAAGAATTGATGAAGAAGGAATACTTCGAGTCAACTCCAGACTTTGCGTTCCTAACAATTCTAACTTGAAACATAGAATCATGATGTAGGCACACAACACACCATTTGCAATTCACCCTGGAAGTACCAAAATGTATCGTGATCTTCGACATACATTTTGGTGGAGCAATATGAAGAGAGAGATCGCAAAGTTTATCTCGATGTGTTTAACTTGTCAACATGTAAAGGCGGAGCATCAAGTGCCAAAGGGTCCATTGCAACCACTTGAGATTCCAAAATAGAAGTGGGAACACGTTACCATGGATTTTGTTACGGGTCTTCCCAAGGTTTCTCAAGGCGTAGATGCGATTTGGGTTATTGTTGATAGATTAACCAAGTCTGCTCATTTTTTGCCGATACGAGAGACTTATTCCCTTGAACGTCTTGCTCTTATGTACGTGAATGAGATTGTGAGATTGCATGGCATGCCATTATCTATTGTTTCGGATAGTGACCCAAGATTTGCTTCACGATTTTAGGTTAGCTTGCAAAAAGCTTTGGGCACGAATTTAAGATTCAGTTTGGCATACCATCCTCCAACGGATGGACAATCAGAGAGGACTATTCAAACTCTTAAAGATCTATTAAGACTCTGTGTCTTAGACTTCAAAGGGAGTTGGGATAAGTATTTACCATTGGTGGAATTCTCTTACAACAATAGTTATCAGGCAAGTATAGGTGTGGCTCCATTCGAAGCATTATATGGATGAAAGTGTCGCTCTCCAATATGTTGGGATGAGGTGGGTGAAGCAACATTATTGGGACCAGAGTTGGTACGTATGACTACGAAAAAGATCCAAATGATTCGACAACGTATACAAACGGCACAAGATCGTCAAAAGAGTTATGCGGATCTTCATCGAAAGGACGTGGAATTTAGTATTGGGGATCATGTATTGTTGCGAGTTGCTCCATGGAAGGGAGTTACAATATTTGGGAAGAAATGAAAGCTCAATCTACGATTTATTGGTCCATTTAAAATTCTTGACCGAGTAGGAAATGTGGCCTATAGACTTGTGTTACCTCCCAGCATGTCTCGTGTTCATAATATTTTTCACATATATGTGCTTCGTAAATATGTGAAAGACCCAAACCACATTATTGAGTTAGAACCAGACGAGATAGTTGAAGACTTAACATACGAGGAGGTACCTGTTAAGATCTTGGATAGGAAAGAGCATGTCCTACGCACAAAGGTCATACCACAAGTCAAAGTTTTGTGGAGGAACCATGCTATTGAGAAAATGATCTGGGAGTTGGAAACGGAAATGAAAGCAAGGTATCCTCACCTTTTCGAAACACCAGGTACGTACGTCAATTTTGAGGACAAAATTTCATAAGGAGGGGAGGTTGTATGACCCCAACTTATTATAAACGAAATTGAATTTCTCTATTTATTATTTTGAAATAGTAAGGGTTGAATTGATTAATGTGGTTAGTTATGGGTAAAATGCGTAAATATTTCAAATAAGCAAGTGGTTATAAAATATTCATTATTGTCGGGGAATATTCGTTTGGTCGTGGAATATTCTTACCGTCAGGAAATATTCGTACGATGGCGCAGCCTTGTGTGGGCCCCATAATAGAAAGCGATTGGATGAAGAAAACGACAAGTATAAGTTGTTTATAAATAACGGCGTAGTTATTACCGTTAATACTATTGGAATACCCGGTGGTTAAAATACAATAATACACGCTGTTGCACAGTAGCACACTGTATTGCACCAATTATTGATTCTTACGTAAGAAGGCACTACTCAATAATTGTTACAATAATTGTTGTTCAATATTTTATTTTATCGATTCAATAATTGCTACGTTGATATTTTATATTATTGTTATTTCAATAATTGTCACTACACAGTATTTTCCATTATCAGATCAATAATTCATATTATTTGAATAATATTATTAGATAACATTATTGGTAATATCTAGAAAGTTCTATCTAAGGAGAGGTTTGGTCATCTAATTGCGCGCAAGTAAGGAGAAATTCTTATTGAAAAACCCCCTCTTTCCTGGGAACGGCCTGGTTGTCAATATTGTGATTCTGTAATATTATTTGTGAATAATTAATTATTGATTTATATGATAAGGAAAATATTTATTTTATGTGGACATAGATGGAGAAAATTTTAAAGTGACAATTGTTGAAAAAATAATATTTTATCTTTTTGATAAAATAATTTATTTAAATATATTATTATATTATTATAATATAATAATGGTGATATTTTTACAATGAATGTGGGATATATGAATAAATGAGGAGGAATAGTATTTTTATTACAAAAAATATTTAAAACATGTTTTTCATGTTTGTGGATCTCATTTCTTGACTGAAATTTGATTATAGACTGTAAAATCGTTCGTATGTGAATTTCGGTCAATTTCTGTTTGGAATTTGGAAAAACCTAAACTTATAAAGTTGTAGAAAATTAAATTTTCTATGGAATGGACATAAGATTCGAATTTTTTTGATAAAAGGGCGATTTATTATGAATTATTGAAGTTCCGGAATAATTAATTTTTGGATTATAAAATATTTTTTTAATGAAAAACGTTTTTTGCAATTGGGTGGGCCCCACATGTGATATAAATGTGTTGAATTTAGTTGGTCTAAGGTGGGCTTGAAATTTTTTTAATTATATTAATATTTTATTAAATTTTCTACTTTGGTATTCTAAGCATTTTCCTATAAGTAGGGTGCTTAGGTTAGAATTAAAAATCACACCAAAAACTAAAGTTTTCTCTCTCTATAATATCGAGCGTATTTTTGTGAGTATTTTGGTACTTTGAGAGTTACTATACGGTGCAAGTTCCTTCAGCACTAATTACAGTATTCCAATCAGAGGTACTGTCTTTTTGGAGGTAAGGGATGTTATTTTTTTTTCGTAAATGATATTATTTCTTTCAATATCATTATGCCGAAATATTGGTCTGAACTTTTTTTATCAAATTTGGAACTTTTAGTGTCGGGGTTACTATTCACGTATATGGCACTATTCACGTATACGACACTATTCACGAATACGGCACTACTCACCGAAAAATTTAAATTTTCATTTTTTGTCTAAGATATCTATTATGGATACTAGCTTTTATTGTATCCATGTTTTGATCATTCTTGAATTTTTACTCCACTATGATTATTTATGAAGTATTTTTGAACTTAGATTGCTTAAAGTACGAATCCTTAATATTTATTCTTTTGTTTCACTGAATTCGTTTTCTTTAAAATATTTTTCATCATCCTCAGTCCTAAATGATGATATAACTGAATATCTTTGGAATGTAGTGCAAAAATGAATGATTTTCTGATGAATGATTTTCTGATGAATATCTTTGGCCCGTAGTGCAAAGATGAACAGGTGTTTAAATAAACATGACCAACTGATGAATATCTTTGGCTTGTAGTGCAAAGATGAATATTTAATTCCAGATATATATTGATTGATGTTACAGGGATAAAATAATGACAATGAACTTTTAAATTCATATATAGAAGATAGTAAATTTCATTCTCTACTTAACTCTTCTAATGAATTATTATTTCCGCTGCGAATATTGATTTAAAATTTGTTGTCTATTGTATTCTATTAGATTTTTCCCTGTTGAAGACTAACGATAATTTGTTCTATATTATTTTAGCCATAATATTCTTTACTAGGCTAGTTGAGCTCACCCTTTTTCCTTTCTGTTCCATCTTTCTCCTCAGGAGGCGAGAATGTAGCGAGTACTAGTCGGGGTATGGAATGATAGTTCTAGAAAGTTGTTTAGTAGTCCTCACCATTTTTGTAAAATAATGTATCAATAATTGTAATGAGGACTTATTTGAGTGTGGATATTGTATAGAAGATAATATTTGTATGTAAACTCACAGTTTATATGTTGTCATATTTTACACGACAATTGTATTAATAAAGTTGTAGTGATTTCTGTACCATATTTTGACAACTCAGAATGGGTGATGTATACCTATTTTGGGGGCGTCACAACCTAAGTATGCATACTTGAGGTATTTGGGGAGTGGCTTAAGTTCAAGAGTCGGTGGCTCCTCCAATGGTAGTTTTATCCTTGCTGTGGCTTTTTCATCCGTGTGTAATGCTTCAAATGGTGTTCTAAATCTGCTAACTTGTGACAAGGAGTCTAGAATCTGCAAGTAGTCCACAAGTTTTGGATCAGCTGATTCTTCATCTCCCAATAATGTCGTTTCCAATGGATCATTAAGCAAACTCTGTCCCATATCTTCGCTGATTATCTGATCAATGATATCCATTCGGAAACAATCTTCTTCATCCGTAGGAAATTTCATGGCCTTGAAAACATTAAATTTTACTTCCTGAACTTGGACCCTCATTGTTAGTTAACCTTTTTGTACGTCAATGAGTGTCCTTCCCGTAGCCAAAAATGGTCTCCCGAGGATAATTGGGATGTTCTTATCTTTCTCAAAATCTAGAATAATGAAATCCGCGGGGAATATAAACTTGCCAACCTTGACCAATATGTCCTCTACAATGCCTCTTGGGTACATGACTGACCTATTTGCCAACTGTAATGAGATGTTCGTAGGCTTTTGGAGCGGGCAAACCCAGTTCTGTATAAACTAATAAGGGCATAAGGTTTACACTTTCCCCCAAATCACATAAGCACTTATTGAATGACATATTCCTAATCGTGCATGGAATGGTGAAGCTCCCCGGATCTTTCAACTTTGGTGGCAACTTTCGCTGTAACACCGCACTACACTCCTCTGTTAATGCCACTGTCTCGAAATCTTCCAATTTTTTTTTCCTGAACAAAATCCATTTCATAAATTTCGCATAACTTGGCATCTACTCTAGGGCTTCTGCGAACGGGATATTAATCTGAAGTTTCTTAAAAACGTCCAAAACTTTCGCAAACTGCTTATCTAATTTTTGCTTTTGAACTCTTTGCTGAAAAGGTGGGGGAGGATAGACAATCTGTGCATGTACTGGTGTACTCTTTTCTACTTACTTTTCTTCCCCTTGTCTGTCCTCAACCACTTTATTCTCACCGTCTGTCTCAACTTCTTTTGCACCTGAATTTTCTATTTTTTAACCCTCAAGCTGTTTTCCACTTCGCAACATTATTGCCTGATATTGCTCATGATTGCCTTTCGGATTTTTCTCTGTATCACTTGGTAATGTTCCTTGAGGTCGGTTATTCAATGCCAATGCTATCTGTCCCATCTTATTTTCTAAATTCTTGATAGTTATTGCTTGGTTTTTCATGGCTACCTCATTGCTTGTTATATACTTTGATAGCAATTCTTCTAAATCTGATTTCCTCTCTTAACGTTGAGTTGGTTGTTGTTGATTCTAAATCCTGTGGGATACGATGGTCATGGAAATTGCTGATTCTGATTATTATTCCACGCCAAATTCCAATTCCCCTGATTATATGCATTCAGGTACGTATTCTGAGGAATTCTGTTGTAGCTACTCAAAAATTATACTGACTCTGGGTTGATTGCACATTGATCCGTTGGATGTTCCCCCGCGCACAATTCACAAATAACTGCAACTTGATGTGTCTGTCCCCCTGACCAAACGTCAAACTTCTTGGAGAGTGCTAAAATCTACGCTGTTATTGCCGTCACTCCATCTACCTCTAACACTCCAGCGACTGTAGGTTGTGTTATTCTCGCCATGGGCCACTGATAGTTGTTAGCAGCCATTGTTTCTATCAACTGATATGCCTCCTCATAATTCTTCGCCATAGAAACTCCCCCCGACGCTGCATCAATACTCGTCCTGAGATTCCCATGAAGTCCGTTGTAAAATGTATTCATCTGCTACCACTTAGGCAATCCGTGCATGTGGGCATTTTCTGAGCAATTCTTTATATCACTCCCATGCCTCGTACAATGACTCCTCATGTTGCTGACCAAACATGGTAATCTCATTCCTCATCTTTGCAGTCTTCGCTGGCGGGAAAAATTTAGCGAAGAATTTCTGAGCTAGGTCATCCCATGTCGTTATCGAACCCACTGGTAGAGAGTATAACCAACTCTTCACCTTGTCCCGAAGAGTGAATGGGAACAAGCGAAGTCTAACTACTTCATCTGACACCCCATTGTACTTGAAAGTGTCACATATTTCCAGAAAACTGATCAAATGCTCGTTAAGATCGTCATTTACAAGTCTCCCAAACTGAACCGAGTTTTGAATCATTTGAATCGTTCCAGGCTTAATCTCGAATGTATTCGCAGCTATTGCAGGCCTGGTGATACTCAACTGCAGCTCAATCACCTCGGGTGTAGCAAAATCCCTCAACGCTTTCTGGTCTTCGATAACCATTGCTTCTTCTTTATCAGAATTTTCGAAGTCGTCCCTTGTTTCCTTGATCCACTTACTTAACCTATGAAACCTTCTCTTAATGTCGTCCTTAAAAGAAAGCAAGTCTGGATTTTTGCATCTAGTTTGCATAAACCAACTTCAAAAACCTGAAATAAGACGAACAAAACAAAGACTAAAAGTGTTTAAGTAAAACTGGACTAATTAAACTTATATTGCAAAATAATAAAATCTATACTATGGTCCAAATCTAATTATGCACAGCACGCAAGTATACGTGGTCAACAAGTAATAAAGTGAAAGTTGAGTATATTTCTCACAGGGACTGTAAATAGAATTTAAACCTAACAATTACCAATTTCTTATTAATCCTAATTTTATTAAACTAATTAATTTCTAGTTTGTAACTGAAGTATTAAAAATAGTAAAATCACCAAACAATCAATAAATGCTAACAACAGAATTTTCAAACAAATAATGGAGAATTAGGCTTTCCACTTCACTCTAAGTATCACTCTGATTTTTACACCTGTATTCCAGTTTAACTCACTATCCCAATTTATTAATCAAGAACACGTATGTAGAACTAGCCACCTTGTGATGCACTAATACCGTATTAACCTAAATCCACAATTAAGATAGACGTACGTTAAACACCTTAATCAACTAACTCACAATATTTCTACGTGAATTACAATTAAAGAAGGTTGAAGTTCAAGTTCTTTATCTAATTACATGTGACGTCAAGCATATCTCTACCCTAACATTCATCAAGATTCTGTTCAATCACATAAATCAAGAACACATGCTATATTAACTAAGTCTAGACTCGTATTTCATCTCTCGAGTTCATACAAGTCCACAAAGAATTGTTGATCATGTAATTCATAAATTCACGCTCAAATTAATATAGATAAACCGGGTAATAGCTTATTAAACTGAAATCAAATATTACATAACCATCGTTCCACTTAAAGATCCGTCTTAAGCCTAAAGAATAATTAGTTCATCATAAACGAAATAAAAATTGAATACATCAAAGACATTATCTTCTTAATTACAAAAATAAACTAAAGTAGAAAAATAACGCAGAACACCCTTCACTCTAGTCTCAATCCGCAACCGATATGATTGTTCTTCAAAATCTCCACATCGTTGCTCAATATGAAGTTTGGTGATTAATCTGTGTTAATTTCCTTGCATGATGCCCATTTTGTTGTTTGTTTACCGATATATATCCAGCATACAAGTCTTAGTCGAAATCCCATGCTAAATAGAGTCCATATGCTATCCAAGTGCTAATTTCCATGTCTCAACAGAGTTCAAGGCAAGATAGGAGAGTCCAGCTTCGGCACCCCCCGCCCCGGCGGGGGTGTTAGGCTTATTTAGGCCCGCCCCGACAGGCATGGGTTATGCTCCCTGACTTGGCTTGAACTTCAAACTTGCTCCAAAATAGCTTCAAATGCTTTCCTTTTGCAATCATGCACCACACCACCCATCCAATACATAAAATAACAAAAAACAAGTAAAAGAAGAACATAGAAATAAGGATTTAATAACAAATAAGCTTAAATTGGACGTCAATTCGTGGATATAAAATCCACTTATCATATGCCAAAGATGACTTTTATCACAATATAAGCATGAGGATGATGACAATGATATAAGAATTCATTTAAAAGAAAACAAAGGATAAATTTTTAAAGATTTATAATTTAATTTATCCAGAATTCAAAAACGTCCAAATTGTCAACCCAAAATTTGGGAGCTGTCGTTTACACTCCTAAATTAACCTCACTTTCACTTTACAAATTTAAACAATTAGCACAATAGTAAGTAAAGATCGATCCCACAGAGAGTGATTTATTTTATATTTATCCTATGATTTCTAATGAAAAGGGGATTTTTAATTAATTAACTAAATTAACAAGAATAAAGTAATAAGAATAAACAATGAATAAAAATCTTCAGTTCTTTAGTTCAGTATCACCTTTTTACAATAATAAATTAATCAAGTGTAACATTATTTACCCTTCAATGAAACTAATAGCCCTAGGTAACAACAAGCTCTGCTACCCGAAACTCCCCTTAGATTGTCACTCAATGAAACAAGCTCTTCACAAGATTCTAACAATTATATAACCTAGAACAAGCTCTCTAGATTTAATATAATAGCAGCATTAAGAACTAGGGAATTAGACTATTCCAAGCAACAAACACATAAGCTCGGATTATTTAACTTGTCTTCTGATAATCATAGCAATACTCAAAAGTTTGTCCACAATCAGATATTACTAATTACTACTTGTGATTAGAAACAATATCAATTACATGTAATATTATTCCTTGATCTAGCATATGATATTCGTTAACCAACTCAATCCTGCAGAAATCAAATCAGTTAAGCCAAATAGCATTCAGAAATTAAATCAAATTATCAAGAATGAATTTCATGTGAGAAGGAATAAATAATGAATACTCAATTAACCATTAATTATAAATAAGGTTCAACATCCCTTAGAACTGAATAAAAAGAACTTAGCTCATGTATTCAATCATCTACTATATTCTCACTGCTTTGTGGAGTAAAATTAAAGACTAATATTGTACCAAAAATGATTTGGACAGAAAAAGAAATTAATTTTTGTCATGAACAGTACTCCGAGTGAATAGTACCAGAGTGAATAGTATTCCGTGGATAGTAATTCGAGAATAGTACCCCGTGAATATTACTCTGGCATGAAAAAGTTAAAACTTATCAAAAATGTTCATAATATTATTTTCATGGAAAGATACTGGATGAAGCGCAAATTTAAAGGATATTCTACTAATTTTATGGAGTATAGAAGCCAAAAAATTTTAACAAAATGAGTATAGAATTCAAAATCTGAAACGAAATAATATTACTTACATACTACAGAGTATGGAAGAAAATATTATTTCTTACGAGTATTGAACAAAAATAATATCTCTTACCTTAAAAAGAAGAGTATTTCAACTAGTATAACGAGGATATTCTTGAAGAAAACTTTCACTGTTCTTTATACTTAAAGCTTCCTAAAACTCGAAAGAAATACGCTCAATATTATAGAAGAAAAATTCTTTAATTCTGGTGTGATTTTCAATTCTAACTAAGCATCCTATTTATAGGAGAATGAAAGGATACTATTTAGAAACAGACTGCACAGTAATTTTTTTTTCTTTCTCACGGGCGCCGAACAATCCTTTGATTTTCTAATTATTACTATGCAGACACTATGCAAACACTATACATAATAAAATATAATATATTCTATTTTTCATAAAATTTATAACTTATTATAATATATATATACTAGGGTTAACCCGTGCCTCCGACACTACGAATACTCATGTAATTATTTAATACATAAAAATAAATCTAAATGAAAAATGTGAGTTGACAATGTGAAAAGAGTATATATTTGATAAAAAGTAGAAAATTTCGTAATTATTTGTTGTAAATAAGAAAATTTCTAATCAAAATAGACATCCCACCCAAAAAGTAAAAAAGTCAAGAATTTTGGCACAAATTGTATCTACATGCTTATTATTTACTTGTCCATCAAAATGAGCATGTAAAATTCGCTACATGCTCATTATTTATCTAAAACATTAAATTGACAGCTCCAATATCTACATGCTCATTATTTACTTGTCCATCAAAATTCTCTACATGCTCATTATTTACCAAAAACATTAAATTGATAGCACCAATATGAATATAGTCTCATGTCGTCACCGCTATTAAGAAAATTTAGTTGAGATCTAAACATACCCTATGAGAAAACAAACCACCAGAAGCATGAAAAATTATAGATGCAAAACCATCCCCTCACATCTCAACTGAAATTCAAATTCAAAACTAAAAAAAGATGTGCTCCAAATTGAATTCCAAAGCATGAATACATGTCCCAAAAGCAACCCAAGTAGATGTAAAAGAAGAAATCACAACACACCTAGACATATCAAAGCATTTGTTTACTTTCAATAATTTAGCCAAAAACCAAACAAATGAAAACACCTGATACAGTTACTTTAGAAAACCCATAACCAACAAAGTTAGCAAATTAGTTTACGAAAAATAAGATATTTACTGCTCCATACAAACCTGTATACCTTTTATCAAAAAGAGAACTTGGACATTCTAGAAATTACATTAATCATGTCAAATAAACAAACAAAGCTCTTAATGCCTAATCAAGCATAATAAACAGCATCCAAATGTACCCAAAACAATGATTTTAATTATCTACCACAAAATATTACAACATTTAATAAACTATGTTCTTAAAAATACATATAACAACATTTTCCTTGTAGATCTGTCAAGCTCTACCATGTTTTTGGTACATAAACCTTTGAAAAGAAAGACCATCCATCGGCAACGTCCACGACCAACAAATATTATTTGTAACAAAAATCTATTATTTATAAGAGAAAGCAAAATGTTAGTAGTATCACAAGAAAGAAACAATTGACACATGATTACTTGAATACGATTTAAGAATTATAAAATACACATAATCGTGTTAACTTTTCTCCATCCTCGACTTCTTGTCGAATGAACACGTTTCCATTCAATAGCAATATCATCCCAAGGCTGCAAAAATTAAATTTAATCGTTTAGTTATATGTCTTTTAAAAAATAATTATCAAAACTTTTATCGTAAGAAGATAAATAATGCACGTAGATAAGAAATGGTACCTCAGACATATCAAATTATAACAAAACTTCAGGATATACAATATTTGTTATAAACTTGTCAGTTAATTCACGAAGAATTATGCATAAGCGGGAAAAACTTGTGCATCTTGACAGAGCTACATATAGTTGACCGTTACTAAATATTATCGTACGTAAATCTACCCCAACAAATTTGACAGACTGGCCCTGTGATTTATTCATTGTCATTGCATACGCTAACCTCGCTGGGAATTGTCTCCTTGTCATTTTAATACTTAACTCAGATGAAGGAGTCAAAGAAATTCTTGGCCACGTTGTTATCATTGCGTCATACCTAGATGAACCTTAATAAATACACCAAAGCTTTATGAAACAACACGTGTACAACAAGACTCTTCCATTACTTTTTTCACCTTTTGAATATAGTAGGAATAACTGATGTTTTTGTCCCAGAATAGTTATTACCTTCCTATTTGTCAATATCTCAGATCTTTGTGACCTTCATCTTTTGATTTATATGATAATCCTTAATTTATTTGTACTTTGGAAATGAAAATCTTGTGATAGAATCCGAAAAATGGAGTTTTTTTAAAACATTTAATAAGTTGTACCCCTCTTTTTATTATGTTCTTTTAGTGGGTAAGCACGCAGTAATCTTATTCGACAAACTAAACATTTAATTAAGAAAAGTGATGGTAACTTCTACTAAAGCAAATAATTTCATAATTGTTTCACATCTTACTTATATATACTTTAGCAAAATTTATTCTAATTTTTTTTTGGTAAAGAGAGCTTATTTAATGAAAGTGACTTGAAGTATCTTTGTGGGTTTATTTAATTCGAAATGATGAATAATTAATTTGATTTAAGTTTCAGAATTGATTGTATCTATTTCAAAGTTTACTCTTTTGTGTTAGCAGAAGGACACCAAGAATTATACCTAGAATCAAAATTCAAAATCTTTGGACTGGTGGCACATACCACCAGGGAGGTGATTGTAAAATGCATATATAGAAATGCATACATATTGTGACGCCCCCAAATTCAGGCACTTGAAACTCGAACTCGGTGCTTCACGATACCATTTCTATGAGCGGAGTATTACTAATAATAATAACAATAATATAGATTATCAAATTTAATTTACATATTATCAGAGTTTAAATCCCAAGTACGAAACCTTTAAACATTCGTTACATTACATGATAATTAATATATATCATCATTATCCTAATAACGTCTAGTTATTACAAAAGATAGCATTATCATTAATTCAGCGACCTTCCCTTTCCCTTTGTTCTTGGCAGAGCCTTCAGGTTGATCACACTTAGCTGAAAACATTTAAATTAAGCAAGGATGAGAATTTGAGTGCCCAGCAAGTAATGAAAACAATAACAGTTAGCTGAACGAATTAAATGTTTTCTTTGAATGATACCTCTACAACGAATCAACAGTTGTAAAGTAAGCTGAACCAATAATAAACAACATATCATTTCGATTTCAAATTTTTGAAACTACGTACTGACTATAAATGAAGATCAGTTGACAGACTATGAATATTGTTTTCTATTTTTGAAAAGGTTAAACAGAACTTCATCTATAAACTGTCATAACTTACGGGCACGAGGGTGATCAGCCCGTTATGCCCTGTATTGATCAATACTACATTAAAGGATGATATTTTCGTCCAGCATATCCGCCTTAGGCGCATAAAAGTTTCCCATATTTGGGATGTTCATACCAGTCAAGAATCCAAACTAAAACAATTTGGTTGGATAATAATAAAGTTCTTATCTTGTTCAACAACACTTTTAAGTTTGTGTCTAGCCAGATCAAATAGCTTACACGGCTTTTAATTTAACGTATACGTACTGGACACCGATATATATGTATCAACATGTGATAAAATATAATGATTATCCAAGTGAGGATACTTGTATAACCATGTTTAGAAATTAACGAACAGAATATATATCTTGATTTACAATAACAGAATAAAAATAACTTGTACAACAATTATAATTTAATAACTTACTTATACAGAATCATTGCATAAGTGTATACAAAGGTTGAAATATTTGAACAATTGAAATGAATAGTTCAGATATTATCTTACGCATGCCCGTTGCATAAAGTAAATGCAAAGGATTAGATACTTGCCTTGTCTGCTGCTTACACAACTTAGATTTATCTTTTATATCAAGCCCTATCATTAAATAGATCATTCGTTCGATTAGAATAATATATCATGTCACATTATACTGCTATTTGCAGTCAGCACATAACCTAATCACATTGTCATGTAAGTTTAACAACCATTGAATCACAAATAACATTTATCAAGTCAATCTATCTAAGTTCAGATAAATTTTGGAAATATGTCAGTGTACTGACAACTTTATCGGGTATTTATCGAGTCCAATACTCTATTCTGTAACTCAATATCTTCAAGTATCAGTCATATTATTTTTAAATGACTTATAATAATTTTTAAACATTTATTATAAGTTATCATGAATTTTCTGTGAGGACCCCAAACTCGGGTACTTGAAACCCGAACTCGGTTCTTCACGATACCATTTCTACGAGCGGAATAATACTAATAATAATAACAATAATATAAAAGTCAAACTTAATTTACATAATTATCAGAGTCTAGCTCCCAAGTACGTAACATTTAAACATTCATTACAACCCATGATAGATAATATATATCATAATTGTCTTAATTATTAATATCAACTATTACAAAAGATAACATCTGCATTCAATCAGCAACCTTTCCCTTTCCCTTGTTCTTAGCAGAACTCTCTGGTCGTTCGCACTTAGCTAAAAACATTTAAATTAAGAAAGGATGAGCATTTGAATGCCCAGCAAGTAATAGCAATTATATATATATATATATATATATATATATATATATATATATATATATATAAGCTGAAAGGATTTAAATGTTTTCTTTATACTATTCTTCTATAACAAGTCAATAGTTGTGAAGTATTATGAACCGATAATAATAACATAACAACTCTCTTTCAAATTTTTGAAACTACATAATGAATATAATTGGGGTTATTGTGACATGCCATGAACATTGTTTTCATTTTCGAAAAGGTTAAACAGAAATTCATTTGTAAATCGACATAACTTACGGGCACGGGGGGTGATCAGCCCGTTATGCCCTGCATTGATCAATACTACATTACAAGAACGATAGGATCGTTCACTCTGTTCCGCCTTGGGCGCATAAATGTTTTCCCGTGTAGGGATGTTCATACTTGTCTGGGTTCCAAATCAAAGGTTTTATCTTGTTTCAACAATAATCTATAATTCAATATATATATATATATATATATATATATATATATATATATATATACACGGGTAATTGACAAAGGTATATCAACATGTGATTAAATACAATGATTATCCAAGTAGGGACACTTGTTTAACCATTTACAGAAATTAACGAACAGAATATATATATCTGAGTTACCATATACTAACATATTGATAATCAATGAGCTTATATAATATAAGGTTAATAATCTGTACAGGAATAATATAATTTAGAAACATTCTTACTCATGTCCCTTGCATAAAGAAAATACAAAGGTTAGATACTTGCCTGAAGCGCTGCTTACAGTTTGTAATTTAGATTTATCGCTTATCTCGCGACCTATCATTAATTAGATCATTCGTTCGATTAGAACAACATACTATAACACATAACATTGCTTATTGCAGTCAGCAGATACCCTAATCACATTGGCACATAGGTTTAACAACCATTGAATCACAAATAATCACATATCTAATTAAATTATCTAAGTCCAGATCAATTTCTGAAATATGTCGGTCTATCGACGGCTTTATCGGGTAATTATCGAGTCTAAGACTCTTTTCTGTAACTTAATATCAGTCATATTATTTTTAAATGACTTAATATAATTTTAAAACATTTATTATAATTTATCACGAAATTTCAAACATCGGAATCACATTAAAATGATTTAAATACTAATCAATTCTATTATCATTAATATTTAATTAGTATTAAACTATTAATGAAACCGTTTCCAAAATATTAAAGTTATTTATAATAACTTGAAATACTTTAAAATTACCCTTAAATGATTTTTAAAACATTTAAAATCATTTCTAAATAATTATCATTATTATCAAAGTACTAATGTTCTATTTATCAAAATATTAAAAGTCATTATTCATAACTTAAAATATTTTTAATTCATTTCTATCCATTTTAAATGATTTTTTTTAACTTAATAAAACCATTTTTAAACTATTTATTTAATATAATTAATAAATAATTTTTCTATTTTTAATAATAAGTTAATAATCATTAATATTAAACTATTAATGAAATTATGCTTTAAATATTAAAAGTTATGTTTTACAACTTAAAATATCTTTAAAAACTTTATTTTCATTTAAAATGATTATTAAAATCATTTTTAAACTAAATTATTTAATATAATTATTAAATAACTTTAATATCATTAATAATAATTAATTAATGAAATTTATCTTTAAATATTAAAAGTTATATTTTATAACTTAAAATATTTTTAAATACTTTATTACTATTTAAAATGATTTTTAATATAATAAAATGATTTTTAATTAATTTATTTAATTCATTTAGTAGATAAACTAATTACCATTAATATCAATTTATTAATGAAATTTATCACAAAATATTAAAAGTCATTAAAAATAAGTTAAAATATTTTCTTATATTATAATATAATTTTTAATGATTTTTCCAATATTAAAATTATTTTTAAATAATTTATTTAATATTATAATTAAATAAATTAAATACTTTTAATATTCCAAAAATATTAAATATTTATGAAATATATTTAAAATAATTAAAAACTAATTTTTAGAATTTAAAATAATTTTTAATAATTTATTTTGTATTTTTAATAATTTAAAACTAATTTTTCTATTTTTTTATTAATTTCCGAAAAATATTAAGCTATCTGTTGCTAAAGGCCACCTATAGCGACAGAACCGTCGTTATAGGTGTTCTTCATGTTCTTGGCCAAAACCCAGAACACCATAGACAGTTTCGAGGGACCTTCTTTGACCACTGATTAAACACTTCTCAAGTAGTTACTGGGCATGTTGTTGTTCAGATCATGTAGTATAAATACAAGACTACACGATCCAACATTAAGTATCATCAAATGATGCACAACCAAAGAGATCTAAAGGCCAAAATAAGCTGTCAGAGGCTGTTCATCACGTTCTGGGCTGCCCAGAAAAATCTGGTCAATGCCGGTCAACGATCTTGGTGGACTTATTCCGGTTAATCGGTTTACGTCACAGGTTTTCTAGACGTCGGGATTTGTAGACAACCCAACATAGTACAAGTTGTGATCATGTATAATGTCTAAACATAATTTAGATGCAAGATATAAGTAAAATAAAAACTTGTCAGACCACTGCCTAAACTTTCTGGGTTACCCAGAAAGTTAAGCTTAACGGTCAACGAGGTTTGACCAATTACTACGATCGATCTGAGGCTTTATAAGGTTATAAAGTGCTTTGAACTTGTAATACACGTGACATACTATAATCTGGATACAATTATTCATCCTAACAACGTTCCAGAAACAAATCAAGGCCGGTCAAAGTCACGGCAATAACATGTTCTTCAGTTTTCTGGGTAACCCAGAAAACTGATTTTGTGTTCGGTCAACGAACTTTGACCATGAATAACTTTCGATCTACAAATGCAATGATCATGAACCCACTTGCAGATTACTAACAACATTACAGACTACAACTTCAGACCTTTAAATTACCAAAATAATAAACGAGCACAGATCTACAAGGCCTGACATTCACTGTCAGACAACAAAAGCACAAATTTCCAAATTTTATAAAACTTCAAATCTGAGCCTCTAGATGTTATGGATCTAACATCTAGCAACCCAGATCATCATTAGACACTATAAACAACATATTCTAATACTTAATCATAACATCTAACACATATTTTTGGACAAAAATTCTAGAATTTGGTTATACCTTCAAATGAGCAATTCTTGATTCTATGTTTTTGATTTGGTTATGGTGAACGTGGGGCTTGTTTCTTGACTGATATTATGAAATAATTTTGGAGGTTTGGGGCTTGAGAGAAAAGGTTTGAGTGTTGTGAAAAATATAAGTGAACAAATGCATTTTCTCTCTCCTTCAATCTTTAAATAGACAACAAGGTGCATGAATTGGCTGATATCTAGAGCTTGTTGCTGTCAATTATAAGCCAAGAGAGTGGTTGATTTTGGTGAACAACTCCTCCTAATGTCAAACCCTACTAGTTAGCCAAAATAATGCATTTAGGGGCAAAAAGGTCTTTTGATAAATTATTTTAATGGCATAATTGGAACTTGGCAAACCCTTAGGGTTTAACCCTGAGGTTTAGCACAAAACAATAATAAGATTTAGCAATTAGAGTTTGCACAAAAATAAATAAAATCAAATAAAAATTAACTAAATTTTAGTTTCTAAAATTTTGAAATTAGGATTTTCTAATTACGATTAATTATCGAATTGCCTTATATAGTAACATTGGGGTTTAGATCATATAATTATCATTAACATTGCTAAAATAGCAATTAGGGTTTACGATTTTGATAATTAGGGTTTCCAATTTATAATTAGGTTTTCTAATTATCAAATTAGAGTTTAAAATTTTAGCGTTTCCAAAATTAGCAATTGAGATTATAATACTTGCTAATTAATCACATTAACACAATTACAACCAATCTCGAACTCTAATTTAAATTTCAAATTAGGGTTCCTCATTTCCAAAAATTATTTAGGGTTTCTAGATTATAATTAGGGTTTTCTAGAAATTAGGGTTTCTAGAATTTTAATTAGGGTTCACCTAATTAATACATTTAATACACGACATAAATTATATAACACACTTATAAAACAATCTTGCACTCTAATTTAGATCTCAAATTAGGGTTTAGCATTATTACTAGGGTTTGGTCATAATACACCGTAATTGACCTACCATTATCAATACGGAAATACAGTACATATTCATAGCACTGAAAAATTAAAATATAATTAATATTATATTATTATTCTCATACCTTGACAATAATCTAAAATTAGGGTTTAGATTCCATATCTGATTTATCTGCCATATTTAACCTTAATAATTAAGGTAAAATAATTAACTTAATAACCTGTACTAAAATTCATATAATAAAATAATTATTATAATTATTCTAAAAATCACTTCATATTTTATTTAAATAATATATGATTATATTATTAATGGAAAATAATTAATAAAACATTTCTACCATAATTTAATTATTATTAGAATATACTTTATAATAATCAATAACTCTAAAATAAAATTACTTGTAAATATTTATGTAAATAACTATATTTTTATTTACCACATAAATACATATACACAATATCTTGTACAAATCCTCATCCTTAATATAATAAAAAAAAATTATACGCAAAATTTCTTATTTATTTATATAGAAAATATCGGGCTGTTACATTCACCCTCCCTTATAAAGATTCCGTCCCCGGAATCACCGTTTTAAAACCTTTACATACAATGGTACATAACATACACAATCATCGCAAGTAAATCTCGATCAACTTTAATCAAACTGATCTTTAACTGTTCACATAAAGCTTGTCTTTCTGATTAAACAGAAATTTAATTTCTAAAAGAACTCAAATTCCTCCTCAAAATTTCTTTATAAACTAATTTACTAAAAATAGGAAAATCGTGTATAATAAAATAAAAGTTATACGAATAATACCTGGAGTTGCATTGCAAACTGCTGCCGTGTCCTGGACTGTCATGTTGTAGACCCTTGCCGTAGATTTTGTCGGCTTGCTCGACGAAATCGGTCTCGTGATTGCTAACGTCCCACTACCAGTGCCCATGTTCACATTTCCTGTCTCCACCCTCCTCTTCGGACAATCTTTCACCCTGTGCTCTGTCGATCCGCATATAAAACATCCACTATTCATCCTAGGATTGGGGCAGTTGGGAGAGATATGGCCCTTCTGCTCGCACTTGTAGCAAACAAATTTTCCTTTCAAACACTTCCCCGAGTGATTCTTCCCACATGTCTTACATGGCACTATCCGTTTCTTAACACCTTCCTGTTTCACTTGTACACTTGCAAAACTGCTTACCTTCCTCTTGCTATCTCCACTCCTGCTCCCACTATTAACTCCTACTTTTCCAGCTCCTTCAGTCTTACCCTTATTCTTCCTCTCCTTATTGTAAACGCTCATGGTCTCACTTCCCTCCTCAGCTATGATCGCTTTCTCCATGAGTGCTACAAATGTAGGAATTTGCAACACCGCCACTTTGTTGTAGAGCCAGGGATTCAATCCCAGCTCAAACCTTCTCGCTTTTCTAGCCTCCGTATCGACTTGATGCGGGGCAAACCTAGCTAACTCATTGAATTTGGCGGCGTATTCAGACACCGTCATATTCTCCTGCTTCAACTCTAAAAATTTCACATCCATCCTAGCCTGCATACTAGGGAAAAAATAATTCTCGAAAAATAAAGTTTTAAATCTATCCCATGTGACTAAACCTTCTTCTGCCCTTGCCTGATTTGCTTCCCACCAAAAGTTTGCCTCACCCTTCATCATGTAAGTGACAAAAGCAGTCTTCTGCCCTTCAGATACCCTAGCTACCACGAATGCTTTTTCAATTTTCTTAACCCAAGTTTGGGCTTCAACAGGGTCAGTTGTACCTTCGAATTCTGGTGGTCCTACAGCCTTAAAGTCTTTGAAGTTCGCTAAGCGGTTGTCCGGCTGGTTTCCAGCAACTGGTATTCCCTGTTGCATAGCCTGAGCTAACATGTTTGCAAATTGCTGTATTGGATCAGCTTGATGTTGTCCCTCAACATTATTGACAGACTCTTCTGCCCTTTGGTTGCGAGTTCGACGTCTTGGCGGCATTATCTGATTAAATAAAATCACAATTTAACTTACATTCTAAACCTTATCAAATAAGTTTAATATTCTAAACTTGTTTTATTTATCAAACTTAGATTCATATTCATTCAACAAATATTTTACATAGCATAGCATATAATTCTTTAAACATCATTCATCCCTTTGTGACTACAAAAGTCGGGATTTACAAACTAGGCTTAACACAAAAGTTTTAGAATATTATATTACACAGACATACTAAGCACACATATTAAACACACCTACATCACAACAGAACCTATATTACTTATTTATTATTCTTTTTCATTGGATAATTTTTTGCCTGATGACCTTCTATCCCACAAATAAAACATGCTCCTTTTTTGTAGTCAGGACAATACAGAGTAGTATGTCCCTCATAGCCACAAAGATAACATATTCTTTTCCATTTCTTCTTATTGGATTTTTCTAAGTCATGGTATTCTATCTTTATTTTCCCCTTCTTGTCCGGAGCTGCACACGATGTGTTGCTTGTGGCTCCCATATGACCAATTTGGATCTTAAGCTTAGCTTGTCCTTCCATTGTTTCTATTAACGCTTAACGCAACTGACTATTTAACAGCTTTTCTATCTCCCACAGCCTTTTCAGAGAAGAAACCTTGTTCTTCAGATTCTGCACCTCTGTTGATGCTTGATCAGCTTCAACTTTAGTGTCTGAATCGCTATCTGTCAGCTCCACCATCTCCGGATCTGGTACTATGTTTTCCACAATAACCACATCTTCTGAGTTATTTTCATTGTGAGCCTCTATGTCAGCTATTGGCTTCGATATTGGCTCCTTCATTACGATCCGAGGGTAATCGAATCCTTTTTCACCTGACATCTACACACATAAATTATCCTGATTAGCATATAGTATATACACACAACAAATAAGAGTTTTATACAAGTTATCTTTTATTTAGTTTGACGATGAATTTAGTCAATTCATCTCATTTTAAACTCTATATGAGTTATTTATATTTTCAACGTTACCCTCTGTTCTAAGGTTATAGCCTAAGGTCTAGCCAACCTAAGGTTTTTAACCCCTAAGCTCTGATACCAACCTGTGAGGACCCCAAACTCGGGTACTTGAAACCCGAACTCGGTTCTTCACGATACCATTTCTATGAGCGGAATAATACTAATAATAATAACTATAATATAAAAGTCAAACTTAATTTACATAATTATCAGAGTCTAGCTCCCAAGTACGTAACCTTTAAACATTCATTACAACACATGATAGATAATATATATCATAATTGTCTTAATTATTAATATCAACTATTACACAAGATAACATCTGCATTCAATCAGCAACCTTTCCCTTTCCCTTGTTCTTAGCAGAACTCTCTGGTCGTTCGCACTTAGCTGAAAACATTTAAACTAAGCAAGGATGAGCATTTGAATGCCCAGCAAGTAATAGCAATTATATATATATATATATATATATATATATATATATATATATATATATAAGCTGAAAGGATTTAAATGTTTTCTTTGTACTATTCTTCTACAATAAGTCAATAGTTGTGAAGTATTCTAAACCGATAATAATAACATAACAACTCTCTTTCAAATTTTTGAAACTACATAATGACTATAACTGGGGTTATGGTGACATGCCATGAACATTGTTTTCATTTTCGAAAAGGTTAAACAGAAATTCATCTGTAAATCGACATAACTTACGGGCACGGGGGATGATCAGCCCGTTATGCCCTGCATTGATCAATACTACATTACAAGAACGATAGGATCGTTCACCCTGTTCCGCCTTGGGCGTATAAATGTTTTCCCGTGTAGGTATGTTCATACTTGTCTGGGTTCCAAATCAAAGGTTTTATCTTGTTTCAACAATAATCTATAATTCAACATATATATATATATATATATATATATATATATATATATATATATATATATATATATATATATATATATATATACGGGTAATTGACAAAGGTATATCAACATGTGATTAAATATAATGATTATCCAAGTGGGAACACTTGTTTAACCATTTACAGAAATTAACGAACAGAATATATATATCTGAGTTACCATATACTAACATATTGATAATCAATGAGCTTATATAATATAAGGTTAATAATCTGTACAAGAATAATATAATTTCGAAACATTCTTACTCATGTCCCTTGCATAAAGAAAATGCAAAGGTTAGATACTTGTCTGAAGCGCTGCTTACAGTTTGTAATTTAGATTTATCACTTATCTCGCGACCTATCATTAATCAGATCATTCGTTCGATTACAACAACATACTATAACACATAACACTGCTTATTGCAGTCAGCACATACCCTAATCACATTGGCACATAGGTTTAACAACCATTGAATCACAAATAATCACATATCTAATTAAATTATCTAAGTCCAGATCAATTTCTGAAATATGTCGATCTACCGACGACTTTATCGGGTAATTATCGAGTCTAAGACTCTTTTCTGTAACTTAATATCAGTCATATTATTTTTAAATGACTTAATATAATTTTAAAATATTTATTATAATTTATCACGAAATTTTAAACATCGGAATCACATTAAAATGATTTAAATACTAATCAATTCTATTATCATTAATATTTAATTAGTATTAAACTATTAATGAAACTATTTCTAAAATATTAAAGTAATTTATAATAACTTGAAATACTTTAAAATTACCCTTAAATGATTTTTAAAACATTTAAAATCATTTCTAAATAATTATCATTATTATCAAAGTACTAATGTTCTATTTATCAAAATATTAAAAGTCATTATTCATAACTTAAAATATTTTTAATTCATTTCTATCCATTTTAAATGATTTTTTTAACTTAATAAAACCATTTTTAAACTATATATTTAATATAATTATTAAATAAATTTACTATTTTTAATAATAAGTTAATAATCATTAATATTAAACTATTAATGAAATTATGCTTTAAATATTAAAAGTTATGTTTTATAACTTAAAATATCTTTAAACACTTTATTTTCATTTAAAATGATTATTAAAACCATTTTTAAACTAAATAATATCATTAATAATAATTAATTAATGAAATTTATCTTAAAATATTAAAAATTATATTTTATAACTTAAAATATTTTTAAATACCTTATTATTATTTAAAATGATTTTTAATATAATAAAATCATTTTTAATTAATTTATTTAATTCATTTAGTAGATAAACTAATTACCATTAATATCAATTTATTAATGAAATTTATCACAAAATATTAAAAGTCATTAAAAATAACTTAAAATATTTTCTTATATCATAATATAATTTTTAATGATTTTTCCAATATTAAAATCATTTTTAAATAATTTATTTAATATTATAATTAAATAAATTAAATACTTTTAATATTTCAAAAATATTAAATATTTATGAAATATATTTAAAATAATTAAAAACTAATTTTTAGAATTTAAAATAATTTTTAATAATTTATTTTGTATTTTTAATAATTTAAAACTAATTTTTTTATTTTTTTTTATTAATTTCCAGAAAATAATAAGATATCTGTCGCTAAAAGCCACCTATAGCGACAGAATCGTCGCTATAGGTGTTCTTCATGTTCTTGGCCAAAACCCAGAACACCATAGACAGTTTCGAGGGACCTTCTTTGACCACTGATTAAACACTTCTCAAGTAGTTTCTGGGCGTGTTGTTGTTTAGATCATGTAGTATAAATACAAGACTACACGATCCAACAATAAACATCATCAAATTATGCACAACCAAAGAGATCTAAGGGCCCAAATAAGCTGTCAGAGGGTGTTCATCACGTTCTGGGTTGCCCAGAAAAATCTGGTCAATGCCGGTCAACGATCTTGGTGGACTTATTCCGGTTAATCGGTTTACATCACAGGTGTTCTAGACGTCGGGATTTGTAGACAACCCAACATAGTACAAGTTGTGATCATGTATAATGTCTAAACATAATTTAGATGTAAGATCTAAGTAAAATAAAAACTTGTCAGACCACTGCCTAAACTTTCTGGGTTACCTAGAAAGTTAAGCTTAACGGTCAACGAGGTTTGACTAATTACTATGATCGATCTGAGGCTTTATAAGGTTATAAAGTGTTTTGAACTTGTAATACACATGACATACTATAATCTGGATACAAATATTCATCCTAACAACGTTCCAGAAACAAATCAAGGCCGGTCAAAGTCACGGCCAGAACATGTTCTTCAGTTTTCTGGGTTACCCAGAAAACTGATTTTGTGTTCGGTCAACGAACTTTGACCATGAATAACTTTCGATCTACAGATGCAATGATCATGAACCCACTTGCAGATTACTAACAACATTACAGACTACAACTTCAGACCTTTAAATCACCAAAACAATAAACGAGCACAGATCTACAAGGCCTGATATTCACTGTCAGACAACAAAAGCACAAATTTCCAAATTTTATAAAACTTCAAATCTGAGCCTCTAGATGTTATGGATCTAACATCTAGCAGCACAGATCATCATTAGACACTATAAACAACATATTCTAACACTTAATCATAACATCTAACACAGATTTTTGGACAGAAATTCTAGAATTTGTTTATACCTTCAAATGAGCAATTCGTGATTCTATGTTTCTTATTTGGTTATGGAGAACGTGGGGCTTGTTTCTTGACTGATATTATGAAATAATTTTGGAGGTTTGGGGCTTGAGAGAAAAGGTTTGAGTGTTGTGAAAAATGTAAGTGAACAAATGTATTTTCTCTCTCCTTCAATCCTTAAATAGACAACAAGGTGCATGAATTGGCTGATATCTAGAACTTGTTGCTGTCAATTATAAGTCAAGAGAGTGGTTGAGTTTGGTGAACAACTCCTCCTAATGTCAAACCCTACTAGTTAGCCAAAATAATGCATTTAGGGGCAAAAAGGTCTTTTGATAAATCATTTTAATGGCATAATTGGAACTTGGCAAACCCTTAAGGTTTAACCCTAAGGTTTAGCACAAAACAATAATAAGATTTAGCAATTAGAGTTTGCACAAAAATAAATAAAATCAAATAAAAATTAACTAAATTTTAGTTTCTAAAATTTTGAAATTAGGATTTTCTAATTATGATTAATTATCTAATTGCCTTATATAGTAACATTGGGGTTTAGATCATATAATTATCATTAACATTGCTAAAATAGCAATTAGGGTTTACGATTTTGATAATTAGGGTTACCAATTTATAATTAGGTTTTCTAATTATCAAATTAGGGTTTAAAATTTTAGGGTTTCCAAAATTAGCAATTGAGATTATAATACTTGCTAATTAATCACATTAACACAATTACAACCAATCTCGAACTCTAATTTAAATTTCAAATTAGGGTTCCTCATTTCCAAAAATTATTTAGGGTTTCTAGATTATAATTAGGGTTTTCTAGAAATTAGGGTTTCTAGAATTTTAATTAGGGTTCACCTAATTAATACATTTAATACACGACATAAATTATATAACACACTTATAAAATAATTTTGCACTCTAATTTGGATCTCAAATTAGGGTTTAGCATTATTACTAGGATTTGGTCATAATACACTATAATTGACCTACCATTATCAATACGAAAATACAATACATATTCATAGCACTGAAAAATCAAAATATAATTAATATTATATTATTATTCTCATACCTTGACAATAATCCAAAATTAGTGTTTGGATTCCATATCTGATTTATCTACCATATTTAACCTTAATAATTAAGGTAAAATAATTAACTTAATAACCTGTACTAAAATTCATATAATAAAATAATTATTATAATTATTCTAAAAATCACTTCATATTTTATTTAAATAATATATGATTATATTATTAATGGAAAATAATTAATAAAACATTTCTACCATAATTTAATTATTATTATAATATACTTTATAATAATCAATAACTCTAAAATAAAATTACTTGTAAATATTTATGTAAATAACTATATTTTTATTTACCACATAAATACATATACACAATATCTTGTACAAATTCACATCCTAAATATAATAAAAAAAATTTATACGCAAAATTTCTTATTTTTTCAAACACCAGAATCATTATTAAATGATTTAAATATTAAACCATTCTATTATCATTAATATTTAATTAATACTAAACTATTAATGAAACCATTGCCAAAATATTAAAGTTATTTATAATAACTTAAAATATTTTTAAAGTATTTATATTACCCTTAAATGATTCTTAAAATATTTAATATTATTTTTAAATAATTATCATTAATATTAAAGTATTAATGTTTTATTTATCCAAATATTAAAAGTCATTAAGTATAACTTAAAATATTTTTAATTCATTTATATCCTTTTTAAAAGATTTTTAAATTAATAAAACTATTTTTAAACTATTTATTTAATATAATTATTAAATAAATTTAATATCATTAATAATAAATTAATAATTATTAATATTAAATTATGAATGGAATTATCCTTTATATATTAAAAGTTATATTTTATAACTTAAAATATTTTTAAACACTTTGTTTTCATTTAAAATGATTATTATAATATTAAAATTATTTTTAAACTAATTTATTTAATATAATTATTAAATAACTTTAATATCATTAATAATAATTAATTGATGAATTTTACCTTTAAATATTGAAAGTTATATTTTATAGCTTAAAATATTTTTAAATACCTAATTATTATTTAAAATGATTTTTAATATAATAAAATTATTTTTAATTTATTTATTTAATTCTTTTATTAAATAACTTAATTATCATTACTATTTATTTATTAACGAATTTCATCACAAAATATTAAAAGTCATTAAAAATAAATTAAAATATTTTCTGATATCATAATATAATTTTAAATGATTTTTCAAGAATTAAAATCATTTTTAACTAATTTATTTAATATTGTAATTAAATAAATTAAATACCAATAATATTTCAAAAATATCAAATATTTATGAAATATACTTAAAATAAGAAAAAACTAATTTTTAGAATTTAAAATAATTTTTAATAATTTTTTTGGTATTTTTTAATAATTAAAAACTATTTTTTTCTATTTATTTAATTAAAATAATTAATTTTCAAAAATTAAATTAATTAAAATACACTGTCTGTCGCTAAAGACCACCTATAGTGACAAAACTGTCACTATAGGTGTTCTTCATGTTCTTCATGAAATCCAGATCTTCATACACAGTTACCGAGATGGCTACTTTGACCCAACACATTAATCAGATCATGATGTTTGAGTGAATGTTTCTGGTCAGATTATGTAGCACAAGTGTAACACTACAAGGCCCAATAAGAAACACGATCAAATAACATCACAATCAGAAGATATAAGCCTGCAAAGTGGCTGTCATACCTGTTCTTCATTTCTGGGTTACCCAGAAATGAAGAACAGTTCGTGAAGCCTACTTTGGGCTTCCACAACTTGCTTTACATGAAATAGTTTTGTGATCTAAAGGTCCCAAGTTGTAGCTAGCATGCAAGAGAGTAGATCTATTACATAAAATACAAAAAACATGAACAGAATCAAAAGTTAAGACCCGGTCAAACCTTGTCAGTCGACATGTTCATATGTTTTTTGGGTTACCCAGAAAACAAAGAACATGCTCGACTTGCCTGGTTTGACCGTCCACTACAATCTCCCAGATTAATTATTAGGCGATTTTAAGCCATAAACATGTAGTATAACCTACGTACTACAACTTAGATATATCAACAAAATCAAAACATCAACAACATGGAAGATCTGGTCGGTTTAAAACGTTGTCAGGCCAGTTCTGGGCTGTTTCCGGGTTACCCAGAAACGCCCAATCATGACCGGTCAACGTCTTTTGACCTTAAATATCTTTCAATCTGGACTAGATATAAGCCTTATTCTTGATCCAGATCCAAGAGAACATAACAGACTACAAATACAAACTTTCAAAACACAAAAATTATTAAAGATAACAGAGATTCAAGGCGTTGTCAGACACTAAAACAAAATTTTTCCAGATTTTGTAGAATCTCAAATCCGAGTCTCTGGATGTTATGGATCTAACATCTAGCAACCCAAATAATCTTTATACATTATATCTAACATGTTTAACACAAAAAAAAATAACATCTAACATTGGATCAATATTGGTCAGATTTTCAAGCTAGGGTTTTATACCTTCTATGAACGATTTTGATTTCTGGCTTCTAATTTGGTTATGGTGTTCGTGGGGCTTTAATTTGGGACTGATATACTAGTAGAATTCGTATGTTAGAGAGCGAAAGGGACTTGATGAAGTGTTGGTGAATAAATGAGCATAATGTACACTTTTTCTCTCTCCAATTCTATATATACAAATGCTAGATACATATAATGGATAACATAGAGACTTGTTGCTGTGAATTTTAAGCACATGGAGTGGTTGGATTTGGTCACCAACTTCACCTATTGTCAAAACCTATACATTAGCTTCAATAATGCACAAAGGGGCAATTTGGTCATTTGTCTAACACATTTAATGGCAATCTTGTAATCCTTGCAAACCCTTAGGGTTTAACCCTTAGGGTTTAACCCTAAGATTTAGCACAAAATAAAATTCTATGTTTTTATTTAGGGTTTAAAAATAAAATAAAATAAAATAAAAATTAGTTTCTAAAATTTGTAATTAGGGTTTTCTAAATTAGATTAGTTTTCTAATTACTTTATACAGGGACATTAGAATTTTATATACTAATTATAATTAACTTTGCTAATTTAGCAATTAGGGTTTATAATTAGTAATTAAATTTTATAATTACTAATAAGGGTTACCTAATATAAAAATTAGGGTTTCTTAATAATAATATATCGAAATGTTATTTAGGGTTTTAAAATACTAAATAGATTTTTCATAATTATCAATAAAACCTATTATACCTGATATTAATCATATTAACACAATTTCTGACTGATCACAAACTCTAATTTAGGTTTCAAATTAGGATTTCTCATTTCAAAAATTAGGGTTTTTCTAAAAATTAATTAGGGTTTCTAGATTTTTAATTAGGGTTTACCTAATTAATCAAATCATTATATAATACACAACATAAATCATATAACACAGTTATATCACAGTATTTGAATTTCCCATTTGAAAAAATAGGGTTAAATAAATTAATGCTAGGATTTTGACATTAAACACCATAATTGACCAACCATCATCAATACGTACATACAGTACATATTTATAGCACTGAAAAAATTAAAATATAATATTATTATATTATTATTCTCATTCATCGATAAAAATCCAAAATTAGGGTTTGGATTCCATATCTGATTTATTCTTCATATTTAACCTTAATAATTAAGGTAAAATAATTAACTTAATAATTTGTACTACAATTCATATAATAGAATAATTATTATAATTATTTTAAAAATCATTTCATATATTATTTAAATAATATATAATTATATTTTCATGGAAAATAATTAATAAAAACATTTTTACCCTAAATTAATTATTATAAGAGTATACTTTATAATAATCAATAATTCTAAAATAAAAATTATTTGTGAACTATTCATGTAATAAATATATTCTTATTTACCACATACATATACACATTATCTTATACAAATCCTCATCTTTAAAATAAAAAAAAATTTATACACAAAATTTCTTATTTATTTTTATAGAAAATATCGGGTTGTTACATTCACCCTCCCTTATAAAGATTTTGTTCCCGGAATCACCGTTTTAAAACCTATACATACAAGGGTACATAGCATACATAATCAACACAAGTAGATCTCGATCATAATTTGATCGAACTGATCTTTAACTATTCACATAAAGCTTGTCTTTCTGATTAACGAAAATTTGATTTCTAAAAGAACTAAAATTCCTCCTTCAAAATTTTCTTTATAAGATAATTTACTATATATATGAAAATCATGTATAATAAAATAAAAATTATACGAATAATACCTGGAGTTCCATTGCCAGCTGCCACCGAATCCCGGACTGTCATGTTGAAGACCCTTGCAGTAGATTTTATCGGCTTGCTAGATGATGTTGGTCCTGTGATCGCCAAAGTTCCGCCGCTTTTCCCCATGTTCACGCTTTCTGCCTCCGTTCTCCTTTTTGGGCAGTCCTTCACCTTATGCTCATTTGATCTGCACAGAAAATACCCACCAATAATTCTAGAATTGGGGCAGTTGGGAGAGATATGGCCCTCCAGCCCACACTTAAAACATATAAATTTACCTTTCAGACATTCCCCCAAATGGTTCTTCCCACAGTTTTCACATTGCACCACCTACTTCTTCTTTGTACCTTCCTGCTTCACATGCATACCCCCAAAGTTGTTTCCCTTCCTCTTTTCACTCCTATTCCCCCTGTTTGTTTCCACCTTCCCAGCTCCCTCAACCTTACCTTTGTTCCTTATTTCCTTGTTGTAGAGACTCATGGCCTCACTCCCCTCCTCAGCAATAATAGTTTTCTCTATGAGTGCTGCAAATGTAGGGATTTACAACACTGCCACTCTATTATAGAGCCAGGGTTTTAATCCCAGCTCAAATCTTCTAGCTTTCCTAGCCTCCGTATAAACTTGATGCGGAGCAAACCTAGCCAACTAATTGAATTTTGCGGCGTATTCTGACAGGGTCATATTTTCCTACTTCAATTCAAGAAATTTTTCCTCCATCCTAGCCTGCATACTAGATGAAAAATAGTTTTCAAAAAATAGAGTTTTAAACCTTTCCCAAGTAACTACACCTTCTCCTGCCCTCGCCTGATTCGCTTCCCACCAAAAATTTGTCTCACCCTTCATCATGTAGGTGGCAAAAGCAGTCTTTTTCCCCTCAGCTACCCTAGCTATAATGAACGCCTTTTCGATTTCCTTAACCCAAGTTTGGGCTTCAACAGGGTTAGTTGTACCTTTGAAATCCGACGGTCCCACAGCCTTGAAGTCCTTGAAGTTTTCCAAGCGGTTGTCTGGCTGGTTCCCTGCAGTTGGTATTCCTTGTTGCCTGAGCTACCATGTTTGTAAATTGCTGCATTGGATATGGTGGTTGTCCCCCAACGTTGTTGACAGATTCTTCTGCCCTTTGATTTTTAGTTTGACATCTTGGCGGCATTATCTGATTAAATAAAACATAATTTAACTTACATTCTAAACCTTATCATATAAGTTTAATATATTAAACTTGTTTCATTATTCAAATATAAGTTCATATTCATTAATTCAATGTAATTTACATAATGTAGCCCATACTAATATCCCTTTGTGACCACAAAAGTCAGGATTTACAGCCTTGCCGTATACAAAAGTTGAGAATATTACATTACACAGACATACTTTTCACACATATTATATTAAGTAGACACCCATCACAGAACCTATACTACTTATTCATTACGCCTTTTTCTTGATCTTGGACAACCCTTCGCTTGATGACCTTCTATCCCACAAATAAAATAGACACATTACTTTGGATTGGGACAATGAGGAGAGAAATTCCCCTCATGTCTGCAATTGTAGCAAACATATTCCCCTTTCCGGCATACACCTTCATGTTTCTTGTCACAATATGCACACCTTTCTATTCGGTTAATTTTTCCTTGGTTGTTATCAGGATTTCCTATATCACGGTCCTTCATCTTTCTTTTCCCCTTCTTGCTCGGAGCTGCGCACGCTTTGTTGCTTTTAGCTCCAATTTGGTCAATTTGGATTTTAAACTTATCTTGTTCTTCCATTATTTCTATTAATGCTTTTCGCAGCTGGCTATTTAGTAGTTTTTCTATTTTTCACAACTTTCCAAAGAGGAAACCTGGTCCCGTTGATTCTGTACTTCGGTTGATGCTTGATCAGCTCCAACTTCAGTTTCTGAATCACTATCTGTCAATTCCATAATTTTCGGATCTAGTATTACGTTTTCCACAATAACCACCTCATCGAGGTTGCTTTCACTTTGAGCCTCTATTTCAGCTATTGACTTTGACATTGGCTCCTTCTTTACGATCCGAGGGTATCCTAATCCTTTTTCACCTGACATCTACACAAATAAATTATCCTGATTAGCATATAATATATACACATAACAAATAATAGTTTTATATAGGTTATTTATTATTTTGTTTGACGATGAATTTATCCAATTCATCTCTTTTTAAACTCTATATGAGTTATTTATATTTTTAACGTCTCCCTCTGTTTTAAGGTTATAGCCTAAGGTCTATCCCACCTAAGGTTTCTAACCCTATAGCTCGGATACCAACCTTTGACGCCCCCAAATTCAGGTACTTGAAATCCGAACTCGGTGCTTCACGATACTATTTCTATGAACGGAATATTACTAAGAATAATAACAATAATATAGATTATCAAATTTAATTTACATATTATCAGAGTTTAAATCCCAAGTACGAAACCTTTAAACATTCGTTACATTACATGATAATTAATATATATCATCATTATCCTAATAACGTCTAGTTATTACAAAAGATAGCATTATCATTCATTCAGCGACCTTCCCTTTCCCTTTGTTCTTGGCAGAGCCTTCAGGTTGATCACACTTAGCTGAAAACATTTAAATTAAGCAAGGATGAGCATTTGAGTGCCCCAACAAGTAATGGAAACAATAACAGTTAGCTGAACGAATTAAATATTTTCTTTGAATGATACTTCTACAACGAATCAACAGTTGTAAAGTAAACTGAACCAATAATAAACAACATATCATTTCGATTTCAAATTTTTGAAACTACGTACTGACTATAAATGAGGATCAGTTGACAGACTATGAACAGAATATATATCTTGATTTACAATAACAGAATAAAAATAACTTGTACAACAATTATAATTTAATAACTTACTTATACAAAATCATTGCATAAATGTATACAAATGTTGAAATATTTGAACAATTGAAATGAATAGTTCAGATATTATCTTACGCATGTCTGTTGCATAAAGTAAATACAAATGGTTAGATACTTACCTTGCCTGCTACTTACACAACTTAGATTTATCTTTTATATCAAGCCCTATCATTAAATAGATCATTCGTTCAATTAGAATAATATATCATGTCATATTGTATTGCTATTTGCAGTCAGCACATAACCTAATCACATTGTCATGTAAGTTTAACAACCATTGAATCACAAATAACATTTATCAAGTCAATCTATCTAAGTCCAGATAAATTTCTAAAATATGTCAGTGTACTGACAACTTTATCGAGTATTTATCGAGTCCAATACTCTATTTTGTAACTTAATATCTTCAAGTATCAGTCATATTATTTTTAAATGACTTATAATAATTTTTAAACATTTACTATAAGTTATCATGAATTTTCAAACACTGGAATCATTATTAAATGATTTAAATATTAAACCATTCTATTATCATTAATATTTAATTAATACTAAACTATTAATGAAACCAATGCCAAAATATTAAAGTTATTTATAATAACTTGGAATATTTTTAAAGTATTTATATCACCCTTAAATGATTTTTAAAACATTTAAAATCATTTTTAAATAATTATCATTAATATTAAAGTACTAATGTTTTATTTATCCAAATATTAAAAGTCATTAAGTATAACTTGAAATATTTTTAATTCATTTATATCCTTTTAAAATGATTTTTAAATTAATAAAACTATTTTAAAACTATTTATTTAATATAATTATTAAATAAATTTAATATCATTAATAATAAAATAATAATTATTAATATTAAATTATTAATAAAATTATCCTTTAAATATTAAAAGTTATATTTTATAACTTAAAATATTTTTAAACACTTTGTTTTCATTTAAAATGATTATTATAATATTAAAATCATTTTTAAACTAATTTATTTAATATAATTATTAAATAACTTTAATATCATTAATACTAATTAATTAATGAATTTTACCTTTAAATATTGAAAGTTATATTTTATAACTTAAAATATTTTTAAATACCTTATTATTATTTAAAATGATTTTTAATATAATAAAATGATTTTTAATTTATTTATTTATTTCATTTATTAAATAACTTAATTATCATTACTATTTATTTATTAACGAATTTCATCACAAAATATTAAAAGTCATTAAAAATAACTTAAAATATTTTCTTATATCATAATATAATTTTAAATGATTTTTCAAGAATTAAAATCATTTTTAACTAATTTATTTAATATTGTAATTAAATAAATTAAATACCAATAATATTTCAAAAATATCAAATATTTATGAAATATACTTAAAATAAGAAAAAACTAATTTTTAGAATTTAAAATAATTTTTAATAATTTTTTTGGTATTTTTTAATAATTAAAAACTATTTTTTTCTATTTATTTAATTAAAATAATTAATTTTCAAAAATTAAATTAATTAAAATACACTGTCTGTCGCTAAAGACCACCTATAGTGACAAAACTGTCACTATAGGTGTTCTTCATGTTCTTCATGAAATCCAGATCTTCATACACAGTTACCGAGATGGCTACTTTGACCCAACACATTAATCAGATCATGATGTTTGAGTGAATGTTTCTGGTCAGATTATGTAGCACAAGTGTAACACTACAAGGCCCAATAAGAAACACGATCAAATAACATCACAATCAGAAGATATAAGCCTGCAAAGTGGCTGTCATACCTGTTCTTCATTTCTGGGTTACCCAGAAATGAAGAACAGTTCGTGAAGCCTACTTTGGGCTTCCACAACTTGCTTTACATGAAATAGTTTTGTGATCTAAAGGTCCCAAGTTGTAGCTAGCATGCAAGAGAGTAGATCTATTACATAAAATACAAAAAACATGAACAGAATCAAAAGTTAAGACCCGGTCAAACCTTGTCAGTCGACATGTTCATATGTTTTTTGGGTTACCCAGAAAACAAAGAACATGCTCGACTTGCCTGGTTTGACCGTCCACTACAATCTCCCAGATTAATTATTAGGCGATTTTAAGCCATAAACATGTAGTATAACCTACGTACTACAACTTAGATATATCAACAAAATCAAAACATCAACAACATGGAAGATCTGGTCGGTTTAAAACGTTGTCAGGCCAGTTCTGGGCTGTTTCCGGGTTACCCAGAAACGCCCAATCATGACCGGTCAACGTCTTTTGACCTTAAATATATTTCAATCTGGACTAGATATAAGCCTTATTCTTGATCCAGATCCAAGAGAACATAACAGACTACAAATACAAACTTTCAAAACACAAAAATTATTAAAAATAACAGAGATTCAAGGCCTGACATTCGTTGCAGACACTAAAACAAAATTTTTCCAGATTTTGTAGAATCTCAAATCCGAGTCTCTGGATGTTATGGATCTAACATCTAGCAACCCAAATAATCTTTATACATTATATCTAACATGTTTAACACAAAAAAAATAACATCTAACATTGGATCAATATTGGTCAGATTTTCAAGCTAGGGTTTTATACCTTCTATGAACGATTTTGATTTCTGGCTTCTAATTTGGTTATGGTGTTCGTGGGGCTTTAATTTGGGACTGATATACTAGTAGAATTCGTATGTTAGAGAGCGAAAGGGACTTGATGAAGTGTTGGTGAATAAATGAGCATAATGTACACTTTTTCTCTCTCCAATTCTATATATACAAATGCTAGATACATATAATGGATAACATAGAGACTTGTTGCTGTGAATTTTAAGCACATGGAGTGGTTGGATTTGGTCACCAACTTCACCTATTGTCAAAACCTATACATTAGCTTCAATAATGCACAAAGGGGCAATTTGGTCATTTGTCTAACACATTTAATGGCAATCTTGTAATCCTTGCAAACCCTTAGGGTTTAACCCTTAGGATTTAACCCTAAGATTTAGCACAAAATGAAATTCTATGTTTTTATTTAGGGTTTAAAAATAAAATAAAATAAAAATTAATTTCTAAAATTTGTAATTAGGGTTTTATAAATTAGATTAGTTTTATAATTACTTTATACAGGGACATTAGGGTTTTATATACTAATTATAATTAACTTTGCTAATTTAGCAATTAGGATAATTAAATTTTATAATTACTAATTAGGGTTACCTAATATAGAAATTAGGGTTTCTTAATAATAATATATCAAAATGTTATTTAGGGTTTTAAAATACTAATTAGATTTTTCATAAGTAGCAATAAAACCTATTATACCTGATATTAATCATATTAACACAATTTCTGACTGATCACAAACTCCAATTTAGGTTTCAAATTAGGGTTTCTCATTTCAAAAATTAGGGTTTTTCTAAAGATTAATTAGAGTTTCTAGATTTTAATTAGGGTTTATCTAATTAATCAAATTATTATATAATACACAACATAAATCATATAACACAGTTATATAACTGTATTTGAATTTCCCATTTGAAAAAATAGGATTAAAAAAATTAATGCTAAGGTTTTGAAATTAAACACCATAATTGACCAACCATCATTAATACGTACATACAGTACATATTTATAGCACTGAAAAAATCAAAATATAATATTATTATATTATTATTCGCACTCCTCTATAAAAATCTAAAATTAGGGTTTGGATTCCATATCTGATTTATTCTTCATATTTAACCTTAATAATTAAGCTAAAATAATTAACTTAATAATTTGTACTACAATTTATATAATAGAATAATTATTATAGTTATTTTAAAAATCATTTCATATATTATTTAAATAATATATAATTATATTTTTATGGAAAATAATTAATAAAAATATTTCTACCCTAAAATTAATTATTATAAGAATATACTTTATAATAATCAATAATTCTAAAATAAAAATTATTTGTGAACTATTCGTGTAATAAATATATTCTTATTTACCACATAAATACATATACACATTATCTTGTACAAATCCTCATCTTTAAAATAAAAAAATAAATTATACACAAAATTTCTTATTTATTTATATAAAAAATATCGGGTCGTTACATATATGAGTGTTGTAGTAATAGTTAGTGACACTGGTTATTTTTTGGGATTCGATTAAAGGATATTTTTTTAATATAAAAAAGTCGTAGAATGGAAATAATTTTCATATATTCCATATGGAATTTGTGAGATTATAAGTGAATTCAAGAAGTGTGTTTTGGTTGCTGGGTCTAATTGAGTTGATAAATCTTTGTGTCTATTTCTTTTCTTTTTGACTTATAAAAACACGTTCAACCTCATAAAAAGGGGATTGTTTATTGATTTGAGTTGCTAAAAATGGGGGGACAATTGTGTTCGTTTGAAGGGAATTCAAGCAGTGTGATTTTTTGCTATAACAGTTCACATATAGGCAAAATTTTGGCTATACCTACAAATAGTCCCAAGTTATGTCTCAAGGAAGCTCTAGGCATTCAAATACACTTCAAAACATTATTAAAACTTATCACCATGACCTTAATAAGCTTGCACAGTCAGTTTGATTTTTGGCAACAAAACAGTCCACCTCTAAGCTTTCTTTGTCTTAAAGAAAACATGGAATAACAATATAGATAACACATAATATCATGATGAGCATGGACTGATTTTGACATAGTGTACATGAATGAGTTTTATTTCCATCATATATATATTCGGATGACTTGATAGATAATCTAGCAAACCGTCACCAAGCTACTTGGCTAGCATACAAACATCCCAAAACAGTCATTATACTTAGGCATATAAAGGATATTATTTCTCACTATTACTTTGAGTTCCATACAAAACCTAAGGTAAACCCAAGTACAGGGTTTGGAACCAATAAACCCAAATCTTTAAAAGCATCAAGATTTACCTCTACTACGTGAGTTATTTTACAAAAAGAAATAACAATTTTTGTATTTTAGATTTTTGGATGCTTCCCATTACTATCACTAAATACAATCCTTCCCTTTTGTGCACAACATTTTTTCACTCAAATTAAATATTTTGCATTTTTACATTTGAAACAAAGAAGCCCTAAATTTCCTAACTCCAACCAAAACCGTTTGCATGCAAGAAATTAGGAGTGTCCTCAAACTTATTCAGTTTTGATAAATCAAAACATAAAATTTAAAAATAAAAATAAAAAAAAAATACTGGCCAGAAGCATCTTTAAGAGAAAGAAAAAAGAAACTCAAAAAGTGTTGAAAAATTAAACACCTATATCATATCAGCTTACAATGCCTTCTCTCTAAATCTTCAAAATGCATGCCATTATTTTCATCATGAAACCATCAAACGTTCGAATTTAAGCATACATATGGAAGTAAATAGAGAGACTTACATAAACGATAGCTCAGTGAGCTCTTACCTTCTGCAATTTCTAAGGTTTATACACCAAATGCAAGAGATTACTCTCTGATTCACCAGTGAATCTTGAGGGGTTTTACAAACCCTGTACTCCGATCGTCTCTCTCCCTCTCCCTATCAGTCTCATAGGGTAAGTACACAGCATGAGAAATGCTCAACAACTGTCATTGGATATTATAATTTGAGACTGCCATTGGTTTTGATTAATTTTATTTATTTATTATTATTATTATAAAAAATTGTAATTCTTGGGTAAGGGCATTTTTTTTTATTTTATATATATTAGTCTTTGATTATCTAAATGAATTTGTTTTCCTATTTGTTTTCCCAAGGAAAGTTATATTCTTCTGGAGTTCAGCTAGGTATTTTCATTTAGTCAATTTACTTCCTATTTTTGGATGGGAAGGAAAAGTTAAGTTCTGTTTCTTTCCAAACAAACCCATGATATTATTGAGTTTTATTTTTAATACTAATTCTAAAACACTTATATAAAAAAATAAGGGGACAAAGACAGTTGCTTGTTTTGGACAATAGTACCCTTGTTATTCAAATAGGGTGGAAAACCACAAGATGAATTGTTAAGAATATATTTGTCCACATAAAAAACAATTGCCCTGTCCCTTCAGTTTTTGTCCATTTATTATCACCTTACTTTTTATGTTTATAAATAACTATTTTGGTTAGTTCTGTTTTTCCCCAACTGCAAGCCTGAAACTGTTGAAATTGCTTCCTTTTTTTATGTTTATAATTGTCTACTTCGGTTAATTCTATTTTCCCCCAACTGCAAGGCTGAAACTGTTGAAATTATTTGATCAAGTTTATGTCTTATAACCTTTTTTTTAATAATAATTTCCTTGTCATCTATGATTTGTTGTCTACTTTATTCTCTTATTGATATTATTGTGATTGTGATGGTAATTGTTATGCAGGTCCTAATCAATTTCAGTATCTACCCTCACAAATTTGCTAATATTAATATCCCATATCATTTCATGAGTCGATTATTCTTCAATTTCCCTGCAACTATTTTTATAGTTATAGTTATATCACTCTCACTACCCTATGATGCAAAGAAGTTACCTGTATGATGTGTTTAAGATATATTTAAAATTATGGTATGATTATATTTGAATTTCATTTCTACCATCTCCGCCCTTAATCCCTCTTTTAGTTGTTAAAAACTTTCTGATGGTTCCATACCATTTCAAACTTACTGGGATTTGAAGCTGAATCAAAAGAAGCCATGTCTTGATTTGAAATAGGTGTTGAGTAATTGATGTAGTCGGACAAAAAAGTTGTAAGTCTGTTGAGGAGACTAAAACCATGGTGGATTTTTCGGTTTGAGAGAGGTCGAATCAATGTAGTAAACCTTTTCTAATTCAGCTCCTAGGTCTTGGGTTAATTGGTCTCTGTCTACAAAAATGAATCCATTTATTCTTTTAGGTTTCCAAATTTTCTTACTTCGACCAATAGATAAAGAAAAAGAAGTGATTTAGGTAATTATTACAATATATATGCACAAATGAAACGAAGTAAGCATACCGTGTACAAGTGTGGATACGTGTGGGCGTACGAGTTCTTGTTTATTTTTTTTGGGTATTTGGGGTTTAGGGATTGCTAATGAATTCGTTCACTGGAGGAGGAAGAGGAAAGAAGGTGATGATTTTAAAAAAATTATCTGAGAGCGGGAAATTAATTTTTCAAAAACTCGTGTTTTGTATAGATAGAACTTATAACAGCAGCTCTTAAACTCACATGAGGATCGTTCCCCTTTGCCCGTTGGTGTTAGTTTTCACTATCAACAACCTAAATAAAATAATGTAGAACATAAAATTGGTCCTGTCACACTATGAAAATTTTAAAACCCAAAGCAAGAATGTCTACGCAGATATAATTGCGTGTTTAAGTTACAAATAGTTGGCATGGAAACTAATAAATAAACATAAAAAAATGGGATATAAGAGACATCACTTTCTCCAGAACCACAAACATAACATCACCTGTGCCTCCCAGTGTCTTGATAAAAAAAATCAAAATAACAGATATAAGAGAGTTTACCTCAAGTTTAATAAATTATAATTATATCCTTCATCTGTCTTACTCCTTCATCTTTAGAACACCATTTCCTCATAGTAAATACACATACATGTAATAGTCCCCTGTGCCTGCTTATCAATAATATAGAACCTGTTCAATTTTTCCCTCAATTTGAATAGATCCAAGCAAAGTATGTATGATATTTTGGTTGGTAAATATCCCATTTTGAATGAACTGTTTAGAAATGTAAGACACTACTAAAATACACCATTTTATTCTTCAGGGGTCATCTTTAGATTTTCATTTAAAGACATGTAAATGGTTTCATTCAAACCGTAGCAACTAAGTTTGTACTATAAGGCAGGGGTAGTCGAGAATATCATTTCTTAAGGATGAGACAAAACATAATGCTCTAAATTTCTATCAACATACAGGATTTTGGTATCCCATAAAATATATACTCCAAGGCACCACTACAAATTAAAAAAAATAGTAGTAATAAATAAATACACTGAAGCATAACTTCTATCACCCACAGTAAAATAGCACTTGAGATTTATAATAAATAATACTCCCTCCGTCCCAGGATAAAGGTCCTTATTACTATTTTGGATAATCCCGTGTTAAATGTCCACTTTCCTTTAATAATCAAACTTTTACACTATTTTTTCTATTATACCCTTAGCATTAAATATCTTATACTTTCCTTATTCTAATTCTATTTCCATATTTAATAAGTATAATAAGTCACTCTCTCACCTACATTGGAAATGATTAATGAAATATTATTATGGGCAATTTTGTCATTTTATTTCTCTTCTTAATATGCCTGAAAAGTCCACCAGGACTTTTATCCTGGGACCGAGGGAGTAATAATCTGAAAATGAAATTGAACCTCTAAATTAAAACCAATAATAGTAGCATCGACAACCCACCAAATCTCAAATAGCAAAACCCAATCACTAACGCTTAAGTGGTAGGATATCCACTACTTCTATTTGAAAGCAAAATGTTCAGTCCATACGAAATTCGTATAATATAAATTTGATTATTCAATTAATAAGAGAGTTCAAAAAAATTTATTTTGCCATTATACCCAACAGAGCAGCAATACCCATTACCAAGAACCCAAAGATCCATGAGGAAAAGTTGCAATTCTAAAATAGATCAGCAATATAAAGTCCTTAAAACTAAAAACATAAATTTTCAATTAGATTCAAGCAAGTAATTCACAACCTCACTACAAACCATCACTTCAAAAAACAAAATCAAACAAAAAGTAACCCAATATAAATCATACTGAATTAACAACCACAAATGCACATTAAAATCAAATTTTCCCATACCAAAATAACCCAAAAGAGAGAGAGAGAGAGTAGAGAGAAATTAGAGTTTAAGTGAAGTTAACAGGAAATGTATAACAGACCATATAAAGCTAGCTTAATGATTACATTAGATACTTTAAGCCAAGTAGGAGAATCCCACTTAATACAAAGCTATAAATTCTAGACAGGTTTGTCTTGGCAAATATAGCTAATCACAGATTCGTATATTAAGTAATTCCATGTGCTTGTGTGAGAGGACAAATCAACATTCAAGAGGAGTGAAACAGTTGAAAAAGAGGAGTAACATGCAATTAGAACTTTAAGAATTCAGCAAACAGGAAAGCAACCACTTTTGTTTAGCATTTTTTAATTGTTTTTCATCTTTTTATTGCAAACATTTCCAAATAAATGAAATGGAATAAAAAAATAAGTAGGAAGGAAGTAGAAATAATTATAAATGAGTGGAGAATAAAGCTTACCTGGGAACACTGGGAAAGAAGTTTTCCCAATGTGACTCCAACATCTAACTTCAGCTGCCATTTCTTGGCTCGATTCACTGATACATTTGGTTTAGTCTTCTCCACATCAATTAGAGAATCACCTGAAAATTCAACAAAGAACCCAAATTCAGCATAATTCAAGAAAGCCAAAGTACATGCAACAAAGAAAGACCTCACCTAAAGACATCGACGACAACAAAGGCTCGCTGCTAGATATTAGTGGTGAAGATAGGTTTTGATTATTTTTTTTGTTGTGTTTGTTTCTATAACTGCAAGAGGGGGAAGGGCAGAGAGAATACTCTGCATTTATTTAAATTGTCACCGCCCTTACCACTTGCCCTAATGAGAGATTCCTTTATTTTTCTTTGACAGTTCATCTTTTGAGAAGAACCATGATGAAATTGATTGAGTTTTTCGGGATTATTAGAGGCAAAGACTGGAGGATTCAGACAAATGTTTATGGCAATGATAGCACAAACATAGGCAGAGAAGAGAGATATGGTCTATGGTTTGATCCTTCAGAAGAGTTCCACCAATACAGTATTCTTTGGACTAATAATCAAATTGTGTAAGAAATCATAACCTTCCAAAAACTATTGGGTACCATTATAGTATTCTTCAGAAGAGTTCCACCAATACAGTATTCTTTTTCTAAATTTAGTTACACCCTTTATTTTGTACCAGTGGGTTACTTTATCATATCTAGCATAATCTAATAACAATTCTTCAACTAAAGTTTGTTACCATAATTGAATTTTTACTATGTTAACTTCTTTTAGCGTTGAAGCATGTTGTTCTTCTTAGGCACTCTACCTTCATATATGTTTATACAATAAAGAGAATATAATTAGTAAAAGAAATTCAAATCTTTCTGTGACAGTTCAATTTTGATTCTGTGTCAATTAATAAGAGAGTTCAAAAAAATGATTTTGCCACTATACCCAACAGAGTAGAAATACCCATTACCAAGAACCCAAAGATCCATGAGGAAAAGTTGCAATTTCAAAATAGATCAGCAATATAAAGTCCTTAAAACTAAAAACATAAATTTTCAATTAAATTCAAGCAAGTAATCCACAACCTCACAACAAACCATCACTTCAAAAAACAAAATCAAACAAAAAGTAGCCCAATAAAAATCATACTGAATTAACAACCACAAATGCACATTAAAATCAAATTTTCCCATACCAAAATAACCCAAAAAAGAGAGAGAGTGGAGAGAAATTAGAGTTTAAGTGAAGTTAACAGGAAATGTATAACAGTCCATACAAAGCTAGCTTAGTGATTACATTAGATACTTTAAGCCAAGTAGGAGAATCCCACTTAATACAAAGCTTAAGCCAAGATAGCTTAGTGATTACATTACTGTAATTTCAAAGTGTTCCTTCATCTGAGCTTCTTAATTAGATCAGTGTTTTCAATCTGTTTATTTGAATTCCCTTTAATTCCTATACCTTCTGATTCTCTCACTGCTAGATATTAGTGGTGAAGACTGGTTTTGATTTCTTTTTTTGTCATGTTTATTTCTATAACTGCAAGAGGGGGAAGGGCAGAGAGATTACTCTCTACAAAGGCTCACCTTCCACTCTCGCATCCGCAGATTTCTCTTGCTGCATCGAATCAGACTGTTTTAAAGGCAGGACAGATGATCGAACCTCCTGGTCTCTAGATTCGACACCAGGATCCTTCACCGGACCTAGGGTCTCTACAGGCGGCGTTTCATTAGTGGAGGAGGAGGTCTCAATCGCCTGCGGCACCGATCAGAACAAATCATACTCATAAAATTCACACATATAAACAGGGAGATGCGTGAATTCAAATAAAGCCCAATTGAAACTGTAATTGCTATTTCCAGAAGACAGAAGATCTACTTATTCTTTTAGAGGGACATGTATAAATAATCAGCAATTTGCATAAAGACATGAATTGATAAATTAAGCACACAAACTAACGGAATTGACGTTGTCGACGGGAGAGGCATTGGCGTGGGGCACCTCTTCAACCTCCCAACCTTGCGAAAGTTTGAAGAGCGAGGTGGTAATGGCGGAGGAGTTGTGGAGCAGGACAGGCGGAGGCGGCAGAGGGCTGAAAAGGATAGAGGATTTTGACTTCTCTTTCTTCTTCTCGGAGCGGGAGAGCTCGAGAATCCCTGATTCTATGGGGGTGTAATTGAGATGGTAATAGGATTGGGATTATGAGGATTAGATGTAGAATGGGTTAGGATGGAGAGGTATGATAAGGTTTGGCAGTTCAATTGACAAAGGGAATGAAGAAGAAGCATGTGACTGAAACCTTGTTTTAAGTCTAACCTAGCCGATCGCGTGGTTTCGTCCCCTTCCGTGTTTTGAAAATAATTTTTTGAAGGGTTAAATTTATCCCAACTTTGGACGGTCTGGATATTTTAATAGGCTGAGGCGGGAAATTAAATTTTTTAAAAACACTTGTGTTTTGTATAGGTAGACTATTAATATTATAATAATTAAATTTATTAAAATTCTCATAGCCACTACCGATATTTTTTTCCTAATGACTATGGGTGTATAATGTATAAATTACATTACGAATTACAATACCCTCACAAATCATGCACACTTAAATTTAAATTGATTCTTAATCTCTCAAGCCTAGTAGAATCTTGGAAGGTTTCAAATTGGGGGGGACTGAAAGTCAGCTTCTATTCAGTATTAATTAAGCCAAAAGCAAAGAAAATCACCACAATATTGATTTGAATATTCTATATTGACGCTTAAAATTGATTCTATATTAATCTCTCTAGACACTACATAATGTAGTTCCTATAGCACATTCATATTCAAGTTGAGAAAGCTGCAAGTAAAGCATCTTAATTTGAGCTTTGCTGAATTTAATCATACTTGGTGACTCGCTTCTTGTTGTTATGTTCGATCCTTGGTGACAGCAAGAAGTGTGTGTGGTGTTTATGTTAATGTAGCCAAAAAAAAGATTGTTGCAATATATGACTATAATAAATTTAGGCTGATCCACACATTATTATTCTATTTCACTCTGTTAGTCTCAATCCGCATTCGATGTAGAATTAATTGACATATTAATGATTTTATTGCATATGTGTAGGTGTGAATATGCACATGATGATAATAAAAGTGATGTGGGGGTGTAGGTTTCAAGCAGTAATGGAGTTTGATGATTCCAAGAGGAGTTGCAGGAGGAGATTAGCATGTCACAATGAGAGAAAAAGAAAGACTTCTCATCATCATGATCTATCTGTTTCAAGAAATAATCATTCTCAATTAGGTACCCTTTCTTAATTCACTCATTTTCAGTTACATAATTAAAACGATAACTTTTAAGGATAATTTTTTGTTTCAAAGTATTTCCTAATATTAACTGAGAAGCCAATAGTGATAGTGTGCTGCCTAACTTGATAACATAAAAATAATAACAAATTAGGAATTAATATCATGCCATTTTATAAATTTTAAAATTAACTTTAATTAGTCCTAAATGAAAAAAATTATTGAAAAAGTTAGGCTATGTTTCAAAAAAGAAAATATGCTAAAAAAATGAGAAGTCATACAAAAAGGTGTACGCGTGTATTTATGTTGCGTTCATATCCCTAAGTCCTGCTATTTAATCTCATATTAGGCCATTGCATTAACCAGATATTATGCCCACTAAAGTTACTGATCCAACATCACTAAAAGTAAGTAGTTTAACAAATCATCAATCTTAACTGAACAAATGTCAAAAGCTACTTATTGCTCTGATCACAATAGTATAAATATATAAACATATCAAAATCAAGAAGAAAAGCATCAACAGTGCGTCTACTTGGGACAAAATTCCCATTAGAACCCTTTAATAGCCATTAAGTGTGACTGAACCTAGATGACAACCCATAGACACAACCAAAAAACCCCAATAAAACAAAACCTAATCACTAATAATTAGAAACCCACACAACAAAAAGAGCACCAGTGACTTAGGGTTTGGTACCTGGCGGCAATCGCAGGAGTAGCAGGAGTTGGCCACGGAGGGAGCGAGAAGTCGGCAAACACAGCGGGAGGAAGAGAAGCACCAGTGAAGAAATCGAAGGAAGGAGAAGGGAGGGAGAACTAAAATGAGAGGGGAATCGGAGACCTAAAACGAAGGAGGGAAAGGAAAGAGTAAAATGGATTGAAACTAACTGATTTGTTTTTTTAAGGGTCAAATTTATCCCATTTTTTTGATGGTCCAGATCTTTTAATAGCTCCAGAGCGAGTTTTTTTTTTCAAAACCAGTTCTATTTTGTATAGATAGATAGTGATAGTGTGCTGCCTAACTTGATAACATTAAAATAATAACAAATTAAGAATTAATATCATGTCATTTTATAAATTTTAAAATTAACTTTATTAGTTCTAAGTGAAAAAAATTATTGAAAAAATTAGGCTATGTTTCAAAAAAGTAAATATGCTAAAAAAATGAGAAGTCATACAAAAAGGTGTACGTTTGTATTTATGATGCATTCATATCCCTAAGTCCTGCTATTTAATCTCATATTAGGCCATTGTATTGACCAAATATTATGCCCACTAAAGTTACTTATCCAGCATCAATAAAAGTAAGTAGTTTCATAGATCATCGGTCTTAACTGATCAAATTTCAAAAGCTACTTATTACTCTTATCACAATAGTATAAATACATAAACATATCAAAATCAAGAAGAAAATCATCAACAGTGCGTCTACTTGGGACAAAATTCCCATTAGAACCCTCTAATAGCCATTAAGTATGATTGAACCTAGTTGACAACCCATAGACACAGCTAAAAAGCCCAAAAAAATAAAACCTAATCACTAATAATCAGAAACCCACACAACAAAAAGAGCACTAGTGACTCAGGGTTTGGTACCTGGTGGCAATCACAGGAGTAGCAGGAGTTGGCCACGGAGGGAGCGAGAAGTATGCGGACACAGCTGGAGGAAGATAAGCGCCAGTGAAGAAATCGAAGAAGGGAGAAGGGAGGGAGAACTAAAATGAGAGCTGAATTAGAGACTTAAAACGAAAGAGGGAAAGGAAAGAGTAAAATGGATTGAAACTAACTGATTTATTTTTTTAAGGGTCAGATTTATCCCAACTTTTTGATGGTTCGGATCTTTTAATAGCTCCAGAGCGGGATTTTTTTTTCAAAACTAGTTCTATTTTGTATATATATATATATATATATATATATATATATATATACACACACACACACACACACACACTTACCTTTCTTACACGAAAACTCCTTCTCTCCCCATTTCCAAAATCAACACTTATGGGCCCCACCAAAAGTCATCATCACTTGTGGTCCCACCTTTTATAATATATATATATATATATATATATATATATATATATATATACTGAATAACTTCTACCGATTATTTTGAAAAATTGGCAAATGGGGGTCCATATAATAAGCAAAATTTACAACAAATACTTCATAAAAATGCCCTCAATATTTTTAGCAACATTTATTCATCATTATTATAACTCGCAATATTAACAACCAGATCGTTCCCAGAAAAGAGGGGGCTTTCCGATAAGGTTTTCTCCCTATTGGCCTTTCCTCGACAAAACTTTCTAGACATTATTAATTATGCATATAATAATTAGAATAACTTGTCATCTCAATTATTGATTTAATACTATATTAAATATTAACAATAATTGAATCAAATAACGTGAGATACTATGCAATAATTACTTTAGCAATAACTGAGTATAACTGAGTTACTTCTCACATAAGCATCAATAACCAATACTGTTGGTCGATTTTGCAATCAATGAATACGTGCAAGTATACACGGTTAACAAGTAATAAAGTGAAAGTAGAGTATCGTTTCCACGAGGAATTATTTAATAAAAATCACCAAGTACTAGTTCTTAACCAAACTAATTGTATTTAAACAATCTCAAATCGTGATTTTTCTAATTAAGAAAACTCAATTAACTAATTAAACTGAATTGCTTTATAAATGGCTTCAAATAAATAAAGGTTAAGACTACAATATCCCCAATTATGAACTATAAATCAATTATCTAATTATCCCAATTATTATGCCTACTGAATTGTTAACAGGAATTCTCAAATGCCAAAAGTCCTTTTCCAAGTGATCAATTGACTTCTATTTAATCCAGATTAATCTTGCTATATTCATGTGCAAAATAATTGAATTAAACTCCTTCAATTCCAATTCCTTATGTGTTACATGCGGTGAATAGATATTTCCATTCAATTCATAAACCTAATTATTCACCATGCAAATAACTAAGTCACATGTTATTATACCTAGTTCTAACCCTAGAATTCCTCTTCTAATTTCTTCTAGAGTAACAAGGTAATTACTGATAAGATAATTAATCAATAAGCGCAAGACAAGATAACAAATTCACTTTGACATAAATAATTAGAATAAATCAAATAACTAATTTAAAGACATAAAAAGGTTCAATTGAAATCTTAATAAAAGAGTTAGTTCATAATTAATGAATTGAAACCAAGAATCCACAACTAAATAAACATTAAAAGATAAAAGTATGATAAGAGAAAAGAATAGAATCTGTTGTTAGCAAATCTGATGCTCCCCTCTTGCTCCTGCTCTTGATCTTCAATGATCTCCAAGTTACTTCAATCTCCGAAATTAATAAGAACTAGGGTTAATATTCTAATCTAATAGAGTGTATCTCTAATCTAATCTATATAATCTCCCCTTTATTTTATACCTTACATCATGTATTTATAGGTTACAAGTCCAATTTTTAGCTTAGGAACAAACACAATCCAATTTGGAGTTAGAAAAGTGTCAAAATTCACCCCAAAACGCATCCAAGCCTTGACCAAACTCTTCCCCAGTGCCCCGACGCTGGGCATGGTGCTGGGATTCTGCCCCCCAGCGCCCTGGCTCTGGGCATAAGCATGATTTGGACGCCCCGGCGCTGGAACATTTTCTGACATTTTTTGCTCTATTGTCCTTTGGGAAAATGGCCATAACTTCTTCGTACGAACTCCGATTTCGATCATTCAAGATGTTCCGGAAAGAGGAAACGTAGATCTACAACTTTTATTCTTTAAGTTTTTCGAAATAAGATCCCGACCAATACTCAAATTGGCTCTGAAGTGACTGCTATGTAAATGCCAAGCCGAAAACACGAATCTAGCCACCCCAAACGTCGATCCAAGTAACTTTTGTCCCAATTCCTACAAAACAACATAAAACATGCATGAATAGATACAAACACTTAAAATCAACCAAATGATTAAGCTCAAACGCACTCAATTATGAGTATAAAACTCACTCATCAAATATCGTGTGCTACTATGCAACCACGCGTATTACTGTACTTTTCATCACCGGGTAATTCAACAGTTAATGGTAAAACTTTTGCCGTTATTTTTATAAAAAGATATTTTTATCGTTTTCTAACTCCGACAATAAATTTCGTTGTGGGGTCCACCAATGATTGTGTCGTCGTACGAATATTTCCAATTAAAATGAATATTCCCCGACCAATCAGATATTATATAACAACTTATATACTTTGTAAAATTTATAAATATTACTCACAACTATAACATTATATTAAATCCACACCATAATATTCAAAAATATATTTTGAGAAAATTAATCTTTATTTATAAAAGTTGGGGTCTTATAACCTCCCATTCTTATGAAATTTCATCTTTGAAATTAGGGTACGTACCTGGTATGTCGAAGAGGTGAGGATACCTTGATTTCATTTCAGATTCTAACTTCCAGGTCATTTTCTCAACATCGTGGTTTCTCCACAAAACTTTAACTTGAGGTATAATCTTGGAGCGTAGAATATGTTACTTCTTATCCAAGGTTTTAACAGGTACCTCTTCATACGTTAAGTTTTCCGCTATCGCTTCTGGTTTTAACTCAATATGTGGTTCGGGTCTTTCATATATTTACGTAACATAGATACGTGAAAAATGTTATAAACACGAGACATACTTGGCCGTAAAGCGAGTCTATAAGCCATAGTTCCTACTCGATCAAGGATTTTGAATGGGCCAATGAATCGAGGATTGAGCTTTTCTCTCTTTTCAAATCTCATAACTCTCTTCTATGGAGCAACACGTAACAATACATGATCACCAACATTGAATTCTACGTCCCTTCGATGAAGATTAGCATAACTCTTTTGTCAATCTTGTGAGGTCTTTATACGTTGTCGGATCATTTGAATCTTCTTTGTAGTCATATGTACCAATTCCGGTCCCAACAAAAATGCTTCACCCACCTCATCCCAGCATATTAGAGAACGACACTTGCATCCATACAATGCCTCGAATGGAGCCATGCCAATACTTGCTTGATAACTATTGTTGTAGAAAAATTTCACTAATGACAAGAACTTGTCCAAACTTCCTTTGAAGTTAAGGACACAAAGTCTTAATAGATCTTCAAAAGTTTGAATAGTCCTCTCCGAATGCCCGTCCGTTTGAGGATGATATGCCGAACTAAATTGTAAATCTGTGCCCATAGCTTTTTATAAACTAACCCAAAATCGTGAAGTGAATCTTGGGTCTCAATCAGAAACTATGGATACTGGCATACCATGCCGTCTTACAATCTCATTTATATATATACAAGCAAGACGTTCAAGTGAATAAGTTTCTCGTATAGGTAAGAAATGAGCAGACTTGGTCAATCTATCAATAATGACCCAAATTATATCTATGCCTTGAGAAACCTTTGAAAAACCAGTAACAAAATTCATGGTAATGTGCTCCCACTTCCATTTTTGAAATTTTAAGTGGTTGCAATGGACCTTTTGGCACTTGATGTTCCGCCTTGACTCGTTGACAAGTTAGACACCTTGAGATAAACTTCTTGATCTCTCTCTTCATATTGCTCGACCAAAATGTATGTCGAAGATCACGATACATTTTGGTACTTCCAGGATGGATTGCAAATGGTGTGTTGTGCGCCTCCATCATGATCTTATACTTCAAATCAGGGTCGTTAGGAACACAAAGTGTGGAGTTGACTCGAAGTATTCCCTCTTCATCGATTCTTGCTTCCAGAATATCACCTTCTTGCACTTTCTTCTTTATACGCATCAGCTCTAGGTCCTTAGCTTGAGTAGCTTTAACTTTATCGATTAAAGTTAGTTCTACTCGTATATTTTTCACCATCACGTGGGTCCCTAGAGTCTTTATCTCTATCTCCATCCTTTGTAAGTTATACCAAATTGGCCTTTGCGTTGACAATATTACACTCGTACCCGCATATGATCTTCTACTCAATGTGTCAGCTACGACGTTTGTTTTTCTAGGATGGTATTAAATGGTATGATCATAATCTTTCAACAAGTCGAGCCAACGTTGTTGTCGCATGTTGAGTTCCTTTTAGATGAAGAAATATTTGAGGCTTTTATGATCCGTATAGATCTCCACTTTCTCCCCATACAGGTAATGTCTCCAAATCTTTAGCACAAAAACGACTGCTGCCAACTCTAGATCATGAGTAGGATAATTCCTTTCATATTCTTTGAGTTGTCGTGAGACATAGGTTATGACTTTCCCATATTGAATGAGAACACATCCTAACCCTTTGCTTGAAGCATCACTGTAGATGACAAATCCTTCCGAGCTAGATGGTATTGTCAGAACAGGTGCTGAAATGAGTCTGCTCTTGAGTTCTTGAAAACTCTTCTCACATTCCTCGCTCCAACCAAATTTTGCATCTCTTTGAGTCACACAAATCTCCAATAATAACCAGCTAAGCCCAGAAAGTTACGTACTTCGGTCACTGACTTAGGTTGCTCCCAACTTTGTATTGCTTCAATCTTCGCTGGAACAATAGATATTCTGTGATTTGATATCACGTGCCCGAGGAATGCTACTTTCTCAAGCCAGAACTCCCATTTCTTCAACTTGGCATAATGCTTGTTTTCACGAAGCTTTTGGAGTATCAGCCTCAAGTGTTGCTCATGATCTTCATGGCTTTTGGAGCAAATGAGGATGTCATCAATAAAGACAACCACAAAATGATCCAAATATTTCTTGAATAGTCGGTTCATCATATCCATGAAGGCAGCAGGAGCATTAGTCAATACAAAAGACATGACTAGGAATTCGTAATGCCCATACCGAGTTCTGAAAGCAGTCTTTAGGATGTCATCAGTTTTAATCTTTAACTTGTGATATCCGAAAAGAAGATCAATCTTTGAAAATAATTTGGCGCATTGCAACTGGTCAAAAAGGTCATCAATGCGAGGGAACGGGTACCTATTTTTGATGGTGACATGATTCAACTCCCGATAGTCAATACAAAGTCGCATACTTCTATTTTTCTTCTTCACAAATAGAATAGGAGCACCCCAAGGAGACGTACTAAGATGAATAAAACTGATGTCTAACAATTCCTGCAGTTGGGTCTTTAACTCCTGAAGTTTAATAGGAGCCATTCGATATGGGGCTTTAGAAATGGGTTTTGTACCTGGTTCAAGGTCAATATCAAACTCAATTTAACGCTCTAGGGGTAGACCAAGAAGTTCTTCAGTGAATACGTCAGGAAATTTATTAACAATAGGAATATCATTCAAATCTAACGTATTTTTGTTTAAATCTGTGACATGGGCTAAGAAAGCTTGACATTTGTTTTTCAATAAATGAATAGCTTTATGGCTTGATATGACAGTGATTGACTTTAGTGGTTTGGTTGCTTGAATTCGTATAATAGATTGGTTAGGAATATGAAATCTAACAACCTTACGAAAATAATAAATTTTAGCATGATGAGTAGTTAACCAATCAATCCCTAAAATCACATCAAATGCAAGTATTTTTAAAGAAATAAGATCGACAGGTAACATGTGGTTGACAATTTGAATCAAACAAGACATATAAACAGTGGATGTAATAAAGGTTTCTCCCAACGGAGTTTCAACAGATAAGTCAAAGTCTAATTTCTCTGGAGTTTAATTTAAATGTCGAGCGCAAGTAAGAGAAATAAAAGAATGGGTAGAACCGGTATCAAATAAGGTATAGACTTCGCTAGAGTTTATGATTAGCTTACCCGTGATGACCTCGTTCGGGTTCCTCACTTTCTGGGAGGTCATGTAAGACCCCGAATTTTATGAAATAAAAGTATTCAATTTTTCTTATAATTACAATTCAGTAAATGGTTTAATTGATAAATGTTAAAGTTAAGGGTGATATATGAATTTTTTTCAAAATACACAAGTGGTTATAAAATAATCATTGTTGTCGGGGAATATTCGTTTGGTCGTGGAATATTCTTTCTGTCGGGGAATATTCGTACGACGGCGCAGCTATTTGTGGGCCCCATAACGAATAACTGTCGGGTGAAGAAAACGACAAATTTAAGTTTTTATAAATAACGGCGTAGTTGTTACCGTTAACACTGTTGGAATACCCGGTGGTTAAAATACAGTAATACGCGTTATTGCACAGTAGCACACGGTATTGCATAGTATTTTTGAAATTATTGATTCTTACGTAAGAAGTCACTACTCAATAATTGTTACAGTAATTATTGTTCAATATTTTATTTTATTGATTCAATAATTGCTACGTTGAAATTTTATATTATTGTTGTTCAATAATTGTCACTGCACAGTATTTTCCATTATCAGATCAATAATTCATATTATTTGAATAATATTATTAGATAACATTATTGACAATGTCTAGAAAGTTCTGTCTAAGGAGAGGTTTGGTCATCTAATTGCGTGCCAGTAAGGAGAAATCCTTATTGGAAAGCCCCCTCTTTCTTGGGAACGACTTGGTTGTCATAAATGTGATTCTGTAATATTATTTGTGAATAATTAATTATTGATTCATATGGTAAGAAAAATATTTATTTTATGTGGATATAAACGAGGGATATATTTTTGTGGTTAAAAATAAAAGAGTTAATGTTGAGGTTTTTATCCGTATTTTTGTCGGAATGAAGGTATTAAAAATCAGGGTTTTTGAGATATTTTGCGGGGGTTATAATTTTTAATCCGACCGTTGGATCGTGGTAATTTTTGGATATGTTATACATATATAAGTTGAGTATGTGCCCACAAATTTTGAACCGTTAAAAATGAACGTATGATTTATTATGAATTTTACAAGATGACTGGTTCAGAAATTGTTAAATTTTTGGAGTTTATCATTTTGGTGGAAAATTCTAGAATTGGTGGGCCCCACTTGTGGTTGGTAAAGAAATGTGCTGAATTATATTTCAAATGTGGTGGGTGGGAATAGTAGCAGGTAAAGCCATCAGGTTGCAGGTCAAACCTACCAAAATTTTCCTATAAATAGAGGGCTAAGTTAGAATTGAAAATCACACCAGAAACATAAGCTTTCTGTGACGCCCCCAAAAATAGGTATACATCACCCATCTTGAGTCGTCAGATACATAGTACAGAATACAAATACAACTGATTAATACATCTGTCGTGTACAATACGACAAAACATAAACTGTGAGTTTGAATACAAATATTATCTTCTAGAGAGTATTCATACTCAAAAGGAGTCCTCATTACATTTATTAACACACCATTACATAGAATAGTGAGGACTACTAACTAATACTATCATTCGGACCATCACTCCGTACCCCGACTTGTCCCAGCTACGTTCTCATTTCCTGAAGAGAACAGTGAAAGAAAGAGTGAGCTCAACTAGCCCAGTAAGAAATATTATGACTAAGATAATGCAGAATAAATTATCATTAGCCTTCAACAATGTTAAACTGATAAAATATAATAGACATCAAGTTTAACTGCAGCGGAACAAGCAATCCATTAAAAGAGTCAAGTAGAAAATAAACTCTACTATCTTTTATGATTTAAAAGGTTTTTCAACACTGCGATCGCTGAGACTCAGCTTAATAAAATAATCCACATCATCGAATCACCCCTGCACTACGGCCAAGGATATTCGTGTATTCATTAATGGTCATGATCATGCCAACAACTGTCCATCAATGCACTACGGGCCAATGAGGACTTTTACCACATCATTTGTAACATTACGGTCATGATTATACCGAATAATCCTGGTCATAATCATACCAAGTCCATCTATGCACTACATGCCACAGATGACTTTCAACATTTTATAAACATGAGGATGATGACAATGATATAAGAATTCAATAAAACAAGTTCAAGAATTAATTTATCCAGGAATTAACAACGTCCAAATTGTCAACATGATACTGCATTGTGGAGTAAAATTCAAGAACGCTTAGAAGAATATTTTCTTGAAAAGATACTGGATGAAACGCAACTATCAAGGATATTCCACAAATTTCATGGAGTATAGAAGTCAAAACTTAACCAACTGAGTACAATAAAGAATGGAATAACAAAAGAAATCACCATGCATGCGATAGACCGCACAGACAGGTTATTCCAATAGAATAATAAATAATGGAACCAGGTCCGGCGTAAACGCACAGACAGGATATTCCGACAGAATAATAAATAATGGAACCAGGTCCGGTGTAAAACACACAGACAGGATATTCCAACAGAATAATAATAAAACGGAACCAGGTCCGGTGTAAAACACACAGACAGGATGTTCCAACAGAATAATAAACGGAACCAGGTCTGGTGTAAAACACACAGACAGGATGTTCCAACAGAATAATAGAAGAATGTCACCAAGTATAGGGTAGACCGCGTATACTGGTTATTCCAACAGAATAATAACGACTGGAATAACAGAAGTTCTCTTCATGAATATAAAAGAAATAATATTCCCTACCGTTTTAAAGAAGAGCTGAAGTAAGGAAGTAGTTAAGTAGCAGAATACTCTTCTTCTCTCTCTCTATAGTTTCTCTCTATAGTTTCTCTCTCTAGAGTTCAGTGAATTCGTAAGAAATAATGAAGGAATGAGCTGCTATTTATAGAAAAATAGAATGCATAGTAACTAATCCATGAACGGTCCAGATTGATTACTTTAATCTGACGGTCCATATTTAAAGAAAATCTTTTAAATAAAATAAAATATATTCTATTTATAGAATAACTTTAATAAAGTATTTTGTTTTATATAAAAAGATGTTTCTGTTTTATTACGTTAATAATACGAATAAAACAAAACGTCATTATCGCTAAATAATTCATATTATTAACTGACAATAATAGAATCAAACTGAGTGACTTCTCACATAAGCATTAATAATCAATACCGTGTGCTACTATGCAACCACACGTATTACTGTACTTTTACTACCGAGTAGTTCAACAGCAACAATGGTAAAATTTCCGCCGTTATTTTTAATAAAATATTTTTGTCGTTTTCTCAATCCGACAATAATTCCGTTGTGGGGTCCACCAATGATTGTGTCGTTGTACGAATATTCCCTGTTAAAACGAATATTCCCCGACCAATCGAATATTATATAACAACTTGCGTACTTTGCAAAATTTATAAATATTACCCACAACTATAACATTATATCAAATTAACTCCATAATATTCAAAAAAAAAAATTCATCTTTATTTATAAAAGTTGGGGTCTTACAACCTCCCCTTCTTATGAAATTTCGCCCTCGAAATTAGGGTACGTACCTGGTATGTCGAAGAGGTAAGGATACCTTGATTTCATTTCTGATTCTAACTCCCAAGTCATTTCCTCAACATCGTGGTTTCTCCACAAAACTTTGACTTGAGGTATAACCTTGGAGCGTAGAATATGTTCCTTCTTATCCAAGATTTGAATAGGAACTTCTTCATACGTCAAATCCTCCGCTATTTCGTCCGGTTCTAACTCAATAATGTGGTTCGGGTCTTCCACATATTTGCGTAACATGGATATGTGGAAAACGTTATGAACACGAGACATACTTGGCGGTAAAGCGAGTCTATAAGCCACAGTTCCTACTCGATCGAGGATTAAAAATGGACCGATGAATCGAGGATTTAGCTTTCCTCTCTTTCCAAATCTCGTAACTCCTTTCCATGGAGCAACACGTAAGAACACATGATCTCCTACATCAAATTCCACGTCCTTTCGATGAAGATCAGCATAACTCTTTTGTCGATCTTGTGAGGTTTTTATACGTTGTCGGATCGTTTGAATCTTTTCTGTAGTCATACGTACCAACTCCGGTCCCAACAACGTTGCTTCGCCCACCTCATCCCAGCATACTGGAGAACGACATTTTCTTCCATACAATGCTTCGAATGGAGCCATGCCAATACTTGCTTGATAACTGTTGTTGTAGGAAAACTCCACCAATGGTAAGAACTTGTCCCAACTTCCCTTGAAGTCAAAGACACAGAGTCTTAATAGATCTTCAAGAGTTTGAATAGTCCTCTCTGATTGTCCGTCCGTCTGAGGATGATATGCTAAACTAAATCGTAACTCCGTGCCCATAGCTTTTTGTAAACTAACCCAAAATCGTGAAGTGAATCTTGGGTCTCGATCAGAAACTATGGATACTGGCATACCATGCAGTCTTACAATCTCGTTTATGTACATACGAGCAAGACGTTCAAGTGTATAAGTTTCTCGTATCGGTAAGAAATGAGCAGACTTGGTCAATCTATCAACAATGACCCAAATCGCATCAATACCTTGAGAAACCCTAGGAAGACCGGTAACGAAATCCATGGTGATGTGCTCCCACTTCCATTCTGGAATTTCAAGTGGTTGCAATGGACCTTTTGGTACTTGATGCTCCGCTTTGACTCGTTGACAAGTTAGACACCTTGAGATAAACAACGCTATCTCTCTCTTCATATTGCTCCACCAAAATGTATGACGAAGATCATGATACATTTTGGTACTTCCAGGATGGATTGCAAATGGTGTGTTGTGCGCCTCCATCATGATTTCATACTTTAAATCAGGGTTGTTAGGAACACAGAGTCTGGAGTTGACTCGAAGTATTCCTTCTTCATCGATTCTTGCTTCCGGCATAGAACCTTCTTGCACTTTCTTCCTCATACGCATCAGCTCCAGGTCTGTAGCTTGAGCAGCTTTAACTTTATCGATTAAAGTCGGTTCTACTCGTATATTCGCCATCATCACATGGGTCCCTGGAGTCTTCAACTCTATCTCCATCCTTTGCAAGTCACACAAAATGGGCCTTTGCGTTGTTAATATTGCATTTGTACCCGCATATGATCTTCTACTCAATGCGTCAGCTACCACGTTCGCTTTTCCAGGATGGTATTGAATGGTATGATCATAATCTTTCAACAGTTCAAGCCAACGTCGTTGTCGCATGTTGAGTTCCTTTGAGTGAAGAAATATTTGAGACTTTTATGATCCGTAAAGATCTCCACTTTCTCCCCATACAAGTAATGCCTCCAAATTTTAAGTGCAAAGACAACAGCTGCCAACTCTAGATCATGAGTAGGATAATTCCTCTCATATTCCTTGAGTTGTCTTGATGCATAGGCTATGACTTTTCCATGTTGCATGAGAACGCATCCCAACCCTTTGCTCGAAGCATCACTGTAGATGACAAATCCCTCCGAGCCAGATGGTATTGTTAGAACAGGTGCTGAAATGAGTCTCCTCTTGAGTTCTTGAAAACTCTGCTCACATTCTTCGCTCCAACCAAACTTTGTATTATTCCGAGTCAGCTGAGTTAATGGAGTAGCGATTCGAGAAAATCCTTCCACGAATCTTCGATAATAACCAGCTAAACCAAGAAAGCTACGTACCTCGGTCACTGATTTAGGTTGCTCCCAGCTTTGAATAGCTTCAATCTTTGCCGGGTCAACAGATATTCCACGACTTGATACTACGTGCCCAAGGAATGCTACCTCTTCCAGCCAGAACTCGCATTTCTTCAACTTGGCATAAAGTTTGTATTCACGAAGCTTTTGGAGTACCAGCCTCAAGTGTTGCTCATGATCTTCACGGCTTTTGAATAAACAAGGATGTCATCGATAAAGACGACCACAAAGTGATCCAAATATTCCTTAAATACCCTGTTCATCATATCCATGAAGGCAGCAGGAGCATTAGTCAATCCAAAAGACATAACTAAGAATTCATAATGCCGTACCGAGTTCTAAAAGCCGTCTTTGGAATATCCTCAGTTCTAACCTTCAGCTGATGATATCCAGAACGAAGATCGATCTTTGAAAAGAATTGTGCTCCTTGCAACTGGTCAAACAGGTCATCAATACGTGGCAATGGGTACCTATTTTTGATGGTGACATGATTCAACTCCCGATAATCAATACAAAGTCGCATACTCCCATCTTTCTTCTTCACGAACAGAACAGGAGCACCCCAAGGAGAAGTACTAGGACGAATAAAACCAATGTCTAAATAATTCCTGCAGTTGGGTCTTTAACTCCTGAAGTTCAATAGGAGTCATTCGATATGGGGCTTTGGAAATGGGTTTTGTACCAGGTTCAAGGTCGATACAAAATTCAATTTCACGCTCTGGGGTAGGCCAGGAAGTTTCTTCGGGAAATACGTCAGGAAATTTATTAACAACAGAAATATCATTCAAAGCTGACGTATTTTTGTTTAGATCTGTGACATGAGCTAAGAAAGCTTGACATCCGTTTTTCAATAAACGAATAGCTTTATGGCTTGAGATGACAGCGATTGATTTTAATGGTTTGGTTGCTTGAATTCGCATAATAGGTCGTTTAGGAATATGAAAGCTAACAACCTTACGAAAACAATTAATTTTTGCATGATGAGTAGTTAACCAATCAATCCCTAGAATCACGTCAAATGCAAGTATTTTTAATGAAATAAGATCGACAGGTAATGTGTAGGTACCAACTTGAACCAAACAAGACTTATAAACCGTGGATGTAATGAAGGTTTCTCCCAATGGAGTTTCAACTGCTAAGTCAAAGTCTAATTTCTCCGGAATCAAATTTAATCGATGAGCGCAAGTAGGAGAAATAAAAGAATGGGTTGAACCGGTATCAAATAAAGTATAGACTTCGTTAGAGTTTATGATAAGCTTACCCGTGATGACCTCATTCGGTTCCTTGCGTTCTGGGAGTCACAACAAACGCTCTCCCTTGCACAACCGGTTTTGACTTTTCTGGGACGGCCTTTGGTGCCTCCATCCTAGCTGAATTTGTCTTCGGTAAACGACAAAATCGGGCTAAATGACCTTCTCTTCCACAATTATAACATGCTTTGGACGGCATCGCGCAGTTTGGACTGATGTGCCCCTCCCCTCCGCATTTGAAACATATGATAGGTGGTCGTTCTCCTTCCTTAACGACAGGTGCTGGTGCTGACATCTTTCCATCATTGTTGAATCTCCTCTTCTTAAAATGTCCATTCTTATTGTTTTGGCCCTGATTACCACCGAAGTGGTTACCATTTCTGGCCTGTTGATTCCCTCCACGCTTGTTGTCACCGCTTCGATGACTGCTCTCACTGGTATTATCATTTTGCCGGCTGCTCTCTTTTGGTTGCGTTATCTCGTTATCGCGCTCCACCAACTGAGCCCTATTTACAACATCTGAATACAAACACAGTTTATGAGAAACAAGATGTTGACGTATCTCCGGCTTCAAACCTCTTAAAAACATCCGCGTCATTCTTTCTTCATTATCCACCAGTGGTGGACGCAAACCGGATAACTCCGCAAATTTTGCCTCGTACTGCGACACGGTCATATTATTCTGCTCCAATTTGATGAACTCCACCTCCTTCATGTGACGAATACTCTCGGGAAAGTATTTGTCGTTAAACAATCTTGGAACTTCTCCCAAGACATCTTCAGTGCGGCAGGTTGAGTACGCTTTATCGATTCCCACCAGTAATCTGCCTCTCCTCGCAACATAAAGGCGGCAAAGGGAACCTTTTGCTCCTCGGAGCAACCCAAGACATCAAATATCTTGGTGATCTGCTTTATCCATGTTTCAGCTACAAGTGGTTTGGGTTCTCCTCCTCTTAAACTCCGGTGGTCCCAGCTCCTTAAACTGTTTAGCGGTGACCGCCTGAGAGTTTCCAGTATTTCCACCTACGTTGTGGACAGGAGCCGCTTTCACCTGTTGTTGCATGAATTGCATAAAGCCTCTGAACATTTGATCATTCATCATTTGGTCAGTGTTGTTGTTTGCATGAGGATTGACACCTTCCTGATGCACATTATCCTGATTATTGATGTGTGGTGAATCAACAGTCGTCTGTGCTCCATTGCTATTCTCAACATTCTCGGATGCCATTTTCAGATACTGCCACAAAATAAAAAATAATTGATATGTCATATATTATCCTTATGTTATGACCGACCAATTAAATACCATGCAAATAAACTTAGGTAGGTCATACTAGCGAAGGAATTTCCCCGTCTCCCCCTCCTAGTTCTATTCTCACATCCTAGCCAGGGATCATATCCCTAAGCTTGATACCAACTGTGACGCCCCCAAAAATAGGTATACATCACCCATCTTGAGTCGTCAGATACATAGTACAGAATACAAATACAACTGAATAATACATCTGTCGTGTACAATACGACAAAACATAAACTGTGAGTTTGAATACAAATATTATCTTCTAGAGAGTATTCATACTCAAAAGGAGTCCTCATTACATTTATTAACACACCATTACATAGAATAGTGAGGACTACTAACTAATACTATCATTCGGACCATCACTCCGTACCCCGACTTGTCCCAGCTACGTTCTCATTTCCTGAAGAGAACAGTGAAAGAAAGAGTGAGCTCAACTAGCCCAGTAAGAAATATTATGACTAAGATAATGCAGAATAAATTATCATTAGCCTTCAACAATGTTAAACTGATAAAATATAATAGACATCAAGTTTAACTGCAGCGGAACAAGCAATCCATTAAAAGAGTCAAGTAGAAAATAAACTCTACTATCTTTTATGATTTAAAAGGTTTTTCAACACTGCGATCGCTGAGACTCAGCTTAATAAAATAATCCACATCATCGATCACCCCTGCACTACGGCAAGGATATTCGTGTATTCATTAATGGTCATGATCATGCCAACAACTGTCCATCAATGCACTACGGGCCAATGAGGACTTTTACCACATCATTTGTAACATTACGGTCATGATTATACCGAATAATCCCTGGTCATAATCATACCAAGTCCATCTATGCACTACAGGCACAGATGACTTTCAACATTTTATAAACATGAGGATGATGACAATGATATAAGAATTCAATAAAACAAGTTCAAGAATTAATTTATCCAGGAATTAACAACGTCCAAATTGTCAACAATACTGCATTTTGGAGTAAAATTCAAGAACGCTTAGAAGAATATTTTCTTGAAAAGATACTGGATGAAACGCAACTATCAAGGATATTCCACAAATTTCATGGAGTATAGAAGTCAAAACTTAACCAACTGAGTACAATAAAGAATGGAATAACAAAAGAAATCACCATGCATGCGATAGACCGCACAGACAGGTTATTCCAATAGAATAATAAATAATGGAACCAGGTCCGGCGTAAACGCACAGACAGGATTTCCGACAGAATAATAAATAATGGAACCAGGTCCGGTGTAAAACACACAGACAGGATATTCCAACAGAATAATAATAAAACGGAACCAGGTCCGGTGTAAAACACACAGACAGGATGTTCCAACAGAATAATAAACGAAACCAGGTCTGGTGTAAAACACACAGACAGGATGTTCCAACAGAATAATAGAAGAATGTCACCAAGTATAGGGTAGACCGCGTATACTGGTTATTCCAACAGATAATAACGACTGGAATAACAGAAGTTCTCTTCAGAATATAAAGAAATAATATTCCCTACCGTTTTAAAGAAGAGCTGAAGTAAGGAAGTAGTTAAAGTAGCAGAATACTCTTCTTCTCTCTCTCTCTATAGTTTCTCTCTATAGTTCTCTCTCTAGAGTTCAGTGAATTCGTAAGAATAATGAAGGAATGAGCTGCTATTTATAGAAAAATAGAATGCATAGAAACTAATCCATGAACGGTCCAGATTGATTACTTAATCTGACGGTCCATATTTAAAGAAAAATCTTTAAATAAAATAAAATATATTCTATTTATAGAATAACTTTAATAAAGTATTTTGTTTTATATAAAAAGATGTTTCTGTTTTATTACGTTAATAATACGAATAAAACAAAACGTCATTATCGCTAATAATTCATATTATTAACTGACAATAATAGAATCAAACTGAGTGACTTCTCACATAAGCATTAATAATCAATACCGTGTGCTACTATGCAACCACCGTATACTGTAACTTTTTACTACCGAGTAGTTCAACAGCAACAATGGTAAAATTTCCGCCGTTATTTTTAATAAAATATTTTTGTCGTTTTCTCAATCCGACAATAATTCCGTTGTGGGGTCCACCAATGATTGTGTCGTTGTACGAATATTCCCTGTTAAAACGAATATTCCCCGACCAATCGAATTTATATAACAACTTGCGTACTTTGCAAAATTTATAAATTATTACCCACAACTATAACATTATATCAAATTAACTCCATAATATTCAAAAAAAAAAAAAAATCATCTTATTTATAAAAGTTGGGGTCTTACACTTTCTCTCTTTCTCTCTCT
>CM029017.1:126727447-126821666 GCA_016801055.1 Panax notoginseng | reverse complement strand
TTGTCCTACCTAAGCTTAATTGTTGGTTGGTTAAGATATAGGGATATTGTGTGATATGTTAATTTCTTTAATTAACCTTTGTTTTATGGTAATATTTGAGAATGACAACTGAGAATGTTAACAGTGGAGTAAATGAGACCGTGGAGACACATTTACTCACCAATGAGGAGAACGTGCAACAGGCCAGCAATCACTACTACAAAATAATAAATAGACAACGCTTAAACCACAATGTTTTTTATAAAAACGTTGTGGTATTTTTTTCCATAATGTTTTTAAAAAAAATATTGTAGAGATATATGCAAAAACGTTATCTATTTAAAAGGGCATTTTTTAGTCTTTAATTAGATAAGGTTTTTTTTTAAAAACGTTGTCTATGAAGAAAAATACGGAGCAAAAATACGCTCAAGTTAAAACTTAAAATTAGAAGACGTACTCTTTTTTCCTTCTCTCTCCCGTTTTCCCTCTCTATCTCCAAGTTTCCTTCTCAGATCTGCTTGTTGATTGTGTTCTTATTGTCCATGCTTGTAGAAGGGGGAGGCGAGGTCTCAGGGGAGGAGGAGCCGGAGCGGGTTGCCGAGTTTGGGTTTATTTAGGCGGAGCAAGAGCTATCTGGTGGCGCCTGCTCTTCCTCGCCAACTTCATTTTACGGCTCCGACGATGGATATAATACCAGATCCATGACTCCAAATAGAAGTTTCGACGTATTCAAAAGGATATACCAGATCCTCCCTTCACAATATACCAGATCCATGAATTTGCCTTGCTACTGCTCCTCCTCACTAGGTATTAATTTTAGATTTGATTGAATTAGTTTAGATCTATTGACTTTTTTTGGGTTTAGTGGTTCAGGATCAGCTCTTGGGCTCGCATGGTGTCTGCACCGACGACTAAGTATCAAACTATTCTCGATTTTGAGACATCGGTGTTTAAGAAAGAAAAAATTTCTATGGCAGGTCATGATGAGGTATTTCTCCCCTTATGCAGTCGGTATTGATACATATAAATCTTCCTTAACTCGCTTCATTCCAACTTGGTTTGGGTTATTTTTTGCCATTTTCAGTGCTTCATTCCAACTACTCAAAAACCAAATATATTTTTTCTCAATTTTTGTTATCAGGTTGCAGTGTTGCTTCTCACTAAGATTACTCCAAAAAGTGTCGTACATAATGCCACAGAGGTTGCTAGGTTTGTGGTAAGTTAGATGTGGATCTTTCTTATAAAATTAACCATGTTTCTCAATTTTCATGAATGTTTTGATTATTTGAGAAATCTAAATTATTTATTCCATACGGTCCTGCAATTGGCTACAAAAGAAAATTGCTTCGACTTTGGATCATAGGAATTCTGTACCCATGTTTTTTTGACTAATTTTATGAATAGACTAAAGTCAGTAAACAAAAATAATCAACCTCTATAACAATATTTTATCTTTCATTTTATCAGTGTAACAATATTTTTCTCTTGATCGCTTTTCTTATCTGCTTATGTTTTCTATCATGGTATCAAAGCCATCAGATGCTCGATCTATCTTCTTTTTTATTCTTTATTATCATTGATATCATCAACATTTTTTTTGCTTTATCTACATCCTATATTACTTATAATTTATAATGACAATACAAGGTGCCTCCAGTTCCAGTACTTCTACTACTGAATATCAAACTGTTCAATTAGACTCCAACCACCCATTATATTTACCACCATAAAATCATTCAGGTTTGATATTAGACTATTAGTGTCTCAGATTCTAACTGACACTATTTTATATCAATGGAAAAGATCTATGACGTTGGTACTCTCTGCGAAGAACATACTTGGGATGGTAAATGGCATGCACACTGAAATCTCCCCCTGTAGATTCACCTCATTCTCTGTTATGGCAAAGATGTAATGTTATGGTAATCTCTTGACTTTTTATGTTCTATCTCTACAGAAATTGTTTCAAGTATTGTATATATTCCTACTGCACATGAGATTTGGAATGACTTGCATGCTAGGTTTACTTAGAATAATGGCCCAAGACTATTTGCAATTAGAAAAGATATTGCATCTTTACCTCAAGGTAACTTGTCCATAATACAATTTAAATTGGTATAATACATTTAAGTACCTGGGTGATACCTGGACCACATATTTAGGCAGTTAGCTTCCAAACTCAATATTATATCAAAAAAGGAAAAGAAAAAGAAATGGAAAGACTGAATGAAAATGATAATCTTATTGTATGGACTATGTTAAAAACCAAATTGTTTATTTGCAACGTGTGAATTATTTTATGATGCTTTTAGAGTATCCAATTTGAGCCACGGGGGTGAAGGTTTTTGGTTGTAGTTTTGTTTTTTACGGAATATATTCATTTATGATGCTTTTATGATATTAGTTTTGGTTTTGCTTCAATTTCTGCAAATTTGTGTGAAGTGTGAGAAACTAGATATCAGTTTTGGTTTCGATTTGTGCAGGAGGAAAGGTTACCTTATGCATTCTATATATCAGATCAAGAGCTTGTTGTCCAACTTGGCTCATATTTACAGAAAAGCAAGGGTTAGTCGAAGTTCTAGAACTACGAAGAAAGTTAGTTGATCCAGCTTCACTATTTTCAATTGTTTACTGCATTTTTTTTGTGTGGCAACTTATTATGGAATAACAAGGTGAAATCTGTACTGACTTTGGAGATGTTAAAATCATATTCATTTATTGGTATATATTTTGTGGATGTAATAATTTGAAATTGTAAACGAATGGTATTATTGGGATGTATTTTGAATGGTTAATACATTTTGACTTTAAATTTAAATGAGAATTTAGACCTTTTAGCTATATATCATGGCATTAGCATATTGCAAGTGTATTGGTAATATAGGTGAAGCACAACCATTTTTTTTCTTTTTTTATCTACAACATTTTAAAAATGTTGTATAAATTGGTTAAAAACGTTGTCTGATATATTAAACTACAACGTTTTTATCCAAAAAAACGTTGTGGAATCATACCTTCTACAACGTTTTTATCCATATGTTAATTTTTGAAAAACAAATCTACAACGTTTTTTTCCTAAAAAATGTTGTGTATTGTGCTTAACTACAACATTTTAAAAATGTTGTGTAAGGGTGTCAAATAGATGACACCTTTAACCACGACGTTTTTTTGACTGAAACCACAACATTTTTTTCGCGTTGTCTATTTACTGTTTTGTAGTAGTGAATGTTCCTCCTGTAAATAACACCACTGAGCAGATGATGAACGATGAGATGTTTAGAAGCTTTTTGCGGTTTATGCAAAACCAGACGAGGGAGACTCCTGTTCAAAATATAGGTAAAAACAATGGCAACGCACAGCTGGTCACAGCCAAGCAGTTCAAAGAGTTAGAACCACCAGAATTCTGGGAAAGCCGAATCCGATTAAGGTAGAAACGTGGGTAAAGTAAATTACCAAGATATTCGATGTCTTGGGATATGACACCCCCAAATTCGGGTTACCTGACCCCCGAGTTTGGTGTTCATGATCCACAACATAATAACATCTAACTACCCATTTAAATATAAATAGGAATACATAACTCATTAACATATGTTGTTAATACATAAGTCCTAGGTTCTCTAACCTTAACATTACAAACATACCCTTTAGATATACCAAAAGGGTTTACAATACATTGTAATAATAATAATGTTCATTATACTAATTTATCACTATGCCTTTTCCTTTGTTCTTCTTCACAGCACCTTCTGCAACTTCGTCCCTAGCTGAAAAGTTTTATTTAGCAAGGGTAAACAACAAATTTGCCCCATAAGTAAGACATACAATAAAGGTATAGAAATCAATATCAAGTCTTCTCACATTCTACGCAATAATAATCTGATAATGAAAGAGTACAACGCTTTCAAGGTTTTCTAAAATATTCAAATGAATAATCAAGAATTAATTTTACGAAATAGCAAAGTGGAATGTTTTCCAGATTTATGCTGAGCGATCCATTGGATCTTGAACTTCTCTTCTCGAGTAACTATCAAAGTTATACTTTGATACACCTAGGTGTATCAGATAACCATAAAGATTAAATCATACCCCTCTGTAAGTATATAAAGTGATCAGCTTTAGTATACCCTATATTATGCATAATACTTAATCGCGCGTAAAGGCCGAATATACGACTAATAAAATATTCCCTTTATATAAAAGGTTGTTCTTCTCAGTCTCAGAATCAAGATTTTGATTTAACAACGAAATACTGTGATTTCAAATTCTAATTACTTCTCGATCTAGCCGAAATAATTGGCATCGATCTGTCAACAATAATTAGATTCTCTTCTAGAACCTATCAAGTTCTAACAAATGTTCGTCTAGCCAGAATGATTAGCTAAGACATTTCTCAACATAATTCAACAATAACATGAATTATCTACACTGTCAATTCTATCTTCTATGGATATAAATATCCAACAATATTTATTCTATAAATATATATTTTTCGAATCAGTAATTTGATTTAAATTTTTAAACATGCACTAACTGCGAATAATCAACAATAATTTCACTGGACATGGTATAATTAGCAATAATTAACCACTATAATAATTGAATGAATATAACTCAAGGTTGAGTTAGGAAATTTGCCTCTTCAGCTGATTACAGCTACACAAAATACTTATCTTCTTTTGAAAGACCTATAACCAATAATATCGGTCTCACAATTAGCACAATATTTTATAACACGTAACACTGTATTTTACGTCAAACTTTTCCTAGACACATTACAACATATTCACATCAGTGTTTATAACATATATAAACACTTAACAAGTCAGACTATTTCGGTATGGTTGGACTTCGGTCCATTCTCGGTATTCTAGTCACCTTATCCGATAATTTACACATTGATTGTCAATTAAATCTTGGTCTCTAAGCTTCAATATTATTTTAGATAAGTTAATTATCATTTATAATATTTTTCGAAAGCTTTTAATAATTTATAAGCATTTATAATAATTTTTCAAACACTTAAATCATTTTTAAATGACTTAATTATCAAATAATGTTACCATCATTAATATTTAATAATATAAAAATATTAATAACATATTTGTCAAATTATTAAAGTTATTTTTAATAACTTAAAATATTTTTAAATCATCAATATTCTACTTAAATAATTTTTAAAGTAATTAAAATTATTTTTAAATCATCACCATTAATATTTAAATATTAATGTAATTATTATCAAAATATTAAAAGTCATTAATTATAACTTAAAATATTTTTCTCATTTTTTAAATAATTTTTAAATCAATAAAATCGTTTTTAATTTATTTACATAATATAATAATTAAATAAATCTAATATCATTAATATAAATTTATTAATGAGAATTCTCCAAAAATATTGAAAATAATATTTTATAATTCTAAATATTTTCTAACACTTTATTCTCATTTAAAATGATTTTTAAATAAATAAAATCATTTTTATCTTATTTATTTAATTTAATAATTAAATAAATTTAATATCATTAATATTTAATTTATTAATGAAAATTCTTGAAAAATATTTAAAGTTACATTTTATAACTCAAAATATTTTTAAATACATTATTCTTATTTAAAATGATTTTTCACAATATTAAATCATTTTTCTCTAATTTATTTAATATACTAATTAAATAAATTAAATATCATTTTTATTCAAATAATTATAATTATTAAAGAAAAATGTCACAAATAATTAAAAGTTATTTTTCAGAATTTAAAATGATTTTTAAAACTATTTTTAGTAATTATTATAATTTATTTCTATTTTTAAATAATTTCAGGAATATTCAGAAATTAGAAAATAAAGAAACCGTCGCTAATGGCCTATAGCGACACTTAGCGTCGCTGTTGGTATTCTTGAGCCTCAAGAACACTGACAGCTCAGTGCTTAGGGGACAACGTTTGACCAGCGTTTAATCTCGGTTCAAAATTGTTTCTGGCTAGTTTGAACATCCAACTTGTAGTAGGTATGTAACTCTACAAGTTACAATTCTTATTTGGGTCATACTACATCAAATCATCAAGATCCAGCCATGTAAAGTCACTGTCAGGGGCTACTTGGGTTTTCCAGAAACCCAGGCAGTTCGACCTGATACTTTCAAGCCCAAATTAATCAAGGTTCTGATCGTTGTTTAAGTGATTTATTACTTTATAATTGTAGTATGCATGACACTGAACAACGAGATATCAAGATCTCAGTCCAACAACAACATATACTCCAGATCCAATCCGGTCAAACCCTGTCAGAATCTTTATTCATACCGATTCTGGGTTTTCCAGAAACGTAAAATCAGCTCGGGTGGCCTAGTTTGACCATCCATAAAATCCCACAGATTTGTTATTTAAGAGATCTAAAGGTATATATCTTAAGTTCATACAACAGGCTACAAGTTTAATACAACAACAACACCAAACCGTATAAAACCTGACAGATCAAGAAGCTTAACAAACTTGTCAGACGGATATTTTAAATTTCTGGGTTGCCCAGATTGTGCTTGGTCATGCCCGGTCAACGGGTTTTGACCGTGAATATAATGAAATCTAGACATCATATAACTGTTATTTCAAATGCAGAACAAAGACCTCCTACCAGACTACAGATCCAAAACATCAAACAACAAAAATCATAAATACACAAAGATCTACAGCCACTGACATTAGCTTGTTAGACGACTTTGACTGTTCTTGAGCAGTTTTTGAAAACATCGTTTTCAAAGCCATTTGATGCTATGGATCTATGGTATATCACCATAGATCATCATAAAACACCTTCTAGCAAACATTTAAACACAAAAACACAAAATCTTTCTTACTAAATAAGATCGAATAGGGACTTGGGATTTATACCTTCTCTTGAATATGCTTGATCTTAGATCTCCTTATCTGTTAATGGTGTTTTAGAAAGGTAAAATGTGATTGAAATACTTCACAAATTCGGGAGTTTAGAGAGAGAATGAGTGGTGGAGAGCTTGAGAGCAAATTGTCTAGCAAAATGGACTTTCTCTCTTTTGTAATCTTATTTATACAATGATATGTTGCTAGTGAATCTGTTGCGCTGGCTGATTTGCTCGAATTTTTGGTCCCCGAGTCAATGTAGTAGGTTACCAACCCCAACATTTGCTAGATTTGCAAGTTTGCTATTAAAATATACTAAAAGGGTATTTTGGTAATTGTTTATGAAATTTTAATGGCATTCTAGACAATTATACAAACCCTTAGGGTTTAACCCTAAGGTTCTAACCCTTAGGTTTTAAATATTTAGTTTCCAAAATTTTCAATTAGGGTTTTAATTAGAAAAAAAATTCTAAATTACAATTAGGGTTTGTAAAATAGAAATTTAGATACTAAAATATAATTAGGATTTTCTAATCATATTTTAAGTTTAATAAATACCTTAGGCTTGCCAATTAGGATTAGGGTTTCCTAATTTAGGGTTTAGGATTCTCGAATATGAAATTAGGGTTTCCCGGCGTACAATTAGGGTTTTTAACTGTACAATTGATTTTCTATATCTGAGATTAGGGTTTCTAATCCCTTATTAGGGTTTATAAATTTTAAACCTTATCCGATCAATCATTGATCAAAATCTCTACACAGTATAAACACGTACCTATCAAAATAATTATTTTAATTATATTTTCTATCGAATCCCTATCCAGAAATTAGGGTTAGGGTTTCTATTCTCCGTTAAGCACAACTCTACTCTAATTTTATTAGTCAATACACAAATTGACCTTCTCGAGACTCGTATCACAGAAACTTGTTACAAAATTAATAATCAATATTAATATTAATTAAAAAAAATTATTCGTAAAATTTTGATTATTCGAAATCTCGGGTTATCACATGGGATGCACGGAGGAACAGAAGGTTCCATTCGCCACCTTTATGTTTCGTGGCGAGACAGACTACTAGTGGGAGTCTGTGAAGCGTACCCAGCCTACCGAACTCAGCATGTCTTGGGAAACGTTTCAAAAACTTTTCAATGACAAGTACTTTCCTAAAAGTATTCGTCATATGAAGGAGGTGGAGTTTATTAGACTGGAGCAAAACAAAATGAGTACGAGGTGAAGTTCACTAAGTTATCTAGGTTTGCACCTCATTTGGTGGAGAATGAGGAACGTATGACGCAGATATTTTTGAGAGGTTTGAAACCCGACATACGTCAATATCTCATTTCTCATAAATTTTCTCTATATTCAGATGTTGTCAACATGGCTCAATTATTAGAGCGAGATAACGAGTACGTTCAACCGAGGGACCACAACCAGGGTCATACCAGTGACAGCAGTCATCGGAGCAACGATAACCAGCGGGAAAAGAAAAATTCAGACAAAAGTGGTAACCACTCTGGTGGTAATCGTGGCCATGAAAATAGAAGAAGCGAGTCGATGGGAGATTTTAAAAAGAGGAGATTCAACAATGACAATGTGAAGACGTCAGCACCAGCAGCAACTGTTTCTAAGGGAGGAGAATGACCACCGGTTGTATGCTATAAATGCGGGAAAGAGGGACATATCAGCCTAAACTGTCCACAACAGTTCAAGGTATGCTATAATTGTGGAAAGGAAGGACATATCACTCGAGATTGTACTGTAGGGAAACCAAGTCCAGCGGGGATGGTGACTCAAAAGGCTGTCCCAAAAAAGTCAAAGTCAACGGTTCCTGGAAGAGCGTTTGTTGTGACTGGTCAGAATGCAAGGAACCCAAACGAGATGATCACGGGTAAGCTAATCATAAATTCTTGCAAAGTTTATACCTTACTAGATACCGGTGCTACCCATTCATTTATCTCTCCTTCTTGTGCTCAACGTTTAAACTTGACTCCGGAGAAATTAGACTTTTACTTATCTGTGGAGACTCCATTAGGAGAAATTTTCATTACATCCACTATTTATAAATCTTGTTTGATTCAAGTTGGCACCATCACATTACCTATTGACCTTATCTCTTTAAAGATACTTACATTTGACGTGATTTTAGGGATTGATTGGTTAACTACTCATCATGACAAAATTGATTGTTTTAGTAAGGTTGTTAGTTTTCATACTCCTAACCAACCTGTTATTCGAATTCAAGCAACTAAACAACTGAATTCAATCATTGTAATATCAAGCCATAAAGCCATTCGTTTATTAAAAAATGGATGTCAAGCTTTCTTAGCCCATGTTATGGACTTGAACAAGAACACATTAGATTTGAATAAAATTTTTGTTGTTAGTGAATTTCCTGATGTATTTCCTGAAGAACTTCCCGGTCTACCCCCAGAACGTGAAGTTGAATTCTTTATTGACCTTGAACCTGGTACAAATCTCATTTCTAAAACCCCATATCGAATGGCTCCTATTGAACTTCAGGAGTTAAAGGTCCAACTACAGGAATTGTTGGACATCAGTTTTATTCTTCCTAGTACATCTCCTTGGGGTGCTCCTATTTTATTCGTAAAGAAGAAAGATGGGAGTATGCGACTTTGTATTGATTACCGGGAATTGAACCATGTCACCATCAAGAATAGGTATCCGCTACCTCGTATTGATGACCTGTTTGACCAGTTGCAAGGAACACAATTCTTTTCAAAGATCGATCTTTGTTCTGAATATCATCAGCTGAAGATTAGAACTGAGGAAATTCCAAAGACTGCCTTTAGAACTCAGTACGTGCATTATGAATTCTTAGTCATGTCTTTCGGATTGACTAATGCTCCTGCGGCTTTCATGGATATGATGAACTGAGTATTCAAGGAATATTTAGATCAGTTCGTTGTTGTCTTTATTGATGACATCCTCATATATTCCAAAAGTCATGAAGATTATGAGCACCATTTGAAGCTAGTACTCCAAAGGCTTCGTGAAAACAAACTATATGCCAAACTGAAGAAATGCGAGTTCTGTCTTGAGGAAGTAGCATTCCTTGGGCACGTGGTGTCAAAACATAGAGTATCTATTGATCCGGCGAAGATTGAAGCAATATAAACTTGGGAGCAACTGAAGTCGGTGACCGAAGTACGTAGCTTTCTGGGCTTAGCTGGTTATTATCGGAGATGCGTAGAAGGATTTTCTCGAATCTCTACTCCGTTAACTCAACTGACTCGGAAGGATACAAAATTCGTATGGAGCAAGGAATGCGAGAAGAGTTTTCAAGAGCTTAAGAGAAGACTCATTTCGGCACCTGTTCTGACAATACCATCTGGTTCGGATGGATTTGTTATCTACAGCGATGCTTCAGGCAAAGGGTTAGGATGTGTTCTCATGCAATATGGGAAGGTCATAGCTTATACCTCGCGACAACTCAAAGAATATGAGAGTAATTATCCTACTCATGATCTAGAGTTAGCAGCAGTAGTTTTCGCGTTGAAAATCTGGAGGCACTATCTATACGGGGAGAAAGTGGAGATATATTTGGACCATAAAAGCCTCAAATATTTCTTCACCCAAAAAGAAGTCAACATACGGCAACGACGTTGGCTCAAGCTGTTGAAAGACTACGACCATACCATTCAATACCATCCTAAAAAGCGAACGTGGTAGCTGACGCGTTGCGTAGAAGATCATATGCGGGAACGAGTGCGATGTTGTTAACACAAAGGCCCATTTTGTGTGATTTACAAAAGATTAAGGTAGAATTCAAGACTCCGGGGACCCATGCAATAATGTCAAGTATACGCATAGAACTAACTTTAATCGATAAAGTTAAAGTTACTCAAGCCACAGACCCGGAGCTGATGCGTATGAAGAAGAAAGTGCAAGAAGGTGCTATTCCAGAAGCAAGAATTGATGAAGAAGGAATACTTCGAGTCAACTCCAGACTTTGCGTTCCTAACAATTCTAACTTAAAACATAGAATCATGATGTAGGCACACAACACACCATTTGCAATTCACCCTGGAAGTACCAAAATGTATCGTGATCTTCGACATACATTTTGGTGGAGCAATATGAAGAGAGAGATCGCAAAGTTTATCTCGATGTGTTTAACTTGTCAACATGTAAAGGCGGAGCATCAAGTGCCAAAGGGTCCATTGCAACCACTTGAGATCAAAATAGAAGTGGGAACACGTTACCATGGATTTTGTTACGGGTCTTCCCAAGGTTTCTCAAGGCGTAGATGCGATTTGGGTTATTGTTGATAGATTAACCAAGTCTGCTCATTTTTTGCCGATACGAGAGACTTATTCCCTTGAACGTCTTGCTCTTATGTACGTGAATGAGATTGTGAGATTGCATGGCATGCCATTATCTATTGTTTCGAATAGTGACCCAAGATTTGCTTCACGATTTTGGGTTAGCTTGCAAAAAGCTTTGGGCACGAATTTAAGATTCAGTTTGGCATACCATCCTCCAACGGATGGACAATCAGAGAGGACTATTCAAACTCTTAAAGATCTATTAAGACTCTGTGTCTTAGACTTCAAAGGGAGTTGGGATAAGTATTTACCATTGGTGAAATTCTCTTACAACAATAGTTATCAGGCAAGTATAGGTGTGGCTCCATTCGAAGCATTATATGGATGAAAGTGTCGCTCTCCAATATGTTGGGATGAGGTGGGTGAAGCAACATTATTGGGACCAGAGTTGGTACGTATGACTACGAAAAAGATCCAAATGATTCGACAACGTATACAAACGGCACAAGATCGTCAAAAGAGTTATGCGGATCTTCATCGAAAGGACGTGGAATTTAGTATTGGGGATCATGTATTGTTGCGAGTTGCTCCATGGAAGGGAGTTACAATATTTGGGAAGAAATGAAAGCTCAATCTACGATTTATTGGTCCATTTAAAATTCTTGACCGAGTAGGAAATGTGGCCTATAGACTTGTGTTACCTCCCAGCATGTCTCGTGTTCATAATATTTTTCACATATCTGTGCTTCGTAAATATGTGAAAGACCCAAACCACATTATTGAGTTAGAACCAGACGAGATAGTTGAAGACTTAACATACGAGGAGGTACATGTTAAGATCTTGGATAGGAAAGAGCATGTCCTACGCACAAAGGTCATACCACAAGTCAAAGTTTTGTGGAGGAACCATGCTATTGAGGAAATGATCTGGGAGTTGGAAACGGAAATGAAAGCAAGGTATCCTCACCTTTTCGAAACACCAGGTACGTACGTCAATTTTGAGGACAAAATTTCATAAGGAGGGGAGGTTGTATGACCCCAACTTATTATAAACGAAATTGAATTTCTCTATTTATTATTTTGAAATAGTAAGGGTTGAATTGATTAATGTGGTTAGTTATGGGTAAAATGCGTAAATATTTCAAATAAGCAAGTGGTTATAAAATATTCATTATTGTCGGGGAATATTCGTTTGGTCGTGGAATATTCTTACCGTCAGGAAATATTCGTACGATGGCGCAGCCTTGTGTGGGCCCCATAATGGAAAGCGATTGGATGAAGAAAACGACAAGTATAAGTTGTTTATAAATAACGGCGTAGTTATTACCGTTAATACTATTGGAATACCCGGTGGTTAAAATACAATAATACACGCTGTTGCACAGTAGCACACTGTATTGCACCAATTATTGATTCTTACGTAAGAAGGCACTACTCAATAATTGTTACAATAATTGTTGTTCAATATTTTATTTTATCGATTCAATAATTGCTACGTTGATATTTTATATTATTGTTATTTCAATAATTGTCACTACACAGTATTTTCCATTATCAGATCAATAATTCATATTATTTGAATAATATTATTAGATAACATTATTGGCAATATCTAGAAAGTTCTATCTAAGGAGAGGTTTGGTCATCTAATTGCGCGCAAGTAAGGAGAAATTCTTATTGAAAAACCCCCTCTTTCCTGGGAACGGCCTGGTTGTCAATATTGTGATTCTGTAATATTATTTGTGAATAATTAATAATTGATTTATATGATAAGGAAAATATTTATTTTATGTGGACATAGATGGAGAAAATTTTAAAGTGACAATTGTTGAAAAAATAATATTTTATCTTTTTGATAAAATAATTTATTTAAATATATTATTATATTATTATAATATAATAATGGTGATATTTTTACAATGAATGTGGGATATATGAATAAATGAGGAGGAAGAGTATTTTTATTACAAAAAATATTTAAAACATGTTTTTCATGTTTGTGGATCTCATTTCTTGACTGAAATTTGATTATAGACTGTAAAATCGTTCGTATGTGAATTTCGGTCAATTTCTGTTTGGAATTTGGAAAAACCTAAACTTATAAAGTTGTAGAAAATTAAATTTTCTATGGAATGGACATAAGATTCGAATTTTTTTGATAAAAGGGCGATTTATTATGAATTATTGAAGTTCCAGAATAATTAATTTTTGGATTATAAAATATTTTTTTAATTAAAAACGTTTTTTGCAATTGGGTGGGCCCCACATGTGATATAAATGTGTTGAATTTAGTTGGTCTAAGGTGGGCTTGAAATTTTTTTAATTATATTAATATTTTATTAAATTTTCTACTTTGGTATTCTAAGCATTTTCCTATAAGTAGGGTGCTTAGGTTAGAATTAAAAATCACACCAAAAACTAAAGTTTTCTCTCTCTATAATATCGAGCGTATTTTTGTGAGTATTTTGGTACTTTGAGAGTTACTATACGGTGCAAGTTCCTTCAGCACTATTTACAGTATTCCAATCAGAGGTACTGTCTTTTTGGAGGTAAGGGATGTTATTTTTTTTCGTAAATGATATTATTTCTTTCAATATCATTATGCCGAAATATTGGTCTGAACTTTTTTTATCAAATTTGGAACTTTTAGTGTCGGGGTTACTATTCACGTATATGGCACTATTCACGTATACGACACTATTCACGAATACGGCACTACTCACCGAAAAATTTAAATTTTCATTTTTTGTCTAAGATATCTATTATGGATACTAGCTTTTATTGTATCCATGTTTTGATCATTCTTGAATTTTTACTCCACTGTGATTATTTATGAAGTATTTTTGAACTTAGATTGCTTAAAGTACGAATCCTTAATATTTATTCTTTTGTTTCACTGAATTCGTTTTCTTTAAAATATTTTTCATCATCCTCAGTCCTAAATGATGATATAACTGAATATCTTTGGAATGTAGTGCAAAAATGAATGATTTTCTGATGAATGATTTTCTGATGAATATCTTTGGCCCGTAGTGCAAAGATGAACAGGTGTTTAAATGAACATGACCAACTGATGAATATCTTTGGCCTGTAGTGCAAAGATGAATATTTAATTCTAGATATATATTGATTGATGTTACAGGGATAAAATAATGGCAATGAACTTTTAAATTCATATATAGAAGATAGTAAATTTCATTCTCTACTTAACTCTTCTAATGAATTATTATTTCCGCTGCGAATATTGATTTAAAATTTGTTGTCTATTGTATTCTATTAGATTTTTCCCTGTTGAAGACTAACGATAATTTGTTCTATATTATCTTAGTCATAATATTCTTTACTAGGCTAGTTGAGCTCACCCTTTTCCTTTCTGTTCCATCTTTCTCCTCAGGAGGCGAGAATGTTGCGAGTACTAGTCGGGGTATGGAATGATAGTTCTAGAAAGTTGTTTAGTAGTCCTCACCATTTTTGTAAAATAATGTATCAATAATTGTAATGAGGACTTATTTGAGTGTGGATATTGTATAGAAGATAATATTTGTATGTAAACTCACAGTTTATATGTTGTCATATTTTACACGACAATTGTATTAATAAAGTTGTAGTGATTTCTGTACCATATTTTGACAACTCAGAATGGGTGATGTATACCTATTTTGGGGGCGTCACAACCTAAGTATGCATACTTGAGGTATTTGGGGAGTGGCTTAAGTTCAAGAGTCGGTGGCTCCTCCAATGGTAGTTTTATCCTTGCTGTGGCTTTTTCATCCGTGTGTAATGCTTCAAATGGTGTTCTAAATCTGCTAACTTGTGACAAGGAGTCTAGAATCTGCAAGTAGTCCACAAGTTTTGGATCAGCTGATTCTTCATCTCCCAATAATGTCGTTTCCAATGGATCATTAAGCAAACTCTGTCCCATATCTTCGATGATTATCTGATCAATGATATCCATTCGAAAACAATCTTCTTCATCCGCAGGAAATTTCATGGCCTTGAAAACATTAAATTTTACTTCCTGAACTTGGACCCTCATTGTTAGTTAACCTTTTTGTACGTCAATGAGTGTCCTTCCCGTAGCCAAAAATGGTCTCCCGAGGATAATTGGGATGTTCTTATCTTTCTCAAAATCTAGAATAATGAAATCCGCGGGGAATATAAACTTGCCAACCTTGACCAATATGTCCTCTACAATGCCTCTTGGGTACATGACTGACCTATTTGCCAACTGTAATGAGATGTTCGTAGGCTTTTGGAGCGGGCAAACCCAGTTCTGTATAAACTAATAAGGGCATAAGGTTTACACTTTCCCCCAAATCACATAAGCACTTATTGAATGACATATTCCTAATCGTGCATGGAATGGTGAAACTCCCCGGATCTTTCAACTTTGGTGGCAACTTTCGCTGTAACACCGCACTACACTCCTCTGTTAATGCCACTGTCTCAAAATCTTCCAATTTTTTTTTCCTGAACAAAATCCATTTCATAAATTTCGCATAACTTGGCATCTACTCTAGGGCTTCTGCGAACGGGATATTAATCTGAAGTTTCTTAAAAACGTCCAAAACTTTCGCAAACTGCTTATCTAATTTTTGCTTTTGAACTCTTTGCTGAAAAGGTGGGGGAGGATAGACAATCTGTGCATGTACTGGTGTACTCTTTTCTACTTACTTTTCTTCCCCTTGTCTGTCCTCAACCACTTTATTCTCACCGTCTGTCTCAACTTCTTTTGCACCTAAATTTTCTATTTTTTAACCCTCAAGCTGTTTTCCACTTCGCAACATTATTGCCTGATATTGCTCATGATTGCCTTTCGGATTTTTCTCTGTATCACTTGGTAATGTTCCTTGAGGTCGGTTATTCAATGCCAATGCTATCTGTCCCATCTTATTTTCTAAATTCTTGATAGTTATTGCTTGGTTTTTCATGGCTACCTCATTGCTTGTTATATACTTTGATAGCAATTCTTCTAAATCTGATTTCCTCTCTTAACGTTGAGTTGGTTGTTGTTGATTCTAAATCCTGTGGGATACGATGGTTATGGAAATTGCTGATTCTGATTATTATTCCACGCCAAATTCCAATTCCCCTGATTATATGCATTCAGGTACGTATTCTGAGGAATTATGTTGTAGCTACTCAAAAATTGTACTGACTCTGGGTTGATTGCACATTGATCCGTTGGATGTTCCCCCGCGCACAATTCACAAATAACTGCAACTTGATGTGTCTGTCCCCCTGACCAAACGTCAAACTTCTTGGAGAGTGCTAAAATCTACGATGTTATTGCCGTCACTCCATCTACCTCTAACACTCCAGCGACTGTAGGTTGTGTTATTCTCGCCATGGGCCACTGATAGTTGTTAGCAGCCATTGTTTCTATCAACTGATATGCCTCCTCATAATTCTTCGCCATAGAAACTCCCCCCGACGCTGCATCAATACTCGTCCTGAGATTCCCATGAAGTCCGTTGTAAAATGTATTCATCTGCTACCACTTAGGCAATCCGTGCATGTGGGCATTTTCTGAGCAATTCTTTATATCACTCCCATGCCTCGTACAATGACTCCCCATGTTGCTGACCAAACATGGTAATCTCATTCCTCATCTTTGCAGTCTTCGCTGGCGGGAAAAATTTAGCGAAGAATTTCTGAGCTAGGTCATCCCATGTCGTTATCGAACCCACTGGTAGAGAGTATAACCAACTCTTCACCTTGTCCCGAAGAGTGAATGGGAACAAGCGAAGTCTAACTACTTCATCTGACACCCCATTGTACTTGAAAGTGTCACATATTTCCAGAAAACTGATCAAATGCTCGTTAAGATCGTCATTTACAAGTCTCCCAAACTGAACCGAGTTTTGAATCATTTGAATCGTTCCAGGCTTAATCTCGAATGTATTCGCAGCTATTGCAGGCCTGGTGATACTCAACTGTAGCTCAATCACCTCGGGTGTAGCAAAATCCCTCAACGCTTTCTGGTCTTCGATAACCATTGCTTCTTCTTTATCAGAATTTTCGAAGTCATCCCTTGTTTCCTTGATCCACTTACTTAACCTATGAAACCTTCTCTTAATGTCATCCTTAAAAGAAAGCAAGTCTGGATTTTTGCATCGAGTTTGCATAAACCAACTTCAAAAACCTGAAATAAGACGAACAAAACAAAGACTAAAAGTGTTTAAGTAAAACTGGACTAATTAAACTTATATTGCAAAATAATAAAATCTATACTATGGTCCAAATCTAATTATGCACAGCACGCAAGTATACGTGGTCAACAAGTAATAAAGTGAAAGTTGAGTATATTTCTCACAGGGACTGTAAATAGAATTTAAACCTAACAATTACCAATTTCTTATTAATCCTAATTTTATTAAACTAATTAATTTCTAGTTTGTAACTGAAGTATTAAAAATAGTAAAATCACCAAACAATCAATAAATGCTAACAACAGAATTTTCAAACAAATAATGGAGAATTAGGCTTTCCACTTCACTCTAAGTATCACTCTGATTTTTACACCTGTATTCCAGTTTAACTCATTATCCCAATTTATTAATCAAGAACACGTATGTAGAACTAGCCACCTTGTGATGCACTAATACCGTATTAACCTAAATCCACAATTAAGATAGACGTACGTTAAACACCTTAATCAACTAACTCACAATATTTCTACGTGAATTACAATTAAAGAAGGTTGAAGTTCAAGTTCTTTATCTAATTACATGTGACGTCAAGCATATCTCTACCCTAACATTCATCAAGATTCTGTTCAATCACATAAATCAAGAACACATGCTATATTAACTAAGTCTAGACTCGTATTTCATCTCTCGAGTTCATACAAGTCCACAAAGAATTGTTGATCATGCAATTCATAAATTCACGCTCAAATTAATATAGATAAACCGGGTAATAGCTTATTAAACTGAAATCAAATATTACATAACCATCGTTCCACTTAAAGATCCGTCTTAAGCCTAAAGAATAATTAGTTCATCATAAACGAAATAAAAATTGAATACATCAAAGACATTATCTTCTCAATTACAAAAATAAACTAAAGTAGAAAAATAACGCAGAACACCCTTCACTCTAGTCTCAATCCGCAACCGATATGATTGTTCTTCAAAATCTCCACATCGTTGCTCAATATGAAGTTTGGTGATTAATCTGTGTTAATTTCCTTGCATGATGCCCATTTTGTTGTTTGTTTACCGATATATATCCAGCATACAAGTCTTAGTCGAAATCCCATGCTAAATAGAGTCCATATGCTATCCAAGTGCTAATTTCCATGTCTCAACAGAGTTCAAGGCAAGATAGGAGAGTCCAGCTTCGGCACCCCCCGCCCCGGCGGGGGTGTTAGGCTTATTTAGGCCCGCCCCGACAGGCATGGGTTATGCTCCCTGACTTGGCTTGAACTTCAAACTTGCTCCAAAATAGCTTCAAATGCTTTCCTTTTGCAATCATGCACCACACCACCCATCCAATACATAAAATAACAAAAAACAAGTAAAAGAAGAACATAGAAATAAGGATTTAATAACAAATAAGCTTAAATTGGACGTCAATTCGTGGATATAAAATCCACTTATCATATGCCAAAGATGACTTTTATCACAATATAAGCATGAGGATGACGACAATGATATAAGAATTCAATTAAAAGAAAACAAAGGATAAATTTTTAAAGATTTATAATTTAATTTATCCAGAATTCAAAAACGTCCAAATTGTCAACCCAAAATTTGGGAGCTGTCGTTTACACTCCTAAGTTAACCTCACTTTCACTTTACAAATTTAAACAATTAGCACAATAGTAAGTAAAGATCGATCCCACAGAGAGTGATTTATTTTATATTTATCCTATGATTTCTAATGAAAAGGGGATTTTTAATTAATTAACTAAATTAACAAGAATAAAGTAATAAGAATAAACAATGAATAAAAATCTTCAGTTCTTTAGTTCAGTATCACCTTTTTACAATAATAAATTAATCAAGTGTAACATTATTTACCCTTCAATGAAACTAATAGCCCTAGGTAACAACAAGCTCTGCTACCCGAAACTCCCCTTAGATTGTCACTCAATGAAACAAGCTCTTCACAAGATTCTAACAATTATATAACCTAGAACAAGCTCTCTAGATTTAATATAATAGCAGCATTAAGAACTAGGGAATTAGACTATTCCAAGCAACAAACACATAAGCTCAGATTATTTAACTTGTCTTCTGATAATCATAGCAATACTCAAAAGTTTGTCCACAATCAGATATTACTAATTACTACTTGTGATTAGAAATAATATCAATTACATGTAATATTATTCCTTGATCTAGCATATGATATTCGTTAACCAACTCAATCCCGCAGAAATCAAATCAGTTAAGCCAAATAGCATTCAGAAATTAAATCAAATTATCAAGAATGAATTTCATGTGAGAAGGAATAAATAATGAATACTCAATTAACCATTAATTATAAATAAGGTTCAACATCCCTTAGAACTGAATAAAAAGAACTTAGCTCATGTATTCAATCATCTACTATATTCTCACTGCTTTGTGGAGTAAAATTAAAGACTAATATTGTACCAAAAATGATTTGGACAGAAAAAGAAATTAATTTTTGTCATGAACAGTACTCCGAGTGAATAGTACCAGAGTGAATAGTATTCCGTGGATAGTAATTCGAGAATAGTACCCCGTGAATATTACTCTGGCATGAAAAAGTTAAAACTTATCAAAAATGTTCATAATATTATTTTCATGGAAAGATACTAGATGAAGCGCAAATTTAAAGGATATTCTACTAATTTTATGGAGTATAGAAGCCAAAAATTTTTAACAAAATGAGTATAGAATTCAAAATCTGAAACGAAATAATATTACTTACATACTACAGAGTATGGAAGAAAATATTATTTCTTACGAGTATTGAACAAAAATAATATCTCTTACCTTAAAAAGAAGAGTATTTCAACTAGTATAACGAGGATATTCTTGAAGAAAACTTTCACTGTTCTTTATACTTAAAGCTTCCTAAAACTCGAAAGAAATACGCTCAATATTATAGAAGAAAAATTCTTTAATTCTGGTGTGATTTTCAATTCTAACTAAGCATCCTATTTATAGGAGAATGAAAGGATACTATTTAGAAACAGACTGCACAGTAATTTTTTTTTCTTTCTCACGGGCGCCGAACAATCCTTTGATTTTCTAATTATTACTATGCAGACACTATGCAAACACTATACATAATAAAATATAATATATTCTATTTTTCATAAAATTTATAACTTATTATAATATATATATACTAGGGTTAACCCGTGCCTCCGACACTACGAATACTCATGTAATTATTTAATACATAAAAATAAATCTAAATGAAAAATGTGAGTTGACAATGTGAAAAGAGTATATATTTGATAAAAAGTAGAAAATTTCGTAATTATTTGTTGTAAATAAGAAAATTTCTAATTAAAATAGACATCCCACCCAAAAAGTAAAAAAGTCAAGAATTTTGGCACAAATTGTATCTACATGCTTATTATTTACTTGTCCATCAAAATGAGCATGTAAATTTCGCTACATGCTCATTATTTATCTAAAACATTAAATTGACAGCTCCAATATCTACATGCTCATTATTTACTTGTCCATCAAAATTCTCTACATGCTCATTATTTACCAAAAACATTAAATTGATAGCACCAATATGAATATAGTCTCATGTCGTCACCGCTATTAAGAAAATTTAGTTGAGATCTAAACATACCCTATGAGAAAACAAACCACCAGAAGCATGAAAAATTATAGATGCAAAACCATCCCCTCACATCTCAACTGAAATTCAAATTCAAAACTAAAAAAAGATGTGCTCCAAATTGAATTCCAAAGCATGAATACATGTCCCAAAAGCAACCCAAGTAGATGTAAAAGAAGAAATCACAACACACCTAGACATATCAAAGCATTTGTTTACTTTCAATAATTTAGCCAAAAACCAAACAAATGAAAACACCTGATACAGTTACTTTAGAAAACCCATAACCAACAAAGTTAGCAAATTAGTTTACGAAAAATAAGATATTTACTGCTCCATACAAACCTGTATACCTTTTATCAAAAAGAGAACTTGGACATTCTAGAAATTACATTAATCATGTCAAATAAACAAACAAAGCTCTTAATGCCTAATCAAGCATAATAAACAGCATCCAAATGTACCCAAAACAATGATTTTAATTATCTACCACAAAATATTACCACATTTAATAAACTATGTTCTTAAAAATACATATAACAACATTTTCCTTGTAGATCTGTCAAGCTCTACCATGTTTTTGGTACATAAACCTTTGAAAAGAAAGACCATCCATCGGCAACGTCCACGACCAACAAATATTATTTGTAACAAAAATCTATTATTTATAAGAGAAAGCAAAATGTTAGTAGTATCACAAGAAAGAAACAATTGACACATGATTACTTGAATACGATTTAAGAATTATAAAATACACATAATCGTGTTAACTTTTCTCCATCCTCAACTTCTTGTCGAATGAACACGTTTTCATTCAATAGCAATATCATCCCAAGGCTGCAAAAATTGAATTTAATCGTTTAGTTATATGTCTTTTAAAAAATAATTATCAAAACTTTTATCGTAAGAAGATAAATAATGCACGTAGATAAGAAATGGTACCTCAGACATATCAAATTATAACAAAACTTCAGGATATACAATATTTGTTATAAACTTGTCAGTTAATTCACGAAGAATTATGCATAAGCGGGAAAAACTTGTGCATCTTGACAGAGCTACATATAGTTGACCGTTACTAAATATTATCGTACGTAAATCTACCCCAACAAATTTGACAGACTGGCCCTGTGATTTATTCATTGTCATTGCATACGCTAACCTCGCTGGGAATTGTCTCCTTGTCATTTTAATACTTAACTCAGATGAAGGAGTCAAAGAAATTCTTGGCCACGTTGTTATCATTGCGTCATACCTAGATGAACCTTAATAAATACACCAAAGCTTTATGAAACAACACGTGTACAACAAGACTCTTCCATTACTTTTTTCACCTTTTGAATATAGTAGGAATAACTGATGTTTTTGTCCCAGAATAGTTATTACCTTCCTATTTGTCAATATCCCAGATCTTTGTGACCTTCATCTTTTGATTTATATGATAATCCTTAATTTATTTGTACTTTGGAAATGAAAATCTTGTGATAGAATCCGAAAAATGGAGTTTTTTTAAAACATTTAATAAGTTGTACCCCTCTTTTTATTATGTTCTTTTAGTGGGTAAGCACGCAGTAATCTTATTCGACAAACTAAACATTTAATTAAGAAAAGTGATGGTAACTTCTACTAAAGCAAATGATTTCATAATTGTTTCACATCTTACTTATATATACTTTAGCAAAATTTATTCTAATTTTTTTTTGGTAAAGAGAGCTTATTTAATGAAAGTGACTTGAAGTATCTTTGTGGGTTTATTTAATTCGAAATGATGAATAATTAATTTGATTTAAGTTTCAGAATTGATTGTATCTATTTCAAAGTTTACTCTTTTGTGTTAGCAGAAGGACACCAAGAATTATACCTAGAATCAAAATTCAAAATCTTTGGACTGGTGGCACATACCACCAGGGAGGTGATTGTAAAATGCATATATAGAAATGCATACATATTGTGACGCCCCCAAATTCAGGCACTTGAAACTCGAACTCGGTGCTTCACGATACCATTTCTATGAGCGGAGTATTACTAATAATAATAACAATAATATAGATTATCAAATTTAATTTACATATTATCAGAGTTTAAATCCCAAGTACGAAACCTTTAAACATTCGTTACATTACATGATAATTAATATATATCATCATTATCCTAATAACGTCTAGTTATTACAAAAGATAGCATTATCATTAATTCAGCGACCTTCCCTTTCCCTTTGTTCTTGGCAGAGCCTTCAGGTTGATCACACTTAGCTGAAAACATTTAAATTAAGCAAGGATGAGAATTTGAGTGCCCAGCAAGTAATGAAAACAATAACAGTTAGCTGAACGAATTAAATGTTTTCTTTGAATGATACCTCTACAACGAATCAACAGTTGTAAAGTAAGCTGAACCAATAATAAACAACATATCATTTCGATTTCAAATTTTTGAAACTACGTACTGACTATAAATGAAGATCAGTTGACAGACTATGAACATTGTTTTCTATTTTTGAAAAGGTTAAACAGAACTTCATCTATAAACTGTCATAACTTACGGGCACGGGGGTGATCAGCCCGTTATGCCCTGTATTGATCAATACTACATTAAAGGATGATATTTTCGTCCAGCATATCCGCCTTAGGCGCATAAAAGTTTTCCATATTTGGGATGTTCATACCAGTCAAGAATCCAAACTAAAACAATTTGGTTGGATAATAATAAAGTTCTTATCTTGTTCAACAACACTTTTAAGTTTGTGTCTAGCCAGATCAAATAGCTTACACGGCTTTTAATTTAACGTATACGTACTGGACACCGATATATATGTATCAACATGTGATAAAATATAATGATTATCCAAGTGAGGATACTTGTATAACCATGTTTAGAAATTAACGAACAGAATATATATCTTGATTTACAATAACAGAATAAAAATAACTTGTACAACAATTATAATTTAATAACTTACTTATACAGAATCATTGCATAAGTGTATACAAAGGTTGAAATATTTGAACAATTGAAATGAATAGTTCAGATATTATCTTACGCATGCCCGTTGCATAAAGTAAATGCAAAGGATTAGATACTTGCCTTGTCTGCTGCTTACACAACTTAGATTTATCTTTTATATCAAGCCCTATCATTAAATAGATCATTCGTTCGATTAGAATAATATATCATGCCACATTATACTGCTATTTGCAGTCAGCACATAACCTAATCACATTGTCATGTAAGTTTAACAACCATTGAATCACAAATAACATTTATCAAGTCAATCTATCTAAGTTCAGATAAATTTTGGAAATATGTCAGTGTACTGACAACTTTATCGGGTATTTATCGAGTCCAATACTCTATTCTGTAACTCAATATCTTCAAGTATCAGTCATATTATTTTTAAATGACTTATAATAATTTTTAAACATTTATTATAAGTTATCATGAATTTTCTGTGAGGACCCCAAACTCGGGTACTTGAAACCCGAACTCGGTTCTTCACGATACCATTTCTATGAGCGGAATAATACTAATAATAATAACAATAATATAAAAGTCAAACTTAATTTACATAATTATCAGAGTCTAGCTCCCAAGTACGTAACATTTAAACATTCATTACAACCCATGATAGATAATATATATCATAATTATCTTAATTATTAATATCAACTATTACAAAAGATAACATCTGCATTCAATCAGCAACCTTTCCCTTTCCCTTGTTCTTAGCAGAACTCTCTGGTCGTTCGCACTTAGCTGAAAACATTTAAATTAAGAAAGGATGAGCATTTGAATGCCCAGCAAGTAATAGCAATTATATATATATATATATATATATATATATATAAGCTGAAAGTATTTAAATGTTTTCTTTATACTATTCTTCTATAACAAGTCAATAGTTGTGAAGTATTATGAACCGATAATAATAACATAACAACTCTCTTTCAAATTTTTGAAACTACATAATGAATATAATTGGGGTTATGGTGACATGCCATGAACATTGTTTTCATTTTCGAAAAGGTTAAACAGAAATTCATTTGTAAATCGACATAACTTACGGGCACGGGGGGTGATCAGCCCGTTATGCCCTGCATTGATCAATACTACATTACAAGAACGATAGGATCGTTCACTCTGTTCCGCCTTGGGCGCATAAATGTTTTCCCGTGTAGGGATGTTCATACTTGTCTGGGTTCCAAATCAAAGGTTTTATCTTGTTTCAACAATAATCTATAATTCAATATATATATATATATATATATATATATATATATATATATATATATACGGGTAATTGACAAAGGTATATCAACATGTGATTAAATACAATGATTATCCAAGTAGGGACACTTATTTAACCATTTACAGAAATTAACGAACAGAATATATATATCTGAGTTACCATATACTAACATATTGATAATCAATGAGCTTATATAATATAAGGTTAATAATCTGTACAGGAATAATATAATTTAGAAACATTCTTACTCATGTCCCTTGCATAAAGAAAATACAAAGGTTAGATACTTGCCTGAAGCGCTGCTTACAGTTTGTAATTTAGATTTATCGCTTATCTCGCGACCTATCATTAATTAGATCATTCGTTCGATTAGAACAACATACTATAACACATAACATTGCTTATTGCAGTCAGCAGATACCCTAATCACATTGGCACATAGGTTTAACAACCATTGAATCACAAATAATCACATATCTAATTAAATTATCTAAGTCCAGATCAATTTCTGAAATATGTCGGTCTATCGACGGCTTTATCGGGTAATTATCGAGTCTAAGACTCTTTTCTATAACTTAATATCAGTCATATTATTTTTAAATGACTTAATATAATTTTAAAACATTTATTATAATTTATCACGAAATTTCAAACATCGGAATCACATTAAAATGATTTAAATACTAATCAATTCTATTATCATTAATATTTAATTAGTATTAAACTATTAATGAAACCGTTTCCAAAATATTAAAGTTATTTATAATAACTTGAAATACTTTAAAATTACCCTTAAATGATTTTTAAAACATTTAAAATCATTTCTAAATAATTATCATTATTATCAAAGTACTAATGTTCTATTTATCAAAATATTAAAAGTCATTATTCATAACTTAAAATATTTTTAATTCATTTCTATCCATTTTAAATGATTTTTTTTAACTTAATAAAACCATTTTTAAACTATTTATTTAATATAATTAATAAATAAATTTTCTATTTTTAATAATAAGTTAATAATCATTAATATTAAACTATTAATGAAATTATGCTTTAAATATTAAAAGTTATGTTTTACAACTTAAAATATCTTTAAAAACTTTATTTTCATTTAAAATGATTATTAAAATCATTTTTAAACTAAATTATTTAATATAATTATTAAATAACTTTAATATCATTAATAATAATTAATTAATGAAATTTATCTTTAAATATTAAAAGTTATATTTTATAACTTAAAATATTTTTAAATACTTTATTACTATTTAAAATGATTTTTAATATAATAAAATGATTTTTAATATAATAAAATGATTTTTAATTAATTTATTTAATTCATTTAGTAGATAAACTAATTACCATTAATATCAATTTATTAATGAAATTTATCACAAAATATTAAAAGTCATTAAAAATAAGTTAAAATATTTTCTTATATCATAATATAATTTTTAATGATTTTTCTAATATTAAAATTATTTTTAAATAATTTATTTAATATTATAATTAAATAAATTAAATACTTTTAATATTCCAAAAATATTAAATATTTATGAAATATATTTAAAATAATTAAAAACTAATTTTCAGAATTTAAAATAATTTTTAATAATTTATTTTGTATTTTTAATAATTTAAAACTAATTTTTCTATTTTTTTATTAATTTCCGAAAAATATTAAGCTATCTGTTGCTAAAGGCCACCTATAGCGACAGAACCGTCGCTATAGGTGTTCTTCATGTTCTTGGCCAAAACCCAGAACACCGTAGACAGTTTCGAGGGACCTTCTTTGACCACTGATTAAACACTTCTCAAGTAGTTACTGGGCATGTTGTTGTTCAGATCATGTAGTATAAATACAAGACTACACGATCCAACATTAAGCATCATCAAATGATGCACAACCAAAGAGATCTAAAGGCCAAAATAAGCTGTCAGAGGCTGTTCATCACGTTCTGGGCTGCCCAGAAAAATCTGGTCAATGCCGGTCAACGATCTTGGTGGACTTATTCCGGTTAATCGGTTTACGTCACAGGTTTTCTAGACGTCGGGATTTGTAGACAACCCAACATAGTACAAGTTGTGATCATGTATAATGTCTAAACATAATTTAGATGCAAGATATAAGTAAAATAAAAACTTGTCAGACCACTGCCTAAACTTTCTGGGTTACCCAGAAAGTTAAGCTTAACGGTCAACGAGGTTTGACCAATTACTACGATCGATCTGAGGCTTTATAAGGTTATAAAGTGCTTTGAACTTGTAATACACATGACATACTATAATCTGGATACAATTATTCATCCTAACAACGTTCCAGAAACAAATCAAGGCCGGTCAAAGTCACGGCAATAACATGTTCTTCAGTTTTCTGGGTAACCCAGAAAACTGATTTTGTGTTCGGTCAACGAACTTTGACCATGAATAACTTTCAATCTACAAATGCAATGATCATGAACCCACTTGCAGATTACTAACAACATTACAGACTACAACTTCAGACCTTTAAATTACCAAAATAATAAACGAGCACAGATCTACAAGGCCTGACATTCACTGTCAGACAACAAAAGCACAAATTTCCAAATTTTATAAAACTTCAAATCTGAGCCTCTAGATGTTATGGATCTAACATCTAGCAACCCAGATCATCATTAGACACTATAAACAACATATTCTAATACTTAATCATAACATCTAACACAGATTTTTGGACAAAAATTCTAGAATTTGGTTATACCTTCAAATGAGCAATTCTTGATTCTATGTTTTTGATTTGGTTATGGTGAACGTGGGGCTTGTTTCTTGACTGATATTATGAAATAATTTTGGAGGTTTGGGGCTTGAGAGAAAAGGTTTGAGTGTTGTGAAAAATATAAGTGAACAAATGCATTTTCTCTCTCCTTCAATCTTTAAATAGACAACAAGGTGCATGAATTGGCTGATATCTAGAGCTTGTTGCTGTCAATTATAAGTCAAGAGAGTGGTTGAGTTTGGTGAACAACTCCTCCTAATGTCAAACCCTACTAGTTAGCCAAAATAATGCATTTAGGGGCAAAAAGGTCTTTTGATAAATTATTTTAATGGCATAATTGGAACTTGGCAAACCCTTAGGGTTTAACCCTGAGGTTTAGCACAAAACAATAATAAGATTTAGCAATTAGAGTTTGCACAAAAATAAATAAAATCAAATAAAAATTAACTAAATTTTAGTTTCTAAAATTTTGAAATTAGGATTTTCTAATTACGATTAATTATCGAATTGCCTTATATAGTAACATTGGGGTTTAGATCATATAATTATCATTAACATTGCTAAAATAGCAATTAGGGTTTACGATTTTGATAATTAGGGTTACCAATTTATAATTAGGTTTTCTAATTATCAAATTAGAGTTTAAAATTTTAGGGTTTCCAAAATTAGCAATTGAGATTATAATACTTGCTAATTAATCACATTAACACAATTACAACCAATCTCGAACTCTAATTTAAATTTCAAATTAGGGTTCCTCATTTCCAAAAATTATTTAGGGTTTCTAGATTATAATTAGGGTTTCTAGAAATTAGGGTTTTTAGAATTTTAATTAGGGTTCACCTAATTAATACATTTAATACACGACATAAATTATATAACACACTTATAAAACAATCTTGCACTCTAATTTAGATCTCAAATTAGGGTTTAGCATTATTACTAGGGTTTGGTCATAATACACCGTAATTGACCTACCATTATCAATACGGAAATACAGTACATATTCATAGCACTGAAAAATTAAAATATAATTAATATTATATTATTATTCTCATACCTTGACAATAATCTAAAATTAGGGTTTAGATTCCATATCTGATTTATCTGCCATATTTAACCTTAATAATTAAGGTAAAATAATTAACTTAATAACATGTACTAAAATTCATATAATAAAATAATTATTATAATTATTCTAAAAATCACTTCATATTTTATTTAAATAATATATGATTATATTATTAATAGAAAATAATTAATAAAACATTTCTACCATAATTTAATTATTATTAGAATATACTTTATAATAATCAATAACTCTAAAATAAAATTACTTGTAAATATTTATGTAAATAACTATATTTTTATTTACCACATAAATACATATACACAATATCTTGTACAAATCCTCATCCTTAATATAATAAAAAAAAATTATACGCAAAATTTCTTATTTATTTATATAGAAAATATCGGGCTGTTACATTCACCCTCCCTTATAAAGATTCCGTCCCCGGAATCACCGTTTTAAAACCTTTACATACAATGGTACATAACATACACAATCATCGCAAGTAAATCTCGATCAACTTTAATCAAACTGATCTTTAACTGTTCACATAAAGCTTGTCTTTCTGATTAAACAGAAATTTAATTTCTAAAAGAACTCAAATTCCTCCTCAAAATTTCTTTATAAACTAATTTACTAAAAATAGGAAAATCGTGTATAATAAAATAAAAGTTATACGAATAATACCTGGAGTTGCATTGCAAACTGCTGCCGTGTCCTGGACTGTCATGTTGTAGACCCTTGCCGTAGATTTTGTCGGCTTGCTCGACGAAATCGGTCTCGTGATTGCTAACGTCCCACTACCAGTGCCCATGTTCACATTTCCTGTCTCCACCCTCCTCTTCGGACAATCTTTCACCCTGTGCTCTGTCGATCCGCATATAAAACATCCACTATTCATCCTAGGATTGGGGCAGTTGGGAGAGATATGGCCCTTCTGCTCGCACTTGTAGCAAACAAATTTTCCTTTCAAACACTTCCCCGAGTGATTCTTCCCACATGTCTTACATGGCACTATCCGTTTCTTAACACCTTCCTGTTTCACTTGTATACTTGCAAAACTGCTTACCTTCCTCTTGCTATCTCCACTCCTGCTCCCACTATTAACTCCTACTTTTCCAGCTCCTTCAGTCTTACCCTTATTCTTCCTCTCCTTATTGTAAACGCTCATGGTCTCACTTCCCTCCTCAGCTATGATCGCTTTCTCCATGAGTGCTACAAATGTAGGAATTTGCAACACCGCCACTTTGTTGTAGAGCCAGGGATTCAATCCCAGCTCAAACCTTCTCGCTTTTCTAGCCTCCGTATCGACTTGATGCGGGGCAAACCTAGCTAACTCATTGAATTTGGCGGCGTATTCAGACACCGTCATATTCTCCTGCTTCAACTCTAAAAATTTCACATCCATCCTAGCCTGCATACTAGGGAAAAAATAATTCTCGAAAAACAAAGTTTTAAATCTATCCCATGTGACTAAACCTTCTTCTGCCCTTGCCTGATTTGCTTCCCACCAAAAGTTTGCCTCACCCTTCATCATGTAAGTGGCAAAAGCAGTCTTCTGCCCTTCAGATACCCTAGCTACCACGAATGCTTTTTCAATTTTCTTAACCCAAGTTTGGGCTTCAACAGGGTCAGTTGTACCTTCGAATTCTGGTGGTCCTACAGCCTTAAAGTCTTTGAAGTTCGCTAAGCGGTTGTCCGGCTGGTTTCCAGCGACTGGTATTCCCTGTTGCATAGCCTGAGCTAACATGTTTGCAAATTGCTGTATTGGATCAGCTTGATGTTGTCCCTCAACATTATTGACAGACTCTTCTGCCCTTTGGTTGCGAGTTCGACGTCTTGGCGGCATTATCTGATTAAATAAAATCACAATTTAACTTACATTCTAAACCTTATCAAATAAGTTTAATATTCTAAACTTGTTTTATTTATCAAACTTAGATTCATATTCATTCAACAAATATTTTACATAGCATAGCATATAATTCTTTAAACATCATTCATCCCTTTGTGACTACAAAAGTCGGGATTTACAAACTTGGCTTAACACAAAAGTTTTAGAATATTATATTACACAGACATACTAAGCACACATATTAAACACACCTACATCACAACAGAACCTATATTACTTATTTATTATTCTTTTTTATTGGACAATTTTTTGCCTGATGACCTTCTATCCCACAAATAAAACATGCTCCTTTTTTGTAGTCAGGACAATACAGAGTAGTATGTCCCTCATAGCCACAAAGATAACATATTCTTTTCCATTTCTTCTTATTGGATTTTCCTAAGTCATGGTATTCTATCTTTATTTTTCCCTTCTTGTCCGGAGCTGCACACGATGTGTTGCTTGTGGCTCCCATATGACCAATTTGGATCTTAAGCTATTTAGTAGTTTTTCTATTTTTCACAACTTTCCAAAGAGGAAACCTGGTCCCGTTGATTCTGTACTTCGGTTGATGCTTGATCAGCTCCAACTTCAGTTTCTGAATCACTATCTGTCAATTCCATAATTTTCGGATCTAGTATTACGTTTTTCACAATAACCACCTCATCGAGGTTGCTTTCACTTTGAGCCTCTATTTCAGCTATTGACTTTGACATTGGCTCCTTCTTTACGATCCGAGGGTATCCTAATCCTTTTTCACCTGACATCTACACAAATAAATTATCCTGATTAGCATATAATATATACACATAACAAATAATAGTTTTATATAGGTTATTTATTATTTTGTTTGACGATGAATTTATCCAATTCATCTCTTTTTAAACTCTATATGAGTTATTTATATTTTTAACGTCACCCTCTGTTTTAAGGTTATAGCCTAAGGTCTATCCCACCTAAGGTTTCTAACCCTATAGCTCGGATACCAACCTTTGACGCCCCCAAATTCAGGTACTTGAAATCCGAACTCGGTGCTTCACGATACTATTTCTATGAACGGAATATTACTAAGAATAATAACAATAATATAGATTATCAAATTTAATTTACATATTATCAGAGTTTAAATCCCAAGTACGAAACCTTTAAACATTCGTTACATTACATGATAATTAATATATATCATCATTATCCTAATAACGTCTAGTTATTACAAAAGATAGCATTATCATTCATTCAGCGACCTTCCCTTTCCCTTTGTTCTTGGCAGAGCCTTCAGGTTGATCACACTTAGCTGAAAACATTTAAATTAAGCAAGGATGAGCATTTGAGTGCCCCAACAAGTAATGGAAACAATAACAGTTAGCTGAACGAATTAAATATTTTCTTTGAATGATACTTCTACAACGAATCAACAGTTGTAAAGTAAACTGAACCAATAATAAACAACATATCATTTCGATTTCAAATTTTTGAAACTACGTACTGACTATAAATGAGGATCAGTTGACAGACTATGAACAGAATATATATCTTGATTTACAATAACAGAATAAAAATAACTTGTACAACAATTATAATTTAATAACTTACTTATACAGAATCATTGCATAAGTGTATACAAATGTTGAAATATTTGAACAATTGAAATGAATAGTTCAGATATTATCTTACGCATGTCCGTTGCATAAAGTAAATACAAATGGTTAGATACTTACCTTGCCTGCTACTTACACAACTTAGATTTATCTTTTATATCAAGCTCTATCATTAAATAGATCATTCGTTCAATTAGAATAATATATCATGTCATATTGTATTGCTATTTGCAGTCAGCACATAACCTAATCACATTGTCATGTAAGTTTAACAACCATTGAATCACAAATAACATTTATCAAGTCAATCTATCTAAGTCCAGATAAATTTCTAAAATATGTCAGTGTACTGACAACTTTATCGAGTATTTATCGAGTCCAATACTCTATTTTGTAACTTAATATCTTCAAGTATCAGTCATATTATTTTTAAATGACTTATAATAATTTTTAAACATTTACTATAAGTTATCATGAATTTTCAAACACTGGAATCATTATTAAATGATTTAAATATTAAACCATTCTATTATCATTAATATTTAATTAATACTAAACTATTAATGAAACCAATGCCAAAATATTAAAGTTATTTATAATAACTTGGAATATTTTTAAAGTATTTATATTACCCTTAAATGATTTTTAAAACATTTAAAATCATTTTTAAATAATTATCATTAATATTAAAGTACTAATGTTTTATTTATCCAAATATTAAAAGTCATTAAGTATAACTTGAAATATTTTTAATTCATTTATATCCTTTTAAAATGATTTTTAAATTAATAAAACTATTTTAAAACTATTTATTTAATATAATTATTAAATAAATTTAATATCATTAATAATAAAATAATAATTATTAATATTAAATTATTAATAAAATTATCCTTTAAATATTAAAAGTTATATTTTATAACTTAAAATATTTTTAAACACTTTGTTTTCATTTAAAATGATTATTATAATATTAAAATCATTTTTAAACTAATTTATTTAATATAATTATTAAATAACTTTAATATCATTAATACTAATTAATTAATGAATTTTACCTTTAAATATTGAAAGTTATATTTTATAACTTAAAATATTTTTAAATACCTTATTATTATTTAAAATGATTTTTAATATAATAAAATTATTTTTAATTTATTTATTTATTTCATTTATTAAATAACTTAATTATCATTACTATTTATTTATTAATGAATTTCATCACAAAATATTAAAAGTCATTAAAAATAACTTAAAATATTTTCTTATATCATAATATAATTTTAAATGATTTTTCAAGAATTAAAATCATTTTTAACTAATTTATTTAATATTGTAATTAAATAAATTAAATACCAATAATATTTCAAAAATATCAAATATTTATGAAATATACTTAAAATAAGAAAAAACTAATTTTTAGAATTTAAAATAATTTTTAATAATTTTTTTGGTATTTTTTAATAATTAAAAACTATTTTTTTCTATTTATTTAATTAAAATAATTAATTTTCAAAAATTAAATTAATTAAAATACACTGTCTGTCGCTAAAGACCACCTATAGTGACAAAACTGTCACTATAGGTGTTCTTCATGTTCTTCATGAAATCCAGATCTTCATACACAGTTACCGAGATGGCTACTTTGACCCAACACATTAATCAGATCATGATATTTGAGTGAATGTTTCTGGTCAGATTATGTAGCACAAGTGTAACACTACAAGGCCCAATAAGAAACACGATCAAATAACATCACAATCAGAAGATATAAGCCTGCAAAGTGGCTGTCATACCTGTTCTTCATTTCTGGGTTACCCAGAAATGAAGAACAGTTCGTGAAGCCTACTTTGGGCTTCCACAACTTGCTTTACATGAAATAGTTTTGTGATCTAAAGGTCCCAAGTTGTAGCTAGCATGCAAGAGAGTAGATCTATTACATAAAATACAAAAAACATGAACAGAATCAAAAGTTAAGACCCGGTCAAACCTTGTCAGTCGACATGTTCATATGTTTTCTGGGTTACCCAGAAAACAAAGAACATGCTCGACTTGCCTGGTTTGACCGTCCACTACAATCTCCCAGATTAATTATTAGGCGATTTTAAGCCATAAACATGTAGTATAACCTACGTACTACAACTTAGATATATCAACAAAATCAAAACATCAACAACATGGAAGATCTGGTCGGTTTTAAAACGTTGTCAGGCCAGTTCTGGGCTGTTTCCGGGTTACCCAGAAACGCCCAATCATGACCGGTCAACGTCTTTTGACCTTAAATATCTTTCAATCTGGACTAGATATAAGCCTTATTCTTGATCCAGATCCAAGAGAACATAACAGACTACAAATACAAGCTTTCAAAACACAAAAATTATTAAAGATAACAGAGATTCAAGGCCTGACATTCGTTGTCAGACACTAAAACAAAATTTTTCCAGATTTTGTAGAATCTCAAATCCGAGTCTCTGGATGTTATGGATCTAACATCTAGCAACCCAAATAATCTTTATACATTATATCTAACATGTTTAACACAAAAAAAAATAACATCTAACATTGGATCAATATTGGTCAGATTTTCAAGCTAGGGTTTTATACCTTCTATGAACGATTTTGATTTCTGGCTTCTAATTTGGTTATGGTGTTCGTGGGGCTTTAATTTGGGACTGATATACTAGTAGAATTCGTATGTTAGAGAGCGAAAGGGACTTGATGAAGTGTTGGTGAATAAATGAGCACAATGTACACTTTTTCTCTCTCCAATTCTATATATACAAATGCTAGATACATATAATGGATAACATAGAGACTTGTTGCTGTGAATTTTAAGCACATGGAGTGGTTGGATTTGGTCACCAACTTCACCTATTGTCAAAACCTATACATTAGCTTCAATAATGCACAAAGGGGCAATTTGGTCATTTGTCTAACACATTTAATGGCAATCTTGTAATCCTTGCAAACTCTTAGGGTTTAACCCTTAGGGTTTAACCCTAAGATTTAGCACAAAATGAAATTCTATGTTTTTATTTAGGGTTTAAAAATAAAATAAAATAAAAATTAATTTCTAAAATTTGTAATTAGGGTTTTCTAAATTAGATTAGTTTTATAATTACTTTATACAGGGACATTAGGGTTTTATATACTAATTATAATTAACTTTGCTAATTTAGCAATTAGGATTTACAATTAGTAATTAAATTTTATAATTACTAATTAGGGTTACCTAATATAGAAATTAGGGTTTCTTAATAATAATATATCAAAATGTTATTTAGGGTTTTAAAATACTAATTAGATTTTTCACAAGTAGCAATAAAACCTATTATACCTGATATTAATCATATTAACACAATTTCTGACTGATCACAAACTCCAATTTAGGTTTCAAATTAGGGTTTCTCATTTCAAAAATTAGGGTTTTTCTAAAGATTAATTAGGGTTTCTAGATTTTAATTAGGGTTTATCTAATTAATCAAATTATTATATAATACACAACATAAATCATATAACACAGTTATATAACTGTATTTGAATTTCCCATTTGAAAAAATAGGATTAAAAAAATTAATGCTAAGGTTTTGACATTAAACACCATAATTGACCAACCATCATTAATACGTACATACAGTACATATTTATAGCACTGAAAAAATCAAAATATAATATTATTATATTATTATTCGCACTCCTCTATAAAAATCTAAAATTAGGGTTTGGATTCCATATCTGATTTATTCTTCATATTTAACCTTAATAATTAAGCTAAAATAATTAACTTAATAATTTGTACTACAATTTATATAATAGAATAATTATTATAGTTATTTTAAAAATCATTTCATATATTATTTAAATAATATATAATTATATTTTTATGGAAAATAATTAATAAAAATATTTCTACCCTAAAATTAATTATTATAAGAATATACTTTATAATAATCAATAATTCTAAAATAAAAATTATTTGTGAACTATTCGTGTAATAAATATATTCTTATTTACCACATAAATACATATACACATTATCTTGTACAAATCCTCATCTTTAAAATAAAAAAATAAATTATACACAAAATTTCTTATTTATTTATATAAAAAATATCGGGTCGTTACACATATGAGTGTTGTAGTAATAGTTAGTGACACTGGTTATTTTTTGGGATTCGATTAAAGGATATTTTTTTAGTATAAAAAAGTCGTAGAATGGAAATAATTTTCATATATTCCATATGGAATTTGTGAGATTATAAGTGAATTCAAGAAGTGTGTTTTGGTTGCTGGGTCTAATTGAGTTGATAAATCTTTGTGTTTATTTCTTTTCTTTTTGACTTATAAAAACACGTTCAACCTCATAAAAAGGGGATTGTTTATTGATTTGAGTTGCTAAAAATGGGGGGACAATTGTGTTCGTTTGAAGGGAATTCAAGCAGTGTGATTTTTTGCTATAACAGTTCACATATAGGCAAAATTTTGGCTATACCTACAAATAGTCCCAAGTTATGTCTCAAGGAAGCTCTAGGCATTCAAATACACTTCAAAACATTATTAAAACTTATCACCATGACCTTAATAAGCTTGCACAGTCAGTTTGATTTTTGGCAACAAAACAGTCCACCTCTAAGCTTTCTTTGTCTTAAAGAAAACATGGAATAACAATATAGATAACACATAATATCATGATGAGCATGGACTGATTTTGACATAGTGTACATGAATGAGTTTTATTTCCATCATATATATATTCGGATGACTTGATAGATAATCTAGCAAACCGTCACCAAGCTACTTGGCTAGCATACAAACATCCCAAAACAGTCATTATACTTAGGCATATAAAGGATATTATTTCTCACTATTACTTTGAGTTCCATACAAAACCTAAGGTAAACCCAAGTACAGGGTTTGGAACCAATAAACCCAAATCTTTAAAAGCATCAAGATTTACCTCTACTACGTGAGTTATTTTACAAAAAGAAATAACAATTTTTGTATTTTAGATTTTTGGATGCTTCCCATTACTATCACTAAATACAATCCTTCCCTTTTGTGCACAACATTTTTTCACTCAAATTAAATATTTTGCATTTTTACATTTGAAACAAAGAAGCCCTAAATTTCCTAACTCCAACCAAAACCGTTTGCATGCAAGAAATTAGGAGTGTCCTCAAACTTATTCAGTTTTGATAAATCAAAACATAAAATTTAAAAATAAAAATAAAAAAAATACTGGCCAGAAGCATCTTTAAGAGAAAGAAAAAAGAAACTCAAAAAGTGTTGAAAAATTAAACACCTATATCATATCAGCTTACAATGCCTTCTCTCTAAATCTTCAAAATGCATGCCATTATTTTCATCATGAAACCATCAAACTTTCGAATTTAAGCATACATATGGAAGTAAATAGAGAGACTTACATAAACGATAGCTCAGTGAGCTCTTACCTTCTGCAATTTCTAAGGTTTATACACCAAATGCAAGAGATTACTCTCTGATTCACCAGTGAATCTTGAGGGGTTTTACAAACCCTGTACTCCGATCGTCTCTCTCCCTCTCCCTATCAGTCTCATAGGGTAAGTACACATCATGAGAAATGCTCAACAACTGTCATTGGATATTATAATTTGAGACTGCCATTGGTTTTGATTAATTTTATTTATTTATTATTATTATTATAAAAAATTGTAATTCTTGGGTAAGGGCATTTTTTTTTATTTTATATATATTAGTCTTTGATTATCTAAATGAATTTGTTTTCCTATTTGTTTTCCCAAGGAAAGTTATATTCTTCTGGAGTTCAGCTAGGTATTTTCATTTAGTCAATTTACTTCCTATTTTTGGATGGGAAGGAAAAGTTAGGTTCTGTTTCTTTCCAAACAAACCCATGATATTATTGAGTTTTATTTTTAATACTAATTCTAAAACACTTATATAAAAAAATAAGGGGACAAAGACAGTTGCTTGTTTTGGACAATAGTACCCTTGTTATTCAAATAGGGTGGAAAACCACAAGATGAATTGTTAAGAACATATTTGTCCACATAAAAAACAATTGCCCTGTCCCTTCAGTTTTTGTCCATTTATTATCACCTTACTTTTTATGTTTATAAATAACTATTTTGGTTAGTTCTGTTTTTCCCCAACTGCAAGCCTGAAACTGTTGAAATTGCTTCCTTTTTTTATGTTTATAATTGTCTACTTCGGTTAATTCTATTTTCCCCCAACTGCAAGGCTGAAACTGTTGAAATTATTTGATTAAGTTTATGTCTTATAACCTTTTTTTTAATAATAATTTCCTTGTCATCTATGATTTGTTGTCTACTTTATTCTCTTATTGATATTATTGTGATTGTGATGGTAATTGTTATGCAGGTCCTAATCAATTTCAGTATCTACCCTCACAAATTTGCTAATATTAATATCCCATATCATTTCATGAGTCGATTATTCTTCAATTTCCCTGCAACTATTTTTATAGTTATAGTTATATCACTCTCACTACCCTATGATGCAAAGAAGTTACCTGTATGATGTGTTTAAGATATATTTAAAATTATGGTATGATTATATTTGAATTTCATTTCTACCATCTCCGCCCTTAATCCCTCTTTTAGTTGTTAAAAACTTTCTGATGGTTCCATACCATTTCAAACTTACTGGGATTTGAAGCTGAATCAAAAGAAGCCATGTCTTGATTTGAAATAGGTCTTGAGTAATTGATGTAGTCGGACAAAAAAGTTGTAAGTCTGTTGAGGAGACTAAAACCATTGTGGATTTTTCGGTTTGAGAGAGGTCGAATCAATGTAGTAAACCTTTTCTAATTCAGCTCCTAGGTCTTGGGTTAATTGGTCTCTGTCTACAAAAATGAATCCATTTATTCTTTTAGGTTTCCAAATTTTCTTACTTCGACCAATAGATAAAGAAAAAGAAGTGATTTAGGTAATTATTACAATATATATGCACAAATGAAACGAAGTAAGCATACCGTGTACAAGTGTGGATACGTGTGGGCGTACGAGTTCTTGTTTATTTTTTTTGGGTATTTGGGGTTTAGGGATTGCTAATGAATTAGTTCACTGGAGGAGGAAGAGGAAAGAAGGTGATGATTTTAAAAAAATTATCTGAGAGCGGGAAATTAATTTTTCAAAAACTCGTGTTTTGTATAGATAGAACTTATAACAGCAGCTCTTAAACTCACATGAGGATCGTTCCCCTTTGCCCGTTGGTGTTAGTTTTCACTATCAACAACCTAAATAAAATAATGTAGAACATAAAATTGGTCCTGTCACACTATGAAAATTTTAAAACCCAAAGCAAGAATGTCTACGCAGATATAATTGCGTGTTTAAGTTATAAATAGTTGGCATGGAAACTAATAAATAAACATAAAAAAATGGGATATAAGAGACATCACTTTCTCCAGAACCACAAACATAACATCACCTGTGCCTCCCAGTGTCTTGATAAAAAAAATCAAAATAACAGATATAAGAGAGTTTACCTCAAGTTTAATAAATTATAATTATATCCTTCATCTGTCTTACTCCTTCATCTTTAGAACACCATTTCCTCATAGTAAATACACATACATGTAATAGTCCCCTGTGCCTGCTTATCAATAATATAGAACCTGTTCAATTTTTCCCTCAATTTGAATAGATCCAAGCAAAGTATGTATGATATTTTGGTTGGTAAATATCCCATTTTGAATGAACTGTTTAGAAATGTAAGACACTACTAAAATACACCATTTTATTCTTCAGGGGTCATCTTTAGATTTTCATTTAAAGACATGTAAATGGTTTCATTCAAACCGTAGCAACTAAGTTTGTACTATAAGGCAGGGGTAGTCGAGAATATCATTTCTTAAGGATGAGACAAAACATAATGCTCTAAATTTCTATCAACATACAGGATTTTGGTATCCCATAAAATATATACTCCAAGGCACCACTACAAATTAAAAAAAATAGTAGTAATAAATAAATACACTGAAGCATAACTTCTATCACCCACAGTAAAATAGCACTTGAGATTTATAATAAATAATACTCCCTCCGTCCCAGGATAAAGGTCCTTATTACTATTTTGGATAATCCCGTGTTAAATGTCCACTTTCCTTTAATAATCAAACTTTTACACTATTTTTTCTATTATACCCTTAGCATTAAATATCTTATACTTTCCTTATTCTAATTCTATTTCCATATTTAATAAGTATAATAAGTCACTCTCTCACCTACATTGGAAATGATTAATGAAATATTATTATGTGCAATTTTGTCATTTTATTTCTCTTCTTAATATGCCTGAAAAGTCCACCAAGACTTTTATCCTGGGACCGAGGGAGTAATAATCTGAAAATGAAATTGAACCTCTAAATTAAAACCAATAATAGTAGCATCGACAACCCACCAAATCTCAAATAGCAAAACCCAATCACTAACGCTTAAGTGGTAGGATATCCACTACTTCTATTTGAAAGCAAAATGTTCAGTCCATACGAAATTCGTATAATATAAATTTGATTATTCAATTAATAAGAGAGTTCAAAAAAATTTATTTTGCCATTATACCCAACAGAGCAGCAATACCCATTACCAAGAACCCAAAGATCCATGAGGAAAAGTTGCAATTCTAAAATAGATCAGCAATATAAAGTCCTTAAAACTAAAAACATAAATTTTCAATTAGATTCAAGCAAATAATTCACAACCTCACTACAAACCATCACTTCAAAAAACAAAATCAAACAAAAAGTAACCCAATAAAAATCATACTGAATTAACAACCACAAATGCACATTAAAATCAAATTTTCCCATACCAAAATAACCCAAAAGAGAGAGAGAGAGAGTAGAGAGAAATTAGAGTTTAAGTGAAGTTAACAGGAAATGTATAACAGACCATATAAAGCTAGCTTAATGATTACATTAGATACTTTAAGCCAAGTAGGAGAATCCCACTTAATACAAAGCTATAAATTCTAGACAGGTTTGTCTTGGCAAATATAGCTAATCACAGATTCGTATATTAAGTAATTCCATGTGCTTGTGTGAGAGGACAAATCAACATTCAAGAGGAGTGAAACAGTTGAAAAAGAGGAGTAACATGCAATTAGAACTTTAAGAATTCAGCAAACAGGAAAGCAACCACTTTTGTTTAGCATTTTTTAATTGTTTTTCATCTTTTTATTGCAAACATTTCCAAATAAATGAAATGGAATAAAAAAATAAGTAGGAAGGAAGTAAAAATAATTATAAATGAGTGGAGAATAAAGCTTACCTGGGAACACTGGGAAAGAAGTTTTCCCAATGTGACTCCAACATCTAACTTCAGCTGCCATTTCTTGGCTCGATTCACTGATACATTTGGTTTAGTCTTCTCCACATCAATTAGAGAATCACCTGAAAATTCAACAAAGAACCCAAATTCAGCATAATTCAAGAAAGCCAAAGTACATGCAACAAAGAAAGACCTCACCTAAAGACATCGACGACAACAAAGGCTCGCTGTTAGATATTAGTGGTGAAGATAGGTTTTGATTATTTTTTTTGTTGTGTTTGTTTCTATAACTGCAAGAGGGGGAAGGGCAGAGAGAATACTCTGCATTTATTTAAATTGTCACCGCCCTTACCACTTGCCCTAATGAGAGATTCCTTTATTTTTCTTTGACAGTTCATCTTTTGAGAAGAACCATGATGAAATTGATTTTGAGTTTTTCGGGATTATTAGAGGCAAAGACTGGAGGATTCAGACAAATGTTTATGGCAATGATAGCACAAACATAGGCAGAGAAGAGAGATATGGTCTATGGTTTGATCCTTCAGAAGAGTTCCACCAATACAGTATTCTTGGGACTAATAATCAAATTGTGTAAGAAATCATAACCTTCCAAAAACTATTGGGTACCATTATAGTATTCTTCAGAAGAGTTCCACCAATACAGTATTCTTTTTCTAAATTTAGTTACACCCTTTATTTTGTACCAGTGGGTTACTTTATCATATCTAGCATAATCTAATAACAATTCTTCAACTAAAGTTTGTTACCATAATTGAATTTTTACTATGTTAACTTCTTTTAGCGTTGAAGCATGTTGTTCTTCTTAGGCACTCTACCTTCATATATGTTTATACAATAAAGAGAATATAATTAGTAAAAGAAATTCAAATCTTTCTGTGACAGTTCAATTTTGATTCTGTGTCAATTAATAAGAGAGTTCAAAAAAATGATTTTGCCACTATACCCAACAGAGTAGAAATACCCATTACCAAGAACCCAAAGATCCATGAGGAAAAGTTGCAATTTCAAAATAGATCAGCAATATAAAGTCCTTAAAACTAAAAACATAAATTTTCAATTAAATTCAAGCAAGTAATCCACAACCTCACAACAAACCATCACTTCAAAAAACAAAATCAAACAAAAAGTAGCCCAATAAAAATCATACTGAATTAACAACCACAAATGCACATTAAAATCAAATTTTCCCATACCAAAATAACCCAAAAAAGAGAGAGAGTGGAGAGAAATTAGAGTTTAAGTGAAGTTAACAGGAAATGTATAACAGTCCATACAAAGCTAGCTTAGTGATTACATTAGATACTTTAAGCCAAGTAGGAGAATCCCACTTAATACAAAGCTTAAGCCAAGATAGCTTAGTGATTACATTACTGTAATTTCAAAGTGTTCCTTCATCTGAGCTTCTTAATTAGATCAGTGTTTTCAATCTGTTTATTTGAATTCCCTTTAATTCCTATACCTTCTGATTCTCTCACTGCTAGATATTAGTGGTGAAGACTGGTTTTGATTTCTTTTTTTGTCATGTTTATTTCTATAACTGCAAGAGGGGGAAGGGCAGAGAGATTACTCTCTACAAAGGCTCACCTTCCACTCTCGCAGCATCCGCAGATTTCTCTTGCTGCATCGAATCAGACTGTTTTAAAGGCAGGACAGATGATCGAACCTCCTGGTCTCTAGATTCGACACCAGGATCCTTCACCGGACCTAGGGTCTCTACAGGCGGCGTTTCATTAGTGGAGGAGGAGGTCTCAATCGCCTGCGGCACCGATCAGAACAAATCATACTCATAAAATTCACACATATAAACAGGGAGATGCGTGAATTCAAATAAAGCCCAATTGAAACTGTAATTGCTATTTCCAGAAGACAGAAGATCTACTTATTCTTTTAGAGGGACATGTATAAATAATCAGCAATTTGCATAAAGACATGAATTGATAAATTAAGCACACAAACTAACGGAATTGACGTTGTCGACGGGAGAGGCATTGGCGTGGGGCACCTCTTCAACCTCCCAACCTTGCGAAAGTTTGAAGAGCGAGGTGGTAATGGCGGAGGAGTTGTGGAGCAGGACAGGCGGAGGCGGCAGAGGGCTGAAAAGGATAGAGGATTTTGACTTCTCTTTCTTCTTCTCGGAGCGGGAGAGCTCGAGAATCCCTGATTCTATGGGGGTGTAATTGAGATGGTAATAGGATTGGGATTATGAGGATTAGATGTAGAATGGGTTAGGATGGAGAGGTATGATAAGGTTTGGCAGTTCAATTGACAAAGGGAATGAAGAAGAAGCATGTGACTGAAACCTTGTTTTAAGTCTAACCTAGCCGATCGTGTGGTTTCGTCCCCTTCCGTGTTTTGAAAATAATTTTTTGAAGGGTTAAATTTATCCCAACTTTGGACGGTCTGGATATTTTAATAGGCTGAGGCGGGAAATTAAATTTTTTAAAAACATTTGTGTTTTGTATAGGTAGACTATTAATATTATAATAATTAAATTTATTAAAATTCTCATAGCCACTACCGATATTTTTTTCCTAATGACTATGGGTGTATAATGTATAAATTACATTACGAATTACAATACCCTCACAAATCATGCACACTTAAATTTAAATTGATTCTTAATCTCTCAAGCCTAGTAGAATCTTGGAAGGTTTCAAATTTGGGGGGGACTGAAAGTCAGCTTCTATTCAGTATTAATTAAGCCAAAAGCAAAGAAAATCACCACAACATTGATTTGAATATTCTATATTGACGCTTAAAATTGATTCTATATTAATCTCTCTAGACACTACATAATGTAGTTCCTATAGCACATTCATATTCAAGTTGAGAAAGCTGCAAGTAAAGCATCTTAATTTGAGCTTTGCTGAATTTAATCATACTTGGTGACTCGCTTCTTGTTGTTATGTTCGATCCTTGGTGACAGCAAGAAGTGTGTGTGGTGTTTATGTTAATGTAGCCAAAAAAAAGATTGTTGCAATATATGACTATAATAAATTTAGGCTGATCCACACATTATTATTCTATTTCACTCTGTTAGTCTCAATCCGCATTCGATGTAGAATTAATTGACATATTAATGATTTTATTGCATATGTGTAGGTGTGAATATGCACATGATGATAATAAAAGTGATGTGGGGGTGTAGGTTTCAAGCAGTAATGGAGTTTGATGATTCCAAGAGGAGTTGCAGGAGGAGATTAGCATGTCACAATGAGAGAAAAAGAAAGACTTCTCATCATCATGATCTATCTGTTTCAAGAAATAATCATTCTCAATTAGGTACCCTTTCTTAATTCACTCATTTTCAGTTACATAATTAAAACGATAACTTTTAAGGATAATTTTTTGTTTCAAAGTATTTCCTAATATTAACTGAGAAGCCAATAGTGATAGTGTGCTGCCTAACTTGATAACATAAAAATAATAACAAATTAGGAATTAATATCATGCCATTTTATAAATTTTAAAATTAACTTTAATTAGTCCTAAATGAAAAAAATTATTGAAAAAGTTAGGCTATGTTTCAAAAAAGAAAATATGCTAAAAAAATGAGAAGTCATACAAAAAGGTGTACGCGTGTATTTATGTTGCGTTCATATCCCTAAGTCCTGCTATTTAATCTCATATTAGGCCATTGCATTAACCAGATATTATGCCCACTAAAGTTACTGATCCAACATCACTAAAAGTAAGTAGTTTCACAAATCATCAATCTTAACTGAACAAATGTCAAAAGCTACTTATTGCTCTGATCACAATAGTATAAATATATAAACATATCAAAATCAAGAAGAAAAGCATCAACAGTGCGTCTACTTGGGACAAAATTCCCATTAGAACCCTCTAATTGCCATTAAGTGTGACTGAACCTAGATGACAACCCATAGACACAACCAAAAAGCCCAATAAAACAAAACCTAATCACTAATAATTAGAAACCCACACAACAAAAAGAGCACCAGTGACTTAGGGTTTGGTACCTGGCGGCAATCGCAGGAGTAGCAGGAGTTGGCCACGGAGGGAGCGAGAAGACGGCAAACACAGCGGGAGGAAGAGAAGCACCAGTGAAGAAATCGAAGGAAGGAGAAGGGAGGGAGAACTAAAATGAGAGGGGAATCGGAGACCTAAAACGAAGGAGGGAAAGGAAAGAGTAAAATGGATTGAAACTAACTGATTTGTTTTTTTAAGGGTCAAATTTATCCCATTTTTTTGATGGTCCAGATCTTTTAATAGCTCCAGAGCGAGTTTTTTTTTTCAAAACCAGTTCTATTTTGTATAGATAGATAGTGATAGTGTGCTGCCTAACTTGATAACATTAAAATAATAACAAATTAGGAATTAATATCATGTCATTTTATAAATTTTAAAATTAACTTTATTAGTTCTAAGTGAAAAAAATTATTGAAAAAATTAGGCTATGTTTCAAAAAAGTAAATATGCTAAAAAAATGAGAAGTCATACAAAAAGGTGTACGTTTGTATTTATGATGCATTCATATCCCTAAGTCCTGCTATTTAATCTCATATTAGGCCATTGTATTGACCAAATATTATGCCCACTAAAGTTACTTATCCAGCATCAATAAAAGTAAGTAGTTTCATAGATCATCGGTCTTAACTGATCAAATTTCAAAAGCTACTTATTACTCTTATAACAATAGTATAAATACATAAACATATCAAAATCAAGAAGAAAATCATCAACAGTGCGTCTACTTGGGACAAAATTCCCATTAGAACCCTCTAATAGCCATTAAGTATGATTGAACCTAGATGACAACCCATAGACACAGCTAAAAAGCCCAAAAAAATAAAACCTAATCACTAATAATTAGAAACCCACACAACAAAAAGAGCACTAGTGACTCAGGGTTTGGTACCTGGTGGCAATCACAGGAGTAGCAGGAGTTGGCCACGGAGGGAGCGAGAAGTATGCGGACACAGCTGGAGGAAGATAAGCGCCAGTGAAGAAATCGAAAAAGGGAGAAGGGAGGGAGAACTAAAATGAGAGGGGAATTAGAGACTTAAAACGAAAGAGGGAAATGAAAGAGTAAAATGGATTGAAACTAACTGATTTATTTTTTTAAGGGTCAGATTTATCCCAACTTTTTGATGGTTCGGATCTTTTAATAGCTCCAGAGCGGGATTTTTTTTTCAAAACTAGTTCTATTTTGTATATATATATATATATATATATATACACACACACACACACACACACACACACACACACACTTACCTTTCTTACACGAAAACTCCTTCTCTCCCCATTTCCAAAATCAACACTTATGGGCCCCACCAAAAGTCATCATCACTTGTGGTCCCACCTTTTATAATATATATATATATATATATATATATATATATATATATATATATATACTGAATAACTTCTACCGATTATTTTGAAAAATTGGCAAATGAGGGTCCATATAATAAGCAAAATTTACAACAAATACTTCATAAAAATGCCCTCAATATTTTTAGCAACATTTATTCATCATTATTATAACTCGCAATATTAACAACCAGATCGTTCCCAGAAAAGAGGGGGCTTTTCGATAAGGTTTTCTCCCTATTGGCCTTTCCTCGACAGAACTTTCTAGACATTATTAATTATGCATATAATAATTAGAATAACTTGTCATCTCAATTATTGATTTAATACTATATTAAATATTAACAATAATTGAATCAAATAACGTGAGATACTATGCAATAATTACTTTAGCAATAACTGAGTATAACTGAGTTACTTCTCACGTAAGCATCAATAACCAATACTGTTGGTCGATTTTGCAATCAATGAATACGTGCAAGTATACACGGTTAACAAGTAATAAAGTGAAAGTAGAGTATCGTTTCCACGAGGAATTATTTAATAAAAATCACCAAGTACTAGTTCTTAACCAAACTAATTGTATTTAAACACTCTCAAATCGTGATTTTTCTAATTAAGAAAACTCAATTAACTAATTAAACTGAATTGCTTTATAAATGGCTTCAAATAAATAAAGGTTAAGACTACAATATCCCCAATTATGAACTATAAATCAATTATCTAATTATCCCAATTATTATGCCTACTGAATTGTTAACAGGAATTCTCAAATGCCAAAAGTCCTTTTCCAAGTGATCAATTGACTTCTATTTAATCCAGATTAATCTTGCTATATTCATGTGCAAAATAATTGAATTAAACTCCTTCAATTCCAATTCCTTATGTGTTACATGCGGTGAATAGATATTTCCATTCAATTCATAAACCTAATTATTCACCATGCAAATAACTAAGTCACATGTTATTATACCTAGTTCTAACCCTAGAATTCCTCTTCTAATTTCTTCTAGAGTAACAAGGTAATTACTGATAAGATAATTAATCAATAAGCGCAAGACAAGATAACAAATTCACTTTGACATAAATAATTAGAATAAATCAAATAACTAATTTAAAGACATAAAAAGGTTCAATTGAAATCTTAATAAAAGAGTTAGTTCATAATTAATGAATTGAAACCAAGAATCCACAACTAAATAAATATTAAAAGATAAAAGTATGATAAGAGAAAAGAATAGAATCTGTTGTTAGCAAATCTGATGCTCCCCTCTTGCTCCTGCTCTTGATCTTCAATGATCTCCAAGTTACTTCAATCTCCGAAATTAATAAGAACTAGGGTTAATATTCTAATCTAATAGAGTGTATCTCTAATCTAATCTATATAATCTCCCCTTTATTTTATACCTTACATCATGTATTTATAGGTTACAAGTCCAATTTTTAGCTTAGGAACAAACACAATCCAATTTGGAGTTAGAAAAGTGTCAAAATTCACCCCAAAACGCATCCAAGCCTTGACCAAACTCTTCCCCAGTGCCCCGACGCTGGGCATGGTGCTGGGATTCTGCCCCCTAGCGCCCTGGCTCTGGGCATAAGCATGATTTGGGCGCCCCGGCGCTGGAACATTTTTTGACATTTTCTGCTCTAATGTCCTTTGGAAAAATGGCCACAACTTCTTCGTACGAACTCCGATTTCGATCATTCAAGATGTTCCGGAAAGAGGAGACGTAGATCTACAACTTTTATTCTTTAAGTTTTTCGAAATAAGGTCCTGACCAATACTCAAATTGGCTCTGAAGTGACTGCTATGTAAATGCCAAGCCGAAAACACGAATCTAGCCACCCCAAACGTCGATCCAAGTAACTTTTGTCCCAATTATTACAAAACAACATAAAACATGCATGAATAGATACAAACACTTAAAATCAACCAAATGATTAAGCTCAAACGCACTCAATTATGAGTATAAAACTCACTCATCAAATATCGTGTGCTACTATGCAACCACGCGTATTACTGTACTTTTCATCACCGGGTAATTCAACAGTTAATGGTAAAACTTTTGCCGTTATTTTTATAAAAAGATATTTTTATCGTTTTCTAACTCCGACAATAAATTTCGTTGTGGGGTCCACCAATGATTGTGTCGTCGTACGAATATTTCCAATTAAAATGAATATTCCCCGACCAATCAGATATTATATAACAACTTATATACTTTGTAAAATTTATAAATATTACTCACAACTATAACATTATATTAAATCCACACCATAATATTCAAAAATATATTTTGAGAAAATTAATCTTTATTTATAAAAGTTGGGGTCTTATAACCTCCCATTCTTATGAAATTTCATCTTTGAAATTAGGGTACGTACCTGGTATGTCGAAGAGGTGAGGATACCTTGATTTCATTTCAGATTCTAACTTCCAGGTCATTTTCTCAACATCGTGGTTTCTCCACAAAACTTTAACTTGAGGTATAATCTTGGAGCGTAGAATATGTTACTTCTTATCCAAGATTTTAACAGGTACCTCTTCATACGTTAAGTTTTCTGCTATCGCTTCTGGTTTTAACTCAATATGTGGTTCGGGTCTTTCATATATTTACGTAACATAGATACGTGAAAAATGTTATAAACACGAGACATACTTGGCCGTAAAGCGAGTCTATAAGCCATAGTTCCTACTCGATCAAGGATTTTGAATGGGCCAATGAATCGAGGATTGAGCTTTTCTCTCTTTTTAAATCTCATAACTCTCTTCTATGGAGCAACACGTAACAATACATGATCACCAACATTGAATTCTACGTCCCTTCGATGAAGATTAGCATAACTCTTTTGTCAATCTTGTGAGGTCTTTATACGTTGTCGGATCATTTGAATCTTCTTTGTAGTCATATGTACCAATTCCGGTCCCAACAAAATTGCTTCACCCACCTCATCCCAGCATATTAGAGAACGACACTTGCATCCATACAATGCCTCGAATGGAGCCATGCCAATACTTGCTTGATAACTATTGTTGTAGAAAAATTTCACTAATGACAAGAACTTGTCCAAACTTCCTTTGAAGTTAAGGACACAAAGTCTTAATAGATCTTCAAAAGTTTGAATAGTCCTCTCCGAATGCCCGTCCGTTTGAGGATGATATGCCGAACTAAATTGTAAATCTGTGCCCATAGCTTTTTATAAACTAACCCAAAATCGTGAAGTGAATCTTGGGTCTCAATCAGAAACTATGGATACTGGCATACCATGCCGTCTTACAATCTCATTTATATATATACAAGCAAGACGTTCAAGTGAATAAGTTTCTCGTATAGGTAAGAAATGAGCAGACTTGGTCAATCTATCAATAATGACCCAAATTATATCTATGCCTTGAGAAACCTTTGAAAAACCAGTAACAAAATTCATGGTAATGTGCTCCCACTTCCATTTTTAGAATTTTAAGTGGTTGCAATGGACCTTTTGGCACTTGATGTTCCGCCTTGACTCGTTGACAAGTTAGACACCTTGAGATAAACTTCTTGATCTCTCTCTTCATATTGCTCGACCAAAATGTATGTCGAAGATCACGATACATTTTGGTACTTCCAGGATGGATTGCAAATGGTGTGTTGTGCGCCTCCATCATGATCTTATACTTCAAATCAGGGTCGTTAGGAACACAAAGTGTGGAGTTGACTCGAAGTATTCCCTCTTCATCGATTCTTGCTTCCAGAATATCACCTTCTTGCACTTTCTTCTTTATACGCATCAGCTCTAGGTCCTTAGCTTGAGTAGCTTTAACTTTATCGATTAAAGTTAGTTCTACTTGTATATTTTTCACCATCACGTGGGTCCCTAGAGTCTTTATCTCTATCTCCATCCTTTGTAAGTTATACCAAATTGGCCTTTGCGTTGACAATATTACACTCGTACCCGCATATGATCTTCTACTCAATGTGTCAGCTACGACGTTTGCTTTTCTAGGATGGTATTAAATGGTATGATCATAATCTTTCAACAAGTCGAGCCAACGTTGTTGTCGCATGTTGAGTTCCTTTTAGATGAAGAAATATTTGAGGCTTTTATGATCCGTATAGATCTCCACTTTCTCCCCATACAGGTAATGTCTCCAAATCTTTAGCACAAAAACGACTGCTGCCAACTCTAGATCATGAATAGGATAATTCCTTTCATATTCTTTGAGTTGTCGTGAGACATAGGTTATGACTTTCCCATATTGAATGAGAACACATCCTAACCCTTTGCTTGAAGCATCACTGTAGATGACAAATCCTTCCGAGCTAGATGGTATTGTCAGAACAGGTGCTGAAATGAGTCTGCTCTTGAGTTCTTGAAAACTCTTCTCACATTCCTCGCTCCAACCAAATTTTGCATCTCTTTGAGTCACACAAATCTCCAATAATAACCAGCTAAGCCCAGAAAGTTACGTACTTCGGTCACTGACTTAGGTTGCTCCCAACTTTGTATTGCTTCAATCTTCGCTGAAACAATAGATATTCTGTGATTTGATATCACGTGCCCGAGGAATGCTACTTTCTCAAGCCAGAACTCCCATTTCTTCAACTTGGCATAATGCTTGTTTTCACGAAGCTTTTGGAGTATCAGCCTCAAGTGTTGCTCATGATCTTCATGGCTTTTGGAGCAAATGAGGATGTCATCAATAAAGACAACCACAAAATGATCCAAATATTTCTTGAATAGTCGGTTCATCATATCCATGAAGGCAGCAGGAGCATTAGTCAATACAAAAGACATGACTAGGAATTCATAATGCCCATACCGAGTTCTGAAAGCAGTCTTTAGGATGTCATCAGTTTTAATCTTTAACTTGTGATATCCGAAAAGAAGATCAATCTTTGAAAATAATTTGGCGCATTGCAACTGGTCAAAAAGGTCATCAATGCGAGGTAACGGGTACCTATTTTTGATGGTGACATGATTCAACTCCCGATAGTCAATACAAAGTCACATACTTCTATTTTTCTTCTTCACAAATAGAATAGGAGCACCCCAAGGAGACGTACTAAGATGAATAAAACTGATGTCTAACAATTCCTGCAGTTGGGTCTTTAACTCCTGAAGTTTAATAGGAGCCATTCGATATGGGGCTTTAGAAATGGGTTTTGTACCTGGTTCAAGGTCAATATCAAACTCGATTTAACGCTCTAGGGGTAGACCAAGAAGTTCTTCAGTGAATACGTCAGGAAATTTATTAACAATAGGAATATCATTCAAATCTAACGTATTTTTGTTTAAATCTGTGACATGGGCTAAGAAAGCTTGACATTTGTTTTTCAATAAATGAATAGCTTTATGGCTTGATATGACAGTGATTGACTTTAGTGGTTTGGTTGCTTGAATTCGTATAATAGATTGGTTAGGAATATGAAATCTAACAACCTTACGAAAATAATAAATTTTAGCATGATGAGTAGTTAACCAATCAATCCCTAAAATCACATCAAATGCAAGTATTTTTAAAGAAATAAGATCGACAGGTAACATGTGGTTGACAATTTGAATCAAACAAGACTTATAAACAGTGGATGTAATAAAGGTTTCTCCCAACGGAGTTTCAACAGATAAGTCAAAGTCTAATTTCTCTGGAGTTTAATTTAAACGTCGAGCGCAAGTAAGAGAAATAAAAGAATGGGTAGAACCGGTATCAAATAAGGTATAGACTTCGCTAGAGTTTATGATTAGCTTACCCGTGATGACCTCGTTCGGGTTCCTCACTTTCTGGGAGGTCATGTAAGACCCCGAATTTTATGAAATAAAAGTATTCAATTTTTCTTATAATTACTATTCAGTAAATGGTTTAATTGATAAATATTAAAGTTAAGGGTGATATATGAATTTTTTTCAAAATATACAAGTGGTTATAAAATAATCATTGTTGTCGGGGAATATTCGTTTGGTCGTGGAATATTCTTTCTGTCGGGGAATATTCGTACGACGGCGCAGCTATTTGTGGGCCCCATAACGAATAACTGTCGGGTGAAGAAAACGACAAATTTAAGTTTTTATAAATAACGGCGTAGTTGTTACCGTTAACACTGTTGGAATACCCGGTGGTTAAAATACAGTAATACGCGTTATTGCACAGTAGCACACGGTATTGCATAGTATTTTTGAAATTATTGATTCTTACGTAAGAAGTCACTACTCAATAATTGTTACAGTAATTATTGTTCAATATTTTATTTTATTGATTCAATAATTGCTACGTTAAAATTTTATATTATTGTTGTTCATAATTGTCACTGCACAGTATTTTTCATTATCAGATCAATAATTCATATTATTTGAATAATATTATTAGATAACATTATTGACAATGTCTAGAAAGTTCTGTCTAAGGAGAGGTTTGGTCATCTAATTGCGTGCCAGTAAGGAGAAATCCTTATTGGAAAGCCCCCTCTTTCCTGGGAACGACTTGGTTGTCATAAATGTGATTCTGTAATATTATTTGTGAATAATTAATTATTGATTCATATGGTAAGAAAATATTTATTTTATGTGGATATAAACGAGGGATATATTTTTGTGGTTAAAAATGAAAGAGTTAATGTTGAGGTTTTTATCCGTATTTTTGTCGGAATGAAGGTATTAAAAATCAGGGTTTTTGAGATATTTTGCGGGGGTTATAATTTTTAATCCGACCGTTGGATCGTGGTAATTTTTGGATATGTTATACATATATAAGTTGAGTATGTGCCCACAAATTTTGAACCGTTAAAAATGAACGTATGATTTATTATGAATTTTACAAGATGACTGGTTCAGAAATTGTTGAATTTTTGGAGTTTATCATTTTGGTAGAAAATTCTAGAATTGGTGGGCCCCACTTGTGGTTGGTAAAGAAATGTGCTGAATTATATTTCAAATGTGGTGGGTAGGAATAGTAGCAGGTAAAGCCATCAGGTTGCAGGTCAAACCTACCAAAATTTTCCTATAAATAGAGGGCTAAGTTAGAATTGAAAATCACACCAGAAACATAAGCTTTCTCTCTTTCTCTCTCTATATTATGAAGCATATTTTGTGAGTTTTTAGATACTTGGTGATTTGCTATTCATTAGTGCAAGTTTCCTTCAGCATCATATCCGATATCCAGTCAGAAGTACTGCTGTTTTGAGGTAAGGGATAGTAAGGGATAGTAATGGATTTTAAGGGTTGTTATGATTTTCAGTTTCGTAATTTTTCTGATCTTCAAAAATTATGGAAAAATTTGAAATGATATTTTGATGAGTTTTATTGATTGTGTCCAAAAATGGTGATTTTTGGATGTATAGATTAAGAGTTATGAATTTTACGGGAAAAGACTATTTTAAAAGTAACCGCTTATAATTCCTTGTGGTTAACTCCAAAATTGATGAAATTTTTATTGGGAGTACATGTGTATGATAGAAGTATACTCTGTAAATTTCAGAATTTTTGGACAAAAGTATAATTTTTGATAAATGTCTAAATATTCGGCTATTTTGGCCATATGAAAAATAGTAAATGACTTTTAAAAATTCTGAGAAAAATATATGTTCACTATGGGACTATATTATGCTAAATCCCAGAAAAGAAATATTTTTGGAACTGATTTGGTATTTTTTATGAAAATGGTCTAGTTATGAGTAAATGAATTAAATATGTTTTGTGAGGAAAGAAAATTGGAAAATAGGATTTTATGGCTTGAGAATCCTATATGAGGTATATGCAGATTTTTTATGAGGGTTTTTGGTTATTGGTGATGAAATATTATGAGTTTGGCATTTTAAGATGATTAAATACATTATTTAGTAAAGTGTAAACAACTAAAATAAATTGTTTATAAGCTTAAGAAATGTTATTATTCTTTCAATATCATTATACCGAAATATTGGTATGTATTTTATTGTGGAATTTCTATCTTTTGTGTCGGGGTTACTATTCATGAGTTACTATTCACGATTTACTATTCATGAGTTACGAATATTACTCTTGAGATTAAAACTATATGTTGATCATATTATTTTTATCATCATATATAACATTTTTATAACCCTGATGTTGAAATTCTCTTTCACTGGAGTGTAAAAATGGGTAGATTATTGGTATGATCATGACTAGGGTTCTCTTTGGCCTGTAGTGCAAAGTTGAATTGTGACTGGTATGATCATGACCATTGAATTTATAAGTGAATATCTTTAGCTTAAGTGCAAAGGTGAATTGATCAACATGGTTATAATTATTGTTTATATAAATTCTGAAATGATTATATATTTCTTTGAGATATTAATATCTTTGGCCTGTAGTGCAAAGATGAAATATTGATGAATATCTTTGGCCTGTAGTGCAAAGATGAATTGTTGATGAATATCTTTGGCCCGTAGTGCAAAGATGACATGTTGTTGAATATCTTTAGCCAGTAGTGCAAAGATGAACAGATGTTGAGATAAACATGACCAACTGGTGATACAAATGAATATCTTTGGACGTAGTGCAAAGATGAAGTTATTAGTATGATTATGAACAGGAAATGTGATTTGGTGTAACCATGATCTTTGATGTTTCAGGTAAAGATAGGTGATGAAAATTATCATCGTCCTGGATGAGAAGAGGAATTTAGAACTACAGTTATGATTATGAGTTATTCATATGATTGTGGACCAGAATTGTTGATTGATGTTACAGGGATAAAACATTGTTGGTGGATTTTTAACATGGAGAAGATAATAGACTTTATAGTCTATTTGACTCTTCTAATGGATTGCTCGTTCCGCTGCAACTATGGTTGAAATTTTTATCATTTACCATATGTTCTAAATCTCTGATTTATTGTTGATGAAGGCTATTGATAATTGAATTATCTTTAGTCATGATATTCTTTACTGAGCTAGTTGTGCTCACCCTTTTGCTTCACAATTCCTTTCAGGTAATAAGAGTGTAGCTGGGTCGAGCGGGGGTAACGGGAAAATAGAACGGTGGTCTCTAGCTGTGGATGTTCTCCCGAAGCAGTATAGAAAAGTTCATTTAGTAGTTTTATTTGGTGAATCCAATAGGGTAAGGTGTACCCAACGTTGGAAGGGTGGTTTGCCACTATCATACAAGATGTCTAACGACATACAACCTCGTGTCATCATATGACAGGGATGTGCTCATCCACTTACTGAGTATATATACGAGCACTACCTATATAATCTTGGTGTTTGTTTGAAGTATAATTCTCAATTAGAGACAGTGGAGATAATGATAAGTCAAGAGAAGACTCACCATTGGGAATAATATGATAGTAATCTTCTCGTTTTTCTTTGGGGTCTATTGGGTCAACCAAGGATAATTCTGTGGCCATATGATATCTATCATAACCTAGACGCGTGGCCTCCCATGTACGAAGGTTTCCTTGAGCACTTCCCAAAGATTCTAATTTCTAAAACAGTTTTTGACTATACCTTTATGTAAGGTGTTATTGTGAGGTGATGTCCACGGTTGGAACATGAGTCACATTTGGTATATATTTGTATCCAAACTCACAGCATATGTGTTGTTGTATTTTGCACGACAATTGTTGTAATAAAGTTGTTGTTATTTTTTATACCATGTATTTGACGACTCAGAATGGGTTGGGTGGAATGAACCTGTTTTGGGGTCGTTACATTTGGTATCAGAGCTTAGGGATATGATCTCTGACGGAGATCGGGGAATACAACTAGGAGGGGAGAGACGAGTAAATCCTTCGCTAGTGTGTCCTACCTAAGCGTATTTGTTGGTCAGTCATACTATCGGGATATGATGTGAAATGTTAATTTGTTAAATTAACCCTTGTTTTGAAGCTGTATTCTAGAATGATATTTGAAATACAGGAGATGAGCAATGGAGAAATTATGATGACAGGGAAGATGGAATCTGAAATGAAAGGAAGGTATTCTCAATTCTTTGAAATACCAGGTACGTAAATTTCGGGGACGAAATTTCATAAGGAGGGGAGATTGTAAGACCCCGAATTTTATGAAATAAAAGTATTCAATTTTTCTTATAATTACTATTCAGTAAATGGTTTAATTGATAAATGTTAAAGTTAAGGGTGATATATGAATTTTTTTCAAAATACACAAGTGGTTATAAAATAATCATTGTTGTCGGGGAATATTCGTTTGGTCGTGGAATATTCTTTCTGTCGGGGAATATTCGTACGACGGCGCAGCTATTTGTGGGCCCCATAACGAATAACTGTCGGGTGAAGAAAACGACAAATTTAAGTTTTTATAAATAACGGCGTAGTTGTTACCGTTAACACTGTTGGAATACCCGGTGGTTAAAATACAGTAATACGCGTTATTGCACAGTAGCACACGGTATTGCATAGTATTTTTGAAATTATTGATTCTTACGTAAGAAGTCACTACTCAATAATTGTTACAGTAATTATTGTTCAATATTTTATTTTATTGATTCAATAATTGCTACGTTAAAATTTTATATTATTGTTGTTCTATAATTGTCACTGCACAGTATTTTCCATTATCAGATCAATAATTCATATTATTTGAATAATATTATTAGATAACATTATTGACAATGTCTAGAAAGTTCTGTCTAAGGAGAGGTTTGGTCATCTAATTGCGTGCCAGTAAGGAGAAATCCTTATTGGAAAGCCCCCTCTTTCCTGGGAACGACTTGGTTGTCATAAATGTGATTCTGTAATATTATTTGTGAATAATTAATTATTGATTCATATGGTAAGAAAATATTTATTTTATGTGGATATAAACGAGGGATATATTTTTGTGGTTAAAAATGAAAGAGTTAATGTTGAGGTTTTTATCCGTATTTTTGTCGGAATGAAGGTATTAAAAATCAGGGTTTTTGAGATATTTTACGGGGGTTATAATTTTTAATCCGACCGTTGGATCGTGGTAATTTTTGGATATGTTATACATATATAAGTTGAGTATGTGCCCACAAATTTTGAACCGTTAAAAATGAACGTATGATTTATTATGAATTTTACAAGATGACTGGTTCAGAAATTGTTGAATTTTTGGAGTTTATCATTTTGGTGAAAAATTCTAGAATTGGTGGGCCCCACTTGTGGTTGGTAAAGAAATGTGCTGAATTATATTTCAAATGTGGTGGGTGGAAATAGTAGCAGGTAAAGCCATCAGGTTGCAGGTCAAACCTACCAAAATTTTCCTATAAATAGAGGGTTAAGTTAGAATTGAAAATCACACCAGAAACATAAGCTTTCTCTCTTTCTCTCTCTATATTATGAAGCATATTTTGTGAGTTTTTAGATACTTGGTGATTTGCTATTCATTAGTGCAAGTTTCCTTCAGCATCATATCCGATATCCAGTCAGAAGTACTGCTCTTTTGAGGTAAGGGATAGTAAGGGATAGTAATGGATTTTAAGGGTTGTTATGATTTTCAGTTTCGTAATTTTTCTGATCTTCAAAAATTATGGAAAAATTTGAAATGATATTTTGATGAGTTTTATTGATTGTGTCCAAAAATGGTGATTTTTGGATGTATAGATTAAGAGTTATGAATTTTACGGGAAAAGACTATTTTAAAAGTAACCGCTTATAATTCCTTGTGGTTAACTCCAAAATTGATGAAATTTTTATTGGGAGTACATGTGTATGATAGAAGTATACTCTGTAAATTTCAGAATTTTTGGACAAAAGTATAATTTTTGATAAATGTCTAAATATTCGGCTATTTTGGCCATATGAAAAATAGTAAATGACTTTTAAAAATTCTGAGAAAAATATATGTTCACTATGGGACTATATTATGCTAAATCTCAGAAAAGAAATATTTTTGGAACTGATTTGGTATTTTTTATGAAAATGGTCTAGTTATGAGTAAATGAATTAAATATGTTTTGTGAGGAAAGAAAATTGGAAAATAGGATTTTATGGCTTGAGAATCCTATATGAGGTATATGCAGATTTTTTATGAGGGTTTTTGGTTATTGGTGATGAAATATTATGAGTTTGGCATTTTAAGATGATTAAATGCATTATTTAGTAAAGTGTAAACAACTAAAATAAATTGTTTATAAGCTTAAGAAATGTTATTATTCTTTCAATATCATTATACCGAAATATTGGTATGTATTTTATTGTGGAATTTCTATCTTTTGTGTCGGGGTTACTATTCATGAGTTACTATTCACGATTTACTATTCATGAGTTACGAATATTACTCTTGAGATTAAAACTATATGTTGATCATATTATTTTTATCATCATATATAACATTTTTATAACCCTGATGTTAAAATTCTCTTTCACTGGAGTGTAAAGATGGGTAGATTATTGGTATGATCATGACTAGGGTTCTCTTTGGCCTGTAGTGCAAAGTTGAATTGTGACTGGTATGATCATGACCATTGAATTTATAAGTAAATATCTTTAGCTTAAGTGCAAAGGTGAATTGATCAACATGGTTATAATTATTGTTTATATAAATTCTGAAATGATTATATATTTCTTTGAGATATTAATATCTTTGGCCTGTAGTGCAAAGATGAAATATTGATGAATATCTTTGGCCTGTAGTGCAAAGATGAATTGTTGATGAATATCTTTGGCCCGTAGTGCAAAGATGACATGTTGTTGAATATCTTTAGCCAGTAGTGCAAAGATGAACAGATGTTGAGATAAACATGACCAACTGGTGATACAAATGAATATCTTTGGACGTAGTGCAAAGATGAAGTTATTAGTATGATTATGAACAGGAAATGTGATTTGGTGTAACCATGATCTTTGATGTTTCAGGTAAAGATAGGTGATGAAAATTATCATCGTCCTGGATGAGAAGAGGAATTTAGAACTACAGTTATGATTATGAGTTATTCATATGATTGTGGACCAGAATTGTTGATTGATGTTACAGGGATAAAACATTGTTGGTGGATTTTTAACATGGAGAAGATAATAGACTTTATAGTCTATTTGACTCTTCTAATGGATTGCTCGTTCCGCTGCAACTATGGTTGAAATTTTTATCATTTACCATATGTTCTAAATCTCTGATTTATTGTTGATGAAGGCTATTGATAATTGAATTATCTTTAGTCATGATATTCTTTACTGAGCTAGTTGTGCTCACCCTTTTGCTTCACAATTCCTTTCAGGTAATAAGAGTGTAGCTGGGTCGAGCGGGGGTAACGGGGAAATAGAACGGTGGTCTCTAGCTGTGGATGTTCTCCCGAAGCAGTATAGAAAAGTTCATTTAGTAGTTTTATTTGGTGAATCCAATAGCGTAAGGTGTACCCAACGTTGGAAGGGTGGTTTGCCACTATCATACAAGATGTCTAACGACATACAACCTCGTGTCATCATATGACAGGGATGTGCTCATCCACTTACTGAGTATATATACGAGCACTACCTATATAATCTTGGTGTTTGTTTGAAGTATAATTCTCAATTAGAGACAGTGGAGATAATGATAAGTCAAGAGAAGACTCACCATTGGGAATAATATGATAGTAATCTTCTCGTTTTTCTTTGGGGTCTATTGGGTCAACCAAGGATAATTCTGTGGCCATATGATATCTATCATAACCTAGACGCGTGGCCTCCCATGTACGAAGGTTTCCTTGAGCACTTCCCAAAGATTCTAATTTCTAAAACAGTTTTTGACTATACCTTTATGTAAGGTGTTATTGTGAGGTGATGTCCACGGTTGGAACATGAGTCACATTTGGTATATATTTGTATCCAAACTCACAGCATATGTGTTGTTGTATTTTGCACGACAATTGTTGTAATAAAGTTGTAGTTATTTTCTGTACCATGTATTTGACGACTCAGAATGGGTTGGGTGGAATGAACCTTTTTTGGGGTTGTTACAGGTCACGACAAACGCTCTCCCTTGAACTACTGGTTTTGACTTGTGTGGGATGGAATTTGGTGTCACCATCCCAACTGAACTTGGCTTCACTGCATGGCAAAATTGAGCTAGGTGACCTTCTTTTCCAGAATTATAACACGTTTTGGACTGCTGCGTGCAATTTGGACTAATGTGTCTCTCTCCTCCGCATTTGAAGCATATAATAGGTGGTCGTTCTCCTTTCTTAACAACGGTTGCTGGTGCTGACATCTTTCCATCATTATTGAATCTCATTTTCTTGAAATTTCCACTTCTATTTTCTTGGCCATGATTACCACCGAAGTGGTTACCATTTTTGGCATGCTGATTTCCTCCACGTTTGTTGTCACCACTTCGATGACTGCTACCACTGGTATTATTGATTTGTCGGCTGCTCTCTCTTGGCTGGGTTGACTCATTATCGCGCTCCAATAATTGAGCCCTATTTACAATATCTGAATACAAAAATAGTTTGTGAGAAATTAGGTATTGACGTATCTCGGGTTTCAAACCTCTTAGAAACATCCGCGTCATTCTCTCCACATTATCAACCAAGTGGGACGTAAATCGGGAAAACTCGGGAAACTTAGCTTTGTACTGCGACACGGTCATATTGTGTTGCTCCAGCTTGATGAACTCTATCTCCTTCACGTGACGAATACTTTCAGGAAAGTACTTGTCATGGAACAGTTCTTGGAACTTCTCCCAAGACATCTTTAGTGCGGCAGGTTGAGTACGCTTTACAGATTCCCACCAGTAATTTGCCTCTCCTCGCAACATGAAGGAGGCAAAGGGAACCTTTTGCTCCTCGAAGCATCCCAAGACATCAAATATCTTGGTGATCTGCTTTATCCACGTCTCCACCTTGAGTGATTTTAGCTCTCCCAAAAACTCTAGTGGTCCCAGCTCCTTGAACTGCTTAGCAGTGACCATCTGAGAGTTGCCAGTGTTTCCACCTGCATTTTAAATAGGAGTCGTTCTCGCCTGATGTTGCATAAAATACATAAAGCCTCTGAACATCCCATCGTTCATCATTTAGTCAGTGTTATTGTTTTGTTGAGGATTATTTCCTTTTTGATGCACATTATCCTGTGTATTGATCGTTGGTGACTCAACGGTCTTATGTGCTCCATTGCTTATCTCAACATTCTTGGATGCCATTTTCAAACACTGCCACAAAATAAGGGCTTATTGACATGCCACATATTATCCCTATATTATAACCAACCAATTAAATAACAAATAAACTTAAGTAGGTCATACTAGCGAAGGATTTCCCCATCTTTCCCCCCTAGTTCTAGTCTCACATCTCAGCCAGGGATCATATCCCTAAGCATTGATACCAACTGTGACACCCCCAAAATAGGTAAACATCACCCATCTTGAGTTGCCAAATACATGGTACTGAATACAAATACAAACTTAATTATACAACATGAGCTGAGAGTTTTTACGCAAATATTATCTCATAGACAATATCCAAACTCAAATTCAATCCTCATTATATTTATTATCACACTCAATAGTGAGGACTACTAAAACAACCATCTCGGACCGTCACTCCATTCCCCGAGTAGTCCCGGCTACGCTATCATTTCTTGAAGAGAACAATGAAAGCAAACGGGTGAGCTCAACTAGCCCAGTAAGAAATATTATGGCTAAGATAATGCAGAATAAATTATCGTTAGCCTTCAACAGTGTTAAACTGATAAAATACAATAAACATCAAGTTTAACTGTAACAGAACAATCAATCCATTAGAAGAGTCAAGTAGAGCATGAAATTTACTATCTTCTATGATTTAAGAGTTTATCATAAATCTTATCGCTGAGACTCAGCTTAATAAATAAACCATATCATCGAATCATTCCTACACTACAGGCTAAGGATATTCATTAGACCACGAATTATCCATGCACTATAGGCCAAAGATATTCGTGTTTTCACTAATGGTCATGATCATGATAACAACTGTCCATCAATGCACTACGAGCCAATGAGAACTTTTACCATATCATTTGTAACATTACAGGTCATGATTATACCAAATAATCCCTGGTCATAGTCATACCAATCAACAGTCCATCTATGTACGTAAGTCAGAGATGACTTTTATCATAATATAAGCATGAGGATGATGACAATGATATAAGAATTCAATTAAAAGAAAACAAAGGATAAATTTTTAAAGATTTATAATTTAATTTATCCAGAATTCAAAATCGTCCAAATTGTCAACATGATACTGCTTTGTGGAGTAAAATTCAAGAATAATATTGTACCAAAAAGTGATTTGGATCGAAAAGAAATTAATTTTTGTCATGAATAGTACTCCGGGTGAATAGTAATTTGGGAATAGTATCCCTTGAATAGTACTCTAGCATAAAAAAGTTAAAACTTATAAAAAATGTGTAGAATAATATTTTCATGAAAAGATACTAGATGAAGCGCAAATTTAAATAATATTCTACTAATTTCATGGATTATCGAAGCCATAACATTAACAAAATGAGTATATAATTCAAAATCTGAAACGAAATAATATTACTTACATACTACAGAGTATGGAAGAAAATATTATTTCTTACGAGTATTGAACAAAAATAATATCTCTTACCTTAAAAAGAAGAGTATTCCAACTAGTATAGCGGGGATATTTTTGAAGAAAACTTTCACTGTTTTCTATACTCAAAGCTTCCTAAAACTCGAAAGAAATACACTCAATATTATAGAAGAAGAATTCTCTGATTCTGGTGTGATTTTAAATTCTAACTAAGCATCCTATTTATAGGAGAATGGAATGATACTATTTAGAAACGGACTGCACAGTATATTTTTCTTTCTTTCTCACGGGAGCCGAACAATCGTCTGATTTTCTGATTGTTACTATGCAGATACTATGCAAATATTATGCATAATAAAATATAATATATTATATTTTTCATAAAAAACTAAACTTATTATAATATATATATATATATATATATATATATATATATATATATGTATATATACGGTTTCCTTCGGATGCGGACTGAAAACGCGAACTAAAGACGGACTTAAAAAAAACACGCGAACTCTCTCTCTCTCTCTAACTCTTCCCCCTCTCTCTCTCCTTCAGATGCGAACTCGGCTAACTCTTCCCTCTCTCTCTCTCTCGAACTCTTCCTCCCTCTCTCTCTAACTCTTCCCTCTCTCTTGAAGCGAATCTGTACCAAATCGAAAGGGACCAACGGAAGGAAAAGCTTCGACGGCCAACGGAACCATACCTAACGGAAGGTGAGGGTACTCCACTTTATTAATTTTGTAATTTTTTTTGAACCATATGAAATCTAGGGTTTATTTGGGGGTTTTGTTACATGGTTACATTAAATTGATAGGAGCAACTATTATACCCAAAATCTAGAATTGGTGTCAATTTCGTGAATTTCCTCTTATAATAACAAGTAGAATTGGTGTCAATTTCTTGGATTTCCTCTTACAATAATGGTCCTGTGTAGTTTAATTAGCCGTACATAAATGATTTTGATTGAAGGGATTTGTAAACTAGGTATAGTTGAATTTGTAAACTGGGTGTAGAAAGAGACAATTTTGATGTTGAGGTACTCACCTTGAGCCTTTCTATTGGAATGGCACTTTCTTTTGTTACCTTTTGATGTTGTCCATATTATTGAGATTTTAAAAAGAACCACATGGATTATTGGAAAAATCATCCTTTAATGCAAGCAAATTCTAGCGTTTGAGCTCAAAAATGCTAGTGAATTTTTGATAGTAAACCATAATTGGCTTTAGTGGTTTGACAGTTTATGGTTGTAAAACTGGTTCAAAGATGCATAAGATAGTTTTTATTTGTTTCTCTCTCCTGCCAAATGTTTGTAGAAATGCCCAACTAGGATAAGAACAAAGCTTTGTGCGATTAGACATGAGAAATCCATATTCCTGGTAACAAATACGTCAATATAGAGAGCATTTGTTTAATTCTTGAGATGAATTCTTGTTATGCACCAATTGAGATTCTCAGTAATAGTAAGATTTTAGTATATTTTTTATTCTACTGATTGGGGGGGGGGTACTTTAAGAATATTATTTAGAAATTCTAATGTGATACAACTACACTCACTTTATTAAACATATTTATTAAATTGTGGATTTACTAATTACTTGTAAGACCCCGAATTTTATGAAATAAAAGTATTCAATTTTTCTTATAATTACTATTCAGTATATGGTTAAATTGATAAAAGTTAAAGTTAAGGGTGATATATGAATTTTTTTTTCAAAATACGCAAGTGGTTATAAAATATTCATTGTTGTCGGGGAATATTCGTTTAGTCGTGGAATATTCTTTCTGTCGGGGAATATTCGTACGACGGCACAACCATTTGTGGGCCCCACAACAGAATAACTGTCGGATGAAGAAAATGACAAATTTGAGTTTTTATAAATAACGGCGTAATCATTACCGTTAACACTGTTGGAATACCTGGTGATTAAAATATAGTAATACACGTGGTTGCACAGTAGCACACGGTATTGCACAATATTTTTGAATTATTGATTCTTACGTAAGAAGACACTACTCAATAATTATTACAGTAATTACTGTTCAATATTTTATTTTTTTTGATTCAATAATTGCTGCGTTGATATTTTATATTATTGTTGTTTCAATAATTGTTGTTGCACAGTATTTTCCATTATCAGATCAATAATTTATATTATTTAAATAATATTATTAGATAGTATATTATTGGCAATGTCTAGAAAGTTCTGTCTAAGGAGAGGTTTGGTCATCTAATTGCGCGCTAGTAAAGAAAAATTCTTATTGGAAAGCCCCCTCTTTCTTGAGAACTATCTGGTTGTCATTATTGTGATTCTGTAATATTACTTGTGAATAATTAATTATTGATTTATATGATAATAAAATATTTATTTGATATGGATATAAATGATGGATTTATTTATGTTGTTATAAATGAAGGAATTAATGTTGAGGTGTTTTATCAGTATTTTTGTCGGAATAGAGGTATTAAAAATCAAATTAGGGTTTTTAAGATATTTTACGGGGGTTATAATTTTTAATCAGACCGTTGGATCGTGGTAATATTTGGATATGTTATACATATATAAGTTGTGTATATGTCCACAAATTTTGAACCGTTAAAAATGAACGTATGATTTGTTATGAATTTTACGAGATGACTGGTTCAGAAATTGTTGAATTTTCGGAGTTAATCATTTTAGTAGAAAATTCTAGAATTGGTGGGCCCCACTCTTGGTTGGTAAAGAAATGTGCTGAGATTTTTATTCAAATATGGTAGGTGGGAATAGTAGCAGGTAAAGCCATCAGGTTGCAGGTTAAGTCTGCTTCGGTGTGCTAACATTTTCCTATAAATAGAGGGCTAAGTTAGAATTGAAAATTACACCAGAATTCATAAATTTTCTCTCTTTTTCTCTCTAGATTATCAAGCATATTTTATGAGTATTTAGATACTTGGTGAGTTGTTATTCATCAGTGCAAGTTTCCTTCAGCGTCATATCCGATATCCAGTCAGAAGTGCTGCTCTTTTGAGGTAAGGGATAGTAAGAGATTTTAAGGGTTATTATATTTTTCAGTTCGTAATTCTTCTGACCTTCAGAAAATTCTGAAAAAATTTGAAATGATATTTTAATGAGTTTTATTGATTGTGTCCAAAAATGGTGATTTTTGGATATATAGATTAAGAGTTATGAATTTTACGGGAAAAGACTATTTTAAAAATAACCGCTTATAATTCCTCGTGGTTAACTCCAAAATTGATGAAATTTTTATTGGGAGTACATCTATATAATATTAGTGTACTATGTGAATTTCAGAATTTTTGGATAAAAGTACAATTTATGATAAATGTCTAAATATTCGGCGGTTTTGGCCATATGAAAAATAGTAAATGAGTTTTAAAAATTCTGAGAAAAATATATGTTCAATATGGGACTATATTCTGCTAAATCGCAGAAAAGAAATATTTTTGGAACTGATTTGGTATTTTTAATAAAAATAGACTAGTTATGAGTAAATGAATTAAATATGTTATGTGAAGTAAGAAAATTGAAAAATAGGATTTTATGGCTTGAGAATCCTATATGAGGTATATGCAGATTTTTGATGAGAGTTTTGGTTATTGGTAATGAAATCTTATGAGTTTGGCATTTTAGGATGATTAAAATACATTATTTAGTAAAGTGTAAACAATTAAAATAAATTATTTATAAATTTAAGAAATGTTATTCTTTCAATATCATTAAACCAAAATATTGGTATGAATTTTATTGTGGAATTTTTACCTTTTTGTGTCGGGGTTACTATTCATGAGTTACTATTCACGAGTTACTATTCACGAGTTACTATTCACGGGTACTATTCACGACAAAAATTGGTTTCTTTTTCTGACCAAATTATCGTTGATTTATGATTGTTGCTCTTGAAATTAAATCTATATTTTGATCATATTATTTTTATTATCATATATAACATTTTTATAACCCTGATGTTGAAATTCTCTTTCACTTGAGTGTAAAGATGGGTAAATTATTGGTATGATCGTGACTGAGGAATATCATTGGCCTGTAGTGGAAAGATGAATTGTTAACTGGTATGATCATGACCATTGAATTTACAATTGAATATCATTAGCTTAAGTGTAAAGATGAATTGATTAACATGGTTATAATTATTGTTTATATAAATTCTGAAATGATTATATATTTCTTTGAGATATGAATATATGTGGCCTGTAGTGCAAATATGAACTGTTGAGGAATATCTTTGGCCTGTAGTGCAAAGATGAATTGTTGATGAATATCTTTGGCCTGTAGTGCAAAGATGACCTGTTGTTGAATATCTTTAGCCTGCAGTGCAAAAATGGTCTGTTGATGAATATCTTTGGCCGTAGTGCAAAGATTAAATTGTTAGTATGATTATAAACAGGAACTGTGATTTGGTATAACCATGATCTTTGATGTTTCAGGTAAAGACATGTGATAAAAATTATCTTCGTTCTGAATGCGAAGAGGAATATTTAGAATTACAATTATGATTATGAGTTATTCATATAATTATGAAAAGGAACTGTTGATTAATGTTATAGGGATAAAACATTGTTGATGGATTTTTAACATGGAGAAGATAATAGACTTTATAGTCTATTTGACTCTTCTAATGGATTGCTCGTTCCGCTGTAACTATGGTTGAAATTTTTATCATCTACCATATGTTCTAAATCTCTGATTTATTATTGGTGAAGACTATTGATAATTTATTTGTCTTTAGTCATGATATTTTTACTGGGCTAGTTGTGCTCACCCTTTTGTTTCACAATTCCTTTCAGGTAATAAGAGTGTAGCTGGGTCGAGCAGGGGTAACAAGGGAATAGAACGGTGGTCATCATTTAGTAGTTATATTTGGTGAAAAAAATAGGGTGAGGCTAACCCAACGTTGGAAGGGTGTTTTGCCACTATCAGACAAGATGTCTAATGACATACAACCTCGTGTCATCATAAGACAGGGTTGTGCTCATCCACTTGCTGAGTATATCTACGAGCACTACCTATATAATCTTGGTGTTTGTTTGAAGTATAATTCACGATTAAAGACAGTGGAGATAATGATAAGTCAAGAGAAGACTCACCGTTGGGAAGAATATGATTGTAATCTTCTCGTTTTTTTTGGGGTCTATTGGGTCAACCAAGGATAATTCTGTGGCCATATGATATCTATCATAACCTAGACGCATGGCCTCCCATGTACGAAGGTTTCCTTGAGCACTTCCCAAAGATTCTAATTTCTAAAACAGTTTTTGACTATACCTTTATGTAAGATGTCATTGTGAGGTGATGTCTACGGTTGGGACATGAGTCACATTTGGTATATATTTGTATCCAAACTCACATCATATGTGTTGTTGTATTTTGCACGACAATTGTTGTAATAAAGTTGTAGTTATTTTCTGTACCATGTATTTGGCGACTCAGAATAGGTTGGATGGAATGGACCTGTTTTGGGGTCGTTACATTTTGGTATCAGAGATATAAGTAAAGAGCCCCGAGCCTCTCGCTGGTGACTTCCTGTTGATGGGGGATGCACCGAAGCCAGACTCTCCGTAGGGGACGCCGTTCTGTGGTGGCAAACTGATAGGTATTAATGTAAGGTGCTGACATAGGTTGGTGTCCAGAGTTACATTTTGGTATCAGAGCTTAGGGATATGGTCTCTGGCGAAGATCGGGGAATATAACTAGGAGGAGAGAGATGAGTAGATCCTTCGCTAGTGTGTCCTACCTAAGCTTATTTGTTGGTCAGTCATAATATCGGGATATTATGTGATATGTTAATTTGTTCAATTAACCCTTGTTTTAAAGCTGTATTCTAGAATGATATCTGAAATACAAGAGATGAGTAATGGAGAAATCATGGTGACCGGGGAGATAGAATCTGGAATGAAAGCAAGGTATTCTCAACTCTTTGAAATACCAGGTACGTAAATTTCGGGGACGAAATTTCATAAGGAGGGGAGATTGTAAGACCCCGAATTTTACGAAATAAAAGTATTAAATTTTTTTTATAATTACTATTCAGTAAATGGTTAAATTGATAAAAGTTAAAGTTAAGGGTGATATATGAATTTTTTTTTCAAAATACGCAAGTGGTTATAAAATATTCATTGTTGTCGGGAAATATTCGTTTAGTCGTGGAATATTCTCTCTGTCGGGGAATATTCGTACGACGACACATCCATTTGTGGGCCCCATAACAGAATAACTGTCGGATGAAGAAAACGATAATATTTTATACGCAAGTGGTTATAAAATATTCATTGTTGTCGAGGAATATTCGTTTAGTCGTGGAATATTCTTTCTGTCGGGGAATATTCGTACGACGACACATCCATTTGTGGGCCCCATAACAGAATAACTGTCGGATGAAGAAAACGATAAATTTGAGTTTTTATAAATAATGGCGTAATCGTTACCGTTAACACTGTTGGAATACCTGGTGGTTAAAATACAGTAATACGCGTGGTTGCACAGTAGCACACGGTATTGCACATTATTTTTGAATTATTGATTCTTACGTAAGAAGACACTACTCAATAATTATTACAGTAATTACTGTTCAATATTTTATTTTATTGATTCAATAATTGCTGCGTTGATATTTTATATTATTGTTGTTTCAATAATTGTTGTTGCACAGTATTTTTCATTATCAGATTAATAATTCATATTATTTAAATAATATTATTAGATAGTATATTATTGGCAATGTCTAGAAAGTTCTGTCTAAGGAGAGGTTTGGTCATCTAATTGCGCGCTAGTAAGGAAAAATTCTTATTGGAAAGCCCCCTCTTTCCTAGGAACTGCCTGGTTGTCATTATTATGATTCTGTAATATTATTTGTGAATAATTAATTATTGATTTATATGATAATTAAATATTTATTTGATGTGGATATAAATGATGGATTTATTTATGTTGTTATAAATGAAAGAATTAATGTTGAGGTGTTTTATCAGTATTTTTGTCGGAATAGAGGTATTAAAAATCAAATTAGGGTTTTTAAGATATTTTACGGGGGTTATAATTTTTAATCCGACCGTTGGATCGTGGTAATATTTAGATATGTTATACATATATAAGTTGTGTATATGTCCACAAATATTGAACCGTTAAAAATGAACGTATGATTTGTTATGAATTTTACGAGATGACTGGTTCAGAAATTGTTGAATTTTCGAAGTTAATCATTTTGGTAGAAAATTCTAGAATTGGTAGGCTCTACTCTTGGTTGGTGAAGAAATGTGCTGAGATTTTTATTCAAGTGTGGTGGGTGGGAATAGTAGCAGGTAAAGCTATCAGGTTGCAGGTTAAGTCTGCTTCGGCGTGCTAACATTTTCCTATAAATAGAGGGCTAAGTTAGAATTGAAAATCACACCAGAATTAATAAATTTTCTCTCTTTTTCTTTCTAGATTATCGAGTATATTTTGTGAGTATTTAGATACTTGGTGAGTTGCTATTCATCAGTGCAAGTTTCCTTCAGCGTCATATCCGATATCCAGTCAGAAGTGCTGCTCTTTTGAGGTGAGGGATAGTAAGGGATTTTAAGGGTTATTATGTTTTTCAGTTCGTAATTCTTCTGACCTTCAGAAAATTCTGAAAAAAATTTAAAATAATATTTTGATGAGTTTTATTGATTGTGTCCAAAAATTGTGATTTTTGGATATATAGATTAAGAGTTATGAATTTTACAGGAAAAGACTATTTTAAAAGTAACCGCTTATAATTCCTTGTGGTTAACTCCAAAATTGATGAAATTTTTATTAGGAGTACACCTATATAATATTAGTGTACTCTGTGAATTTTAGAATTTTTGGATAAAAGTACAATTAATGATAAATGTCTAAATATTCAGTGGTTTTGGCCATATGAAAAATAGTAAATGAGTTTTAAAAATTCTGAGAAAAATATATGTTCAATATGGGACTATATTCTGCTAAATCGCAGAAAAGAAATATTTTTAGAACTGATTTGGTATTTTTTATAAAAATAGACAAGTTATGAGTAAATGAATTAAATATGTTATGTGAAGTAAGAAAATTAGAAAATAGGATTTTATGACTTGAGAATCCTATATGAGGTATATGCAGATTTTTGATGAGAGTTTTGGTTATTGGTAATGAAATCTTATGAGTTTGGTATTTTAGGATGATTAAAATACATTATTTAGTAAAGTGTAAACAATTAAAATAAATTATTTATAAATTTAAGAAAGGTTATTCTTTCAATATCATTATACCAAAATATTGGTATAAATTTTATTGTGGAATTTTTATCTTTTTGTGTCGAGGTTACTATTCACGAGTTACTATTCACGAGTTACTATTCACGGGTACTATTCATGACAAAATTTAGTTTCTTTTTCTGACCAAATTATCGTTGATTTATGATTGTTGCTCTTGAAATTAAATCTATATTTTGATCATATTATTTTTATTATCATATATAACATTTTTATAACCCTGATGTTGAAATTCTCTTTCACTTGAGTGTAAAGATGGGTAAATTATTGGTATGATCGTGACTGAGGAATATCTTTGGCCTGTAGTATAAAGATAAATTGTTAACTTGTATGATCATGACCATTGAATTTACAATTGAATATCTTTAGCTTAAGTGTAAAGATGAATTAATTAACATGGTTATAATTATTGTTTATATAAATTCTGAAATGATTATATATTTCTTTGAGATATGAATATATTTGGCCTGTAGTGCAAATATGAACTGTTGAGGAATATCTTTGACCTGTAGTGCAAAGATGAATTGTTGATGAATATCTTTGGCCCGTAGTGCAAAGATGACCTGTTGTTGAATATCTTTGGCATGTAGTGCAAAGATGGTCTGTTGATGAATATCTTTGGCCGTAGTGCAAAGATGAAATTGTTAATATGATTATAAACAGGAACTGTGATTTGGTATAACCATGATCTTTGATGTTTCAGGTAAAGACATGTGATGAAAATTATCTTCGTTCTGAATGCGAAGAGGAATTTAGAATTACAATTATGATTATGAGTTATTTATATAATTGTGGAAAGGAACTGTTGATTAATGTTACAGGGATAAAACATTGTTGGTGGATTTTTAACATGGAGAAGATAATAGACTTTATAGTCTATTTGACTCTTCTAATAGATTGCTCGTTCCGCTGCAACTATGGTTGAAATTTTTATCATCTACCATATGTTCTAAATCTCTGATTTATTACTGATGAAGACTATTGATAATTTATTTATCTTTAGTCATGATATTTTTACTGGGCTAGTTGTGCTCACCCTTTTATTTCGCAATTCCTTTCAGGTAATAAGAGTGTAGTTGGGTCGAGCGGGGGTAACAAGGGAATAGAACGGTGGTCATCATTTAGTAGTTATATTTGGTAAAAAAAATAGGGTGAGGCTAACCCAACGTTGGAAGGGTGTTTTGCCACTATCATACAAGATGTCTAATGACATACAACCTCGTGTCATCATAAGACAGGGTTGTGCTCATCCACTTGCTGAGTATATCTACGAGCACTACCTATATAATCTTGATGTTTGTTTGAAGTATAATTCACGATTAAAGACAGTGGAGATAATGATAAGTCAAGAGAAGACTCACCATTGGGAAGAATATGATAGTAATCTTCTCGTTTTTCTTTGGGGTCTATTGGGTCAACCAAGGATAATTCTGTGGCCATATGATATCTATCATAACCTAGACGCATGACCTCCCATGTACGAAGGTTTCCTTGAGCACTTCCCAAAGGTTCTAATTTCTAAAACAGTTTTTGACTATACCTTTATGTAAGGTGTCATTGTGAGGTGTTGTCCACGGTTGGGACATGAGTCACATTTAGTATATATTTATATCCAAACTCACGGCATATGTGTTGTTGTATTTTGCACGACAATTGTTGTAATAAAGTTGTAGTTATTTTCTGTACCATGTATTTGGCGACTTAGAATAGGTTGGATGGAATGGACCTGTTTTGGGGTCGTTACATTACTACCCTATCAATTGCTAAATTTTCAAAATTTATCTTATTGTTATAATTTTTGAAAATTGGACTGTATTTAAGGTGACATTCAAACAAAATAATTGCAAATACATGTCATATAAGCTTTTTTGCTCTGTCCATTTGAAAATTATAAAAATACTAATTTTTCTTCTGGTTTCTCCTTAACAGGTATGCTTACCATCTATAGTACATGAAATCATGCAGCAGGCAAAAGCAGCCCGGCTATTCAATGTGTCGGATGCTTCTCTCTTTTATGGTACGGTGGAATCAGAACTTTCCAGGTCATTTGTGGATTAGAAAGACTTGACATGTTCTTCCCATTTGATCCATATTTATTACAGAATTCTGACAAGTTTGTGTTATTGTCGTGGGATTAAATAGTTTCAAATAGGTAACAATTATTCATTTGTTTATTTGCTCTTTAGGCCTACTCTTCCTAGGGAGTTTTATAAACTTAACTCTATTCTCAACATTCTGAAAGATGTTGAACCCACATATATATTAGAATATCTTATCATCCTCTGCTCTGCAGTTTTTTTTATTTTTGTGAATTTAGTAGTCCTAATTTAAATTATAGAGAAATTAAATAGGATGCTACCTTTGTGGTCCTTCTAATTCTTTTTTGTCCCCAGAAGAACATACCTAAACTCCTCAGGTTACCATGTGAATTTCTTCTTCTGGCTTAAATTTTTTGCTTTCCAAACCAATCTCTCCAACATAAACTTAGAACAATAAAATATTCCTATGATGGTACAATTTCTTATGGTTGCTTTTGGATCTAGAACTAAAGCATTTAAAACTTTCTTTTAAAATTATGAAGATCCATTCATCCAAACTTCGTTTACTGGTCAATGGTGAGAATAACTTATGATGATGACGACGATGAAGATGATGATCACAGTGAAGTTAACATCGATGAAGATATTGTTGAAGATGGTGAAAATGGGGTCAACACTAGAGATGATGGAATTGCCATGAGTTTTAATGATCTTGCTCTCAACGAGTTAGACAATTCCTTGAACAAGATGTCCATTACCCCCAAAAATTATAGGTTCGGAAGTGAGTTATAAGGACGCATGCAGATGCCCTTGAGAATTAGACCCTCCATAAGTCCAAAATCTTTGTAATGTGTTTGTGCTATCCTCTTGCTCCAGTGGCGGAAAATAAGACTTTATGTCGAAATTTCTGAACGTACTGCTTTCTTGCTCTCAATGATGAGAAGTGGGAGCTGAAGTGGGGATTCTGCTTGGTTATATGTGTCCAATATGTTTCTTCTGCTCCAGTATTTGTTGATATGTAATGTCATAATTTATAGTTTTAGGAAAAATTATTATACCATTTTCTACTGATGTCATAACTTATACCTTTTATAAATAGAGTTATTTTCAGACATTATCTGTTCTAGAAATGAATTGAAAGTTCATAGTTTTGTTGCAACCTGTATCTAGCAAGTCTATATCACTGTTCTATTTTTAATAAAATCCTATATGGTTGAATATGTAGTGGGGTAGATATGTTATTCTATTTCATTTTACGAGTAAAATAGATTGTTCTCCGAAAGTACACTTGTTTTGGACTAATGATAAACATTATTAGGTATCCCAAAATCGAAAGTACACTTGGTTGAATATGTAGCGGGATAAGATCGTGTTTTTAATGTTTTTTTGCAAAAATTTTTAATGTTTTTTTTGCAAAAATGATAGGTGGAATAAGATTGTGTTTTTATTTATGTACATTCCCTTTACTGTAAAGGTAACTTTCTCCTAAGTTCCCCTACTCTCCCTCCTGGCCCCTTACCCAGGCTCTCCCTAGACCCCTAGGTTTTCAAATCTATAATAATAAGATATAACCCAATTTGAATTTGGGCGGAAAAACACTAAGAATAATTCATATTCATTTTAATTTTGAGATTGTTGAAACGGAGAGAGAGAATATGCTAGTGAATCAGTAAACATTATTTAAGCAGCCAGTTAGATTCACATGGTCTTTAAATCCTCTGATCAGTTATCAATTAACTACACCCATAATAATCACAATAATAAAACTAGCATTTGAACTAAATTAATCTGGTCACGAAACGTTACACTATAATTAAAGCTCATGGTTAGGGGAAATCAAAAAACAAACACTGTTAATAGTCATCAGGGAATATAAAAAAGAGGGAAATAAGGTTAACAAAACTTCAAAAAACCAAAACTCAAGATTCATATGAAAATCCAGGTATAACCAATCATTTCTCCTAACCAGCATGACAAAGAATAATAACACATGCATTGGGACAACCATGGGTTGTTCTATTAACCATTTCCAATACACAGATAGTTCAAAATTTTTAACTCCGGCCACCACTAATGGCAGAGAACCAACTCAGCTACCTAAAAAGGAAAATCCATCACACTACTGATCTGTAATTGTTACCATATGTTTTGGATTTGCAATCTTTAGAAATCCGGAAAAAAATATACAAAACTTAAAGTACATGTAGAAACTTCTTATACCCTTAGAGGGCATACTTGAAACTCCTGCTTAGAACAATCCCTCCAGAATGAGCAAAGCTACTCACTTTGTAAGTCATCACATTAGTTACCCTATCTCTATGTTACGTTCGGAATGGTTTATGAATTGCTATTATTGCATCCACCAGCAATGTGGTTTAAAGGGCTTCTAGGGCCACCTGAGGACTCACTTAGGGTGGCACGAGATGGGGGGCTTTTGCCCACTGATGCACATGCACCTGAGACAAGCTTTGCTTGAGCAGGATAAACTTCAAAAGATTTGAAACTTCCATGCTATATATCAAACACGTTAGTTTAATACATTATACATGTCACCTTAATAAGAAAGTATGCATAATTAGTACAGTTTTTTATTTACTTTTTTTAAAAAAGAATAAAACAAGCAAATGTGCTATAGTAGATTTCGAAACATAATACGAACCTCATAATTAACACCATTTGCTGATAGAATGCATACAGCTTGCGTCTTGTGTTGAGAAAATGACATTAATTTTGCCAATACATCCTGAGAGTATAAGTTACAAATTGGTTAACTGGTTAGGAATTTTAAAATGAGAAAGCGAAATTAACTCTAATATTATATCAAGGTTTGTAAAACATAAATCAGTTATGCCCTCTTTTTGTAACGGTGGGTGGGTTTCAAGATTCAAAACTCTAATTTTAAGACTAATAGGCTAATGTAATACAATTACTTTCAACAAATAGTGGTCCCCTAAATGCGTTTCAACAAGTTTTAGGTTGGTTGGTGTCACCAGAACATTACATAACAAAGGTCCTTAGTTCAAAACTCCACCGTTTGTTGTAATACAATGAATTAAACACCAAAAAAAATATTGTTCTTCTGGTGCATAACAAGAATTCATCTCAAGAATTAAACAAATGCTCTCTATATTGACCTGATTGTTACCAGGGATATAGATTTCTCATGTTTGATCCACAAAGCTTTGTTCTTATCCTAGTTGGGCATTTCTACAAACATTTGGCAGGAGAAAGAAACAAATAGAAACTATCTCATGCATCTTTGAACCAATTTTACAACCATAAACTGGCAAACCACTATAGCCTGTTGTGGTTAACCATAAAAAATTCACTAGCATTTTTGAGCTCAAACGCTAGAATTTGCTTGCATTAAAAGATGATTTTACCAATAATCCCTGTGGTTCTTTTTAAAATCTCAATAATATTGACAACATCAAAAGGTAACAAAAGAAAGTGTCATTCCAATAGAAAGGCTCAAGGTGAGTACCTCAACATCAAAATTATCTCTTTCTACACCCAGTTTACAAATTCAACTGTAGCCAGTTTACAAATCCCTTCAATAAAAGTCATTTATGTACGGCTAATTAAACTACACAGGACCATTATTCTAAGAGGAAATCCAAGAAATTGACACAAATTCTACTTGTTATTATAAGAGGAAATCCACGAAATTAACACCAATTCTAGATTTTGGGTATAATAGTTGCTCCTATCAATTTAATGTAACCATGTAACAAACCCCTAAATAAATCCTAGAATTCATATGGTTCAAAAAAAATTAAAAAATTAATAAAGTAGAGTACCCTCACCTTCTATTAGGTATGGTTCAGTTGGCCGACGAAGCTTTTCCTTCCTTTGGTCCCTTTCGATTTGGTACAAATTCGCTTCGAGAGAGAGGGAAGAGTTACTGAGAGAGAGGGGGAAGAGTTAGAGAGAGAGAGGGGGAAGAGATAGCCGAGTTCGCATCTGAAGCAAAGAGAGAGGGGGAAGAGTTAGAGAGAGAGAGAGAGTTCGCGTGTTTTTTTAAGTTCGTCTTTAGTTCACGTTTTCAGTCCGCATCTGAAGGAAACCGTATATATATATATATATATATATATATATATATATATATATATATATATATATATATATATATAAAACAACAACTTATATAATTATATATAAACTTTTCTTTCTTACACGAAAACTCCCTCTCCCCCCATTTTCAAAATCAACACTTATGGGCCCCACCAAAAGTCATAATCACTTGTGGTCCTACCTTTTATATATATATATATATATATATATATATATATATATATATATATATATACTGAATAACTTCTACCGATTATTTTGAAAAATAAGCAAATGGGGGTCCATATAATAAGTAAAATTTACAACAAATACTTCATAAAAATTCCCTTAATATTTTTAACAACATTTATTCATCATTATTATAACTCGCAATATTAACAAAACAGATCGTTCCCAGGAAAGAGGGGGCTTTCCGATAAGGATTTCTCCCTATTGGCGCACAATTAGGTGACCAAACCCCTTTCCTCGACAAAACTTTCTAGACATTGTTAATTATGCATATAATAATTAGAATAACTTGTCATCTCAATTATTGATTTAATAATATATAAAATATTGACAATAATTGAATCAAATAACGTGAGATACTATGTAGCAATTATTGTAGCAATAATTAAGTATAACTGAGTGACTTCTCACGTAAGCATCAATAACCAATATAGTGTGCTACTATGTAACCACGCGTATTACTGTACTTTTTGTCACTGGGTAATTCAACAGTTAACGGTAAAACTTTTGCCGTTATTTTTATAAAAAGATATTTCTGTCGTTTTCTAACTCTGACAATAAATTCCGTTGTGCGGTCCACAAATGATTGTGTCGTCGTACGAATAATTCCTGTTAAAACGAATATTCCCCGACCAATCGAATATTATATAACAACTTGCATACTTTGGAAAATTTATAAATATTACCCACAACTATAACATTATATCAAATACACACCATAATATTCAAAAATATATTTCGAGAAAAATTAATCTTTATTTATGAAAGTTGGGGTCTTACAAAATAGGCAAAGGTATAGGAACCCCTATCATACTCTCCAATACGGTTCACCTCTCGTGTGGCATTGATCAAAGCGAATGACACCGTGGAAGAGTTATCTGCTATGAAACAACCCCTGATAATAACCAGGAACAATCGCTGAAGAATGCGATCCCTGACTCTCACATCATCAGGCATGAGCTCACTCAACAGCCCACTCATAGCATCTACGCTCAAAGGACTCGTACGAACGGTCCTACCCTTGAGCGCCTCAGCCAGAACTCCTAACAAGGATCTAACGACAGTAGGGGTAATGTTTGTCGTACATGGCACTAGTGCCCTTCCAAACTCCATACCGGTGATAAACCGCCAATCCATCAGCGCCATCATCACCTCGCAATCCAACAAATGAAGAGACTGAGTCTGGTGAAACCAACGCTCAGATAATTCCCGGAGGTAACCCTAGGGACAACAACGGGGGATGATGAAAAAGAACACCCCAAAGCCCCAACCATGCACAATCTCTCAATAATCTAGATGCAGGGCGTGATAAAGGGAGTGTATGTTGAACCAGTTCCCCCGAGGCTGCGTAAAGCAGGGAACCTACATCAATGCAATTAAATATCAGAATCTTTACTCCTCATCAATAGGAAAAAGGAAAATTAAACCCAACTTTTACCTCGTTTGCATGTAAGTAAATTGAGGGGTGGCGACTCAAATCACCTAGAAGATCTGGAATGGTCACATTAATGCCTAGAAGATCCCTACGGGGAGCATGAGCAGCAGGAGCTGGAGCCACAACCGGTACATCCTCCTCCTCATCCTCAACATCCGGTACATCAACCTGGATAGGACGTATCACCGCCTCTGCCAAACGACAAGGTTGTCTGACTGAACGGGGTCAAGGCACATCAGAAGCCCTCCTCTTTACACCTGAAGTGGTCCTGCGGGAACTACTTGGCTGATTCGAATCCATAATATCTGGACACAAATCTCCAAATCACCTTAGAAAAGGGTGTGGTAAATTCTAACCTGGAGCTTTTCAAATGCATTTTTATAACTACATGCATGCATGCATTACTTTAACATACGCCTACAATAGAGTTAAAAAGGAATGTCTACCCAATGCCTAGACTTTTGGAAAATTTTGCTAGAGTCTCCTTTGTAAAAAGGACAATCCACATGCACATAGGCATGAGTAGGTAGCCATTTAGTATCACACCTACCCATAGTCATAAACATCCTATATGCATACAAATGTCAAAGTCACAATCCATAATGGTAGACTAATTACCCGATTACTTTGCTTACTACCTTTGCTCATTTGTCCTCAAATAGGATAAGAAATAGCATAAAAGGTGCCAATTTGACTGTTTCAAACGCCAATTTTTTTTTCACATCATTATGTTTTGCATGGTTTAATACTAACATTTACTATGTTGAATATTTTTTATCAAGTCATATATGCATGCATATTCACTACTATGTGTTTAGACGCATTTCATATGATAACTCATTTTCCAACGGACAAAAACTGGAAAATAAGACATGCATACGTTACCCGAATAGTGGGAAACACTTGTATGGTAACAGAATTTGCAGAAAAATGCCCTAACTAAGCAGATTAATTTGAAGAAGAGCTCTCAAATTTTTTGTGTGGCACAATACAAAAATGACTTGTGAAAGCAACATGCCACTTAAAACCACCCACGGTTGGCCATAAGTGTACCTACGGCTCCCCTAAGTGGGTCCCACCCCGCCGATTCGATCCAATTCGAGTTGCAAATGAGGTTTCACAAGTTAAAACAGTCAAATCAGGAGAAAAGATGCTACGTGATTGAGCAAAAAAGCCTGAAATCTTGGTTTTCAAGACCAAACTGCGGGTCTTTCTATCACTCATTTATATTCACCCATACAAAGGGTTTACTATACCGATGATCAGAATTGTTACAAACGACGATCGACAATACCTCATCAGGGTCCGACATCGTCAGTTAGTAGTAGTAACTCCAAAGTAGCTCTCCCCAGCGGGAATTTCATGCGTCTTCAGCCGTTGATGCACATGTCAATGAAGGTCAAGCAGCCTTGACGTTATCTTCAGCCGTTGGCAAATAAATCCAACGAAGCGTCGGAAGCTGTTCGATAATTTTAGCCGTTGATGTACATGTCAACGAAGGTCAAGCAGCCTTGATATTATCCCCAGCAGGGTTGGCAGTAAATTTGATAGATCATTGGGAAGTGATAAGTGGATTTTATATCCATAAATTAATTTCTAGTTCAAGCTTATTTGTTGTGAAATCCTTGCCTTTATGTTCATTTTTACTTGTTTCTTGTTATTTTATATGTAGGATGGTTGGTGTGGTAAATGAATGAAAAAGGAGGCATTTGGAGCACAATTGGAGCAAGTATGGTGTTTTGGCAAAGTCAGTTTATAGAAGGTACCCCCGCCGGGGCGGGCCTATTTAACTCTTACACCCCTGCTAGAGCGGGGGGTCTTCAGCTCTGCATGACAGGGGTCTAGCCCATCGGGGCGGGAGTTTGCTATGCAACTACCACCGCCAGGGCGGGGGGTGCCGAATCTGGGCTCTCCTATATTGGTTCTAACTCTGCTGGGATGTGGACTTGAGCATTTGGTTAGCATATGGACTCTAGATGATGGGGGAATTCGACCAGAACTCAGGGGCATGTATATATATGGAGCAACAAATTATGAAAGAAGGGGGATAAAAAAAGGCAATTAACGAAGATTAATTACAGAATTTCAAATTGAGCAACGGGGTAAAGATTTTGAAGACCGATCATATTGATTGCGAATAAAGGCTAAAGTGAAGGGTGTTCTGCGTTATTCTTCTATTTTAGTTTATATTTGTAATTGAGAAGGTGTTATCTTTAATTTATTCTGTTATTATTTCATTTATTATGAACTAATTACTTTTTAGGCTTAAGACGGATCTTTAAGTGGAACGATGGTTATGTAATCTTTGATTTCAGTTTAATAAGCTATTATCCAGTTTATCTATATTAATTTGAGCTTGAATTTATTAATTGCCTGATCAACGATTCTTTGTGGACTTGTATGAACTCGATAGATGAAATACGAGTCTAGACTTAGTTTATATAGCATGTGTTCTTGATTTATGTGAATGAACAGAATCTTAATGAATGTTAGGGTAGAGATATGCTTGACATCGCATGTAATCGGATAAAGAACTTGATCTTAAACCTTCTTTAATTGTAATTCACATAGAGATATAGTGAGTTAGTTAATTAAGGTGTTTAACTTGATTCTATCTTAATTGTGGATTGAAGTTAATATGGTATTAGTGCATCGAGAGGTGGCTAGTACTACATATGTGTTCTTGATTAATAATCTGGGATAGTGAATTAAACTAGAATAAAGATATAATAATCAGAGTGATGCTTAAAGTGAAGTCGGAAGCCTAATTCTCCATTATTTGTTTGAAAATTCAGTGTTTAGAGTTTGTTGATTACTTGGTGATTTTAATCTTTTTAATATTTTAGTTGCAAATTTGAAGTTGATTAGTTTAATAAAATTAGGATTAATAGAAAATTGGTAATTGTGAAAGTAAATTTCTTAATAAGTCTCTGTGGGAACGATAAACTACTTACTATTATATTACTTGTTGACCACGTATACTTGCGTGTTGTGAGTAATTAGATTTTATCCAACGAGCATCTGATCAGCTTTCTGGAAATATGCGACACTTTCAAGTACAATGGGGTGTCGAAAGACGCGGTAAGACTTCGCTTGTTCCCATTCACTCTGCGGGACAAGTCGAAGAGTTGGTTACATTCTCTACCGCCTGGATCGATAACTACATGGGATGACCTCACTCAGAAATTTCTTGCAAAATTTTTCCCACCAGCGAAGACTGCAAAGATGTGAAACGAGATTACCATGTTTGAACAGCAACATGGGGAGTCATTGTACGAAGCATGGGAGAGATATAAAAATTGCTCAGAAAATACCCACATCACGGATTTCCTAAGTGGTTGCAAATGAACACATTTTACAACGGACTACATGGGAATCTCAGGACCAGTATTGATGTAGCATCGGGGGGAGCTTTTATGGCGAAGAACTATGAGGAGGCATATCAGTTGATAGAGACGATGCTACTAACAATTACCAGTGGTCCACGGCAAGAATGACGTAGGCAAAGGCAGCTGGAGTGTTAGAAGTAGATGGAGTGACGGCAATACAAGCGCAAATTTCAGCACTCTTAAAGAAGTTGGATACTATGACAGGGGTACAGGCACAACAGGTTGCAAGTATTTATAAATTGTGTGCAGGTGAGCATCCTACAGATCAGTGTGCAATCAACCCAGCAGCAGTACAATTTGTGGGTAGCTACAACAGAATTCCACAGAATACATACCAGAATGCTTACAATCAGGGGAATAGAAATCATCCGAACTTTTCGTGGAGTAACAATCAGCATCAGCAAGCTCCACGACCATCGTTTCCCCCAGGATTCCAGAATCATCGAAAAACATTTCGACATCAAGAGAGGAAATCAGATTTAGAGGAGTTGTTGACAAAGTACATAACAAGTAATGAGGCGGCTATGAAAAATCAAGCAATGGCAATGAAATCGTAAGAAATGGCTATCAAGAATCTAGAGAATCAGATGGGACAGATATCATTGGCATTGAATAACAGGCCTCAAGGAACATTACCAAGTGATACAGAGAAAAATCCGAAAGGTAATCATGAGCAATGCCAGGCAATAATTTTGCAAAGTGGAAAACAACTTGAGGGTCAGAAAACAAAAAATTCAGTTGCAAAAGAAGTTGAGACAGACAGTAAGAATAAAGTGGTTAAGGACAGAAAGGGGGAAGAAAAGCAAGTAGAAAAGAGTACACCAGTTCACGCACTAGTTGTCTATCCTCCCCCACCTTTCCAGTAGAGAATCCAAAAGCAGAAATTAGACAAGCAGTTTACAAAATTTTTGGAAGTTTTTAAAAAACTTCAGATTAATATCTCGTTCGCATAAGCCCTAGAGCAGATGCCAAGTTATGTGAAGCTCATGAAAGGGATTTTGTTTAGGAAAAAGTAGTTGGAAGACTTTAAAACAGTGGGATTAACAGAGGAGTGTAGTGCGGTTTTACAGCGAAAGTTGCCACCAAAGTTGAAAGATCCAAGGTGTTTCACCATTCCATTCACGATTGGAAACATGTCATTCAACAAGTGCTTATGTGTTTTGGGGGCAAGTGTGAACCTTATGCCGTTATCAGTTTATACAAAATTGGGTTTGCCAGCTCCAAAGCCTACGAGCATCTCATTACAGTTGGCGGATAGGTCGGTCATGTACCCGAGAGGAATTGTGGAGGACATATTGGTTAAGGTCGACAAGTTTATATTCCCCGCGGATTTCATTATTCTGGATTTTGAGGAAGATAAGAACATCCCAATCATCCTCGGGAGACCGTTTTTGGCTACAGGTAGGACACTCATCGACGTACAAAAAGGTGAACTAACGATGAGGTCCAAGATTAAGAAATAAAATTCAATGTTTTCAAGGCCATAAAATTTCCTACGGATGAAGAAGATTGTTTCCGGATGGATATCATTGATCAGATAATTAGAAAAGATATGGGAAAGAGTTTGGTTAACGATCCATTGGAGGAGATGAAGAATCAGATGATCCGAAATTTGTGGACTACTTGCAGATGCTAGACTCCTTGACACGAGTTAGCATATTTAGAGCACCATTTGAACCATTGCACACGGATGAAAAAGCCACAACAAGGATAAAATCGTCATTGGAAGAGCCACCGACTCTTGAACTTAAGCCACTCCCTAAACACCTCAGGTATGCATATTAAGGCCATTCTAATTCTTTACCTGTTATTATTTCTGTTGCACTTAACGAACTGCAGGAAGAAAAGTTGATAAGAGTGCTTAGGGACCACAACTCGGCTATAGGATGGACAATTGCGGATATCAAGGGAATCAGCCCATCATTTTACATGCATAAATTTCTTATGGAAGACGATGCAAGACCAACAGTGGAGCAACAGAGACGGCTCAACCCAATCATGAAAGAAGTGGTCAAGAAAGAAATCCTGAAATGGTTGGATGCGGGGATCATGTACCTGATTTCAGACAGTAAGTGGGTTAGACCAGTGCAATGTGTGCTAAAAAAGGGAGGAATGACCGTGGTTCAGAACGATGACAATGAGCTAATTTTGACAAGGATAGTAACTGGTTTGAGGGTTTGTATGGACTACATGAAGTTGAATAGAGTGACTAGCAAAGATCACTTTCCTTTGCCCTTTATCGATCAGATGCTGGATAGATTAGCGGGACATGAGTACTACTTCTTATTGGATGGATATTCGGGTTATAATCAGATCGTCATCGCTCCTGAAGATCAAGAGAAGACTACTTTTATGTGCCCATATGGCACATTCACATTCAAGAGAATGTCGTTTGGTTTGTGTAATGCACCCGCTACCTTCCAGAGGTATATGATGGCCATCTTCTCAGACATGGTGGAGAAAAATGTGAAAGTCTTCATGGACGACTTTTCTATCTATGGGGATGATTTTGATGCATGTCTGGAGAATTTGGTAATGGTCTTACAAAGATACACAGACACAAATTTGATCCTTAACTGGGAAAAGTGCCACTTCATGGTTAAAGAAGACATAATTTTGGGGCACAAGGTCTCGACTCATTGGTTAGAGGTTGATAAAGCGAAGCTGGAAACAATTGAAAAGCTTCCTCCACCAAGTTTAGTTAAAGGATTTAGAAGTTTTCTGGGACATGCTGGGTTCTACAGAAGATTCATAAAGGACTTCTCTAAAATTGCAAAACCTTTGTGCAGTCTTTTAGAGAAGGATTCAGTGTTTAAGTTTGATGAAGAGTGTAAAGTGGCATTCGATTTGTTGAAGAAGAAATTGACCACAACTCCTGTAATCGTTGCACCGGATTGGACCATGCCATTCGAATTACTATGTGATGCAAGCGACTATGCGGTTGGGGCTGTTTTGGGTCAATGCCGGGAGAAGGTATTTAATGCTATCTACTATGCAAGTAAGACACTCACGGAGACTCTAATGAACTACACAACTACTGAGAAAGAATTACTTGTAGTGGTTTATGCGTTCGATAAATTCCGGGCATACTTGATCGGGACAAAGATAGTAGTTTATACAGATCACTCGGCCATTCGGTACCTAATTTCAAAAAAAGATGCTAAGCCACGCCTTATCAGATGGATTCTCCTTTTATAAGAGTTTGATTTAGAAATTAAGGATAAAAGGGGATGGATAATCAAGTTGCCGATCATTTGTCAACGCTGGAAAATCAGGGTAAAAAGGAAGAGGACAAGTGTATAATCAACGAGTCATTTCTAGATGAGCAACTATTTGGGATAAATACAGATTTTCCATGGTACTCGAACTTCGCGAATTATCTAGTGAGCAACATTCTTCCCCCTGATCTTACAAGACAAAAGAAAAAGAAGTTTCTTCATGACGTCAAGTGGTATATGTGGGATGAGCCTTACTTATTCAAATAGTGCGCCGACAAGATGATTAGAAGGTGTGTGCCCCACAGTGAAGTCAAGAACATACTGCATGAATGTCACTCATCGGCGTATGGGGGACACTATGGTAGTGAAAGAACAGCGGTAAAAGTGCTTTAAGCCAGATTTTATTGGCCTACTCTATTTAAGGATGCCCACCAATTTGTTAAAATTTGTGATAGATGTCAACGAGTGGGCAACATATAGAAAAGGTATGAGATGCCACTATAAACATTTTTAGAAGTTGAGATTTTTGATGTATGGGGCATAGATTTCATGGGGCCATTCCCTTCATCATTTACCAATCAATACATTTTGCTTGCGGTGGACTATGTCTCAAAGTGGGTTGAAGTAGTAGCACTCCTGACCAACGATTCCAAAGTGGTTCTCAAATTCTTGCGTAAGAACATTTTTATGAGGTTTGGCATGCTGAGAGCTATGATAAGTGATGAACGTAGTCACTTCTGCAACAGATCGTTTACAGCTCTCTTGGCAAAATATGGGGTCAACCATAAGGTAGCTACATCATATCATCCCCAAACCAGTGCCCTAGCTGAGGTTTCGAACAGGGAAGTGAAGAGCATCTTGGAAAAGGTTGTAAACCCGAATCGAAAGGATTGGTCGCTTAGGTTGGACGATGCACTATGGGCCTACTGGACTGCATATAAAACACCGATTGGTATGTCACCATATCAACTACTATACGGGAAAGCTTGTCACCTACCTGTCGAGTTACAACACAAGGACTACTGGGTTATTCAGAAACTGAACTTTGATCAAGCAGCTATCGGTGAAAAGAGACTACTACAGTTAAATGAACTCGATGAATTCTGCCTGCAAGCTTACGAGAAATCAAAACTACACAAAGAAAAGGTCAAAAAATGGCACGACCAGAAAATCATGCACCGAACGTTCGAGCCGGGGCAATTAGTACTGCTGTTCAACTCACGGTTGAGATTGTTCCGAGGCAAACTTAAGTCGAGGTGGTCAGGACCATTCACCATAAATAGAGTTTTCTCACATGGCACCGTTGAACTCTACAGTAGAAAACCATTGGAAACATTCAAGGTCAACGGCTGAAACATTATTAGGTTGGCGAATCCAACACGGATTTCATCGCAATCACATTATCCAATGCACCTTAAACAGGGAGTAGTCAAGATGAACGACTTAAAATCATGCGCTAATTGGGAGGCAACCCAATCATACTTTTATTTTTCATATTTTTAATAATAACTATTAGATTATAGTTTAGCATAATTAGTAATTTATATTAAATGCATTAAGTAGTTATTATATTGTATAAGTCTTGTTAATTTCTCAACCATGCTCAAAATGATCAACAATCTACTCACATATATGTTTCATGGCTTGCAGGATGTTAAAATATTCATTAAGTGGAATAACATGAAAGAAAGAAGAGCATAGAACATCAGTTAACAGAGTGCATGCCCGCCGGGGCGGGCTCCTAAAGCCTTATACCCCCCGCTGGGGCGGGGGTCTCTCCAAATTGAAAACAGTGAGCATGCCCGCCGGGGCGGGCTTCTTATGCCTTGCCCCTGCTAGGGTGGGGGTCCTCGAACTCAACTGACTCTTCGGCAGTTACTTCTTACTCGACCCACAACCCCACTTCCTCATTCTGCTCTCCTTATTCATCCATTACACCCCACTTTGTTCCCACGATTTTGGCATCATCCACTCCATCTCTCCACCACTTCAATCCATTATTCCTAACTCACTCCCTCACATCATCCACTTCTATAAATTCACTCCCTCATACCTCAAACTCACCACATACTTTCCACTCCTTTTATAAAAAGCTACGACTTCAACAAGGTATTGGGGTAAGTTTAGAGCAATTGAGATTTTTTTTAGCACAATACTACAAATTCTTCATCTTCGCTCACCCTAATTGCCACAAAAATTGACAAGTTTGGGGGAAGAAACCTCTGTGCACACCAAGTGTTTTATAATTTGAGTGTACCAAGTTTGGGGGAGAAGATAGTGTGTTCAGGCATTCGAAGTTCAATGGCGTCTCAACCTACATCCAAACGACAAAGGGAAGAAAGTTCAAAGCCCACACCACCATCACGAACCTTCAACCGACGCAAGTTCAAAAGTGCCACCGCCGCCGATCTTTACGATTACATGGTAACAAAGGCTCTTACACCGGAACGGGGGTTGGCACCGGATCATGTGGATGGGAAAATGATGCAATAGATTTATCAGAATGGGTGGAACAAATTCACTGAGGAACCCGAGGCCGCCGTTGTCAACGTGGTCAAAGAGTTCTATTCTAACGCCGAGGACAAGGAACCTTTCAACACTTTTGTGCGGGGTAGGTTAGTTCCATTTAGTGCCAATGCAATCAACATGTATTATCAGTTACGAGTCTCGAGACATTGTTAGTATGCTCATTTACATGACAACGATGCAGATTTTGAGGCTATTCTGAAGGACATAACTAAGCCGGGTACAACATGGATCAAAGGTCAGAAAGGAGGCACGATTTTTCACAGCAAAGATCTCAACATGTATGGGAAGATTTGGTACGCCTTCTTATGTGCAAATTGTTTCCATCCACACACACTTCTGATGTCACCAAAGAGAAGGCACTACTATTATACACAATTGTGCAAGATTTCATCATCGACGTCGGGGCCATAATCAATTTCTCCATTCGCCGATGCTTAAGAGGGAATTTCTTGGGCGGCTTGCCACACCCATCACTCATTTATGGGTTGTGTCACCAAGTGGGACTTAGATGGTCCGATGATGAATCCACACAGATGCCACTGCTGCTACTAGAGTTCTAGAATGATCACGCGGTATTCGGTGCGGGAAGGAGGTGATTCCCATCCTAGAGGTTTAGGCTTTATTTTTCCATCAACTTCAAAGGACGAAGTTGACGCTTATGACACCTCAGATGATGCCGAGTTTCAAGAGGATGCGACAATGGGAGAGCAAGGAACTGAGGCGGAACCATCTTCCGACGCCATATCTAGCCCTCAGTTTCTTGCATTTCAATGAAAAATGGAGGAGCACAACAAGGAAGTACGACGGGAGATGCGACGACTCGCAGCTAGGCAGGATCACGTGTTTGATGCAATGAACCTGTCGTTTGCTTCATTGAATGCAACACTTTAGAGCTTCAATCCAACTACCCAACTCGTACCAACAACCAGCTCCAATGCCACGTTTCCCACCAAGTGACTCTCATGAAGAAGAACATAACACACCACCACCCCAGGCTTAGTGATTTCAGGGAAGTCCTCATATTTTTATTGTGTTATCCATACAATGAGGACATTATAGTTTTCAAGTTTGGGGGATTTAGTTTTGCATTTCATTTTTGCATACATAATGTTATTAGTTTGCATGTTATTTTAGGATTTTGATATTGCATTCATGTAATCACTTAGTTGCATAATAGCTTAGGTTGTTTAATTATTAGTTCTCCATTTTTTTATGTTATGTTTGCCATCTATAAAATAAAAATAAAAATCTTTAGTTAGAATTGTGTTGTGTTTGCATATGTCCAGCAGTGTTGTGGTTCATTTTATTTTGGCCAATGATGAGATTGAGATTAAGTAGACAAATGCAACACTGATTGTTAGAACCCTGATGTAGTTTTTGTTATGAATTGGTTCTTGTTCTTGTTTGAAATTGGTATAAAAAGGATAGCACGCGAATAACATCTTTGTCAATTAATTAGATCAAATTAATACATAAAAAGTTTCTAAAGGATAATGCTAGTGTAAATGAGAAAAGGATCAAGGATACACAGTGAAGACGAAGAATTGGGCAAGAACCTAAGTTTGGGGGGAAGAAATATGGGGTACATAAGCTTTATCTATAAAAAAATTTATATATACATATATATATATATATATATATATATATATATATATATATATGTCGTGACTAGTCTTGTTTCAGGGCCTTTATTACTTGAGCAAGTACGCCCGTAGGGTAGTCTTAACACCTAGAGCCCTAAGGTCTTTTATGGTCTGGGAGTCGTTGGTTGAAGGCTCGCTAAGGGTAGCACTGTCAGCCTAATGGAATGAGGCATTGCACAGTCATGTAAAAAAATAAAATAAAATAATAAGACGGGAAAAGAGCAAAAAGCCCCCGTGAGAAAAAAAATAGAAAGTATAAGTACCCTATGTGAACCCTTGATAGTGGTAATTGTTTAATTTTAGTTGGAACTCATCTGCTTTTGAAATTTTTGTGTTTTCTCTGTATGATTCCTTCTAAGAAGTTGGTTATGTATTGAAGTTGAGTCTGTATTAGTTATCATAGATGTTGCACACACACACTATATCAGTGATGACGGTATAAGATTCGAGGATTGATAAGAAACTACTGAGTGGTTTCGATAAGAGGTGTTGAAATGTTTGTTTAATCTTCCTGAGGCCGATGGAATACTTTTGAGTTGATGACGCTGTTGGATTCAAATACATATAGATTAGATACATTACATCTCATTGCATTGCATTCCATATCATGTTAGTTTGTTTGATTGTATATGCTCGAGGACTAGCACGGTTTAAGTTTAGGGGATTTTGATAAGTGGATTTTATATCCACAAATTGATTTCTAGTTCAAGCTTATTTGTTGTGAAATCCTTGCCTTTATGTTCATTTTTACTTGTTTCTTGTTATTTTATATGTAGGATGATTGGTGTGGTAAATGACTAAAAAAGGAGGCATTTGGAGCACAATTGGAGCAAGTATGGTGTTTTGGCAAAGTCAGTTTACAAAAGGTACCCCCGCCGGTGCGGGCCTATTTAACTCTTACACCCCCCCGGGGCGAGGGGTCTTCAGCTCTGCATGATAGGGGCCTAGCCCGCCGGGGGGGGGCATTTCCTATGCAACTACCCCCGCCAGGGCGGGGGTGCCGAATATGGGCTCTCCTATCTTGGTTCGAACTCTGCTGGGATGTGGACTTGAGCACTTGTTTAGCTTATGGACTCTAGATGATGGGGGAATTCGACCAGAACTCAAGGGGATGTATATATATGGAGCAACAAACAATGAAAGAAGGGGGATAAAAAAAAGGCAATTAACGAAGATTAATTACAGAATTTCAAATTGAGCAACGGGGTAAAGATTTTGAAGAACGATCATATTGATTGCGAATAAAGGCTAAAGTGAAGGGTGTTCTGCGTTATTCTTCTATTTTAGTTTATATTTGTAATTGAGAAGGTGTTATCTTTAATTTATTCTGTTATTATTTCATTTATTATGAACTAATTACTTTTTAGGCTTAAGACGGATCTTTAAGTGGAACGATGGTTATGTAATCTTTGATTTCAGTTTAATAAGCTATTATCCAGTTTATCTATATTAATTTGAGCTTGAATTTATTAATTGCCTGATCAACGATCTCTTTGTGGACTTGTATGAACTCGATAGATGAAATACGAGTCTAGACTTAGTTTATATAGCATGTGTTCTTGATTTATGTGAATGAACAAAATCTTAATGAATGTTAGGGTAGAGATATGCTTGACATCGCATGTAATCGGATAAAGAACTTGATCTTAAACCTTCTTTAATTGTAATTCACGTAGAGATATAGTGAGTTAGTTAATTAAGGTGTTTAACTTGATTCTATCTTAATTGTGGATTGAAGTTAATATGGTATTAGTGCATCGAGAGGTGGCTAGTACTACATATGTGTTCTTGATTAATAATCTGGGATAGTGAATTAAACTAGAATAAAGATATAATAATCAGAGTGATGCTTAAAGTGAAGTCGGAAGCCTAATTCTCCATTATTTGTTTGAAAATTCAGTGTTTAGAGTTTGTTGATTACTTGGTGATTTTAATCTTTTTAATATTTTAGTTGCAAATTTGAAGTTGATTAGTTTAATAAAATTAGGATTAATAGGAAATTGGTAATTGTGAAAGTTAATTTCTTACTAAGTCTCTATGGGAACGATACTCTACTTACTATTATATTACTTGTTGACCACGTATACTTGCGTGTTGTGCGTAATTAGATTTTACCCAACAGGAAGACCTGGCGATACAAACCCGAAAGGACATCCTCATTGGGAGGACCGATGATGGGATTTGTTATACACAATCTGCATTAATAAAATGCTTATTTCCATAAAGTTTCTTGCACATGAGAGAAACATCTATGGTGGAAAGGTTGCGCCAAGGATTAAAGACTTTGGTGATAACCCCGAAGTTAACATCCTGGTATTTCCTGTGAACTTTGAAGCACACATCCAAGCAGTTCTTCAGAGACCTCAGTGATCACTCCAGTCCCCATCAGAAGTCATGGGAGCATATAGTTATCACATTCTGTGGAAAATAGTCCAACAAGCCACATATATTTGCATTATGCTGTAGTACATTGTATCATGAATATCTTGTCATATTTCAAGTGTCTAGTGTTCTTTATCCTATCCATTCCATTACATTGCATGAATTGATAAAGAGGGGAATATGTAGACACTCAAAAATTTCTGCATTCCTGTTACTAACCTTGTAGGAGGGTAAAGTCAATTTCCAGAGATAACCCTGGAAGTTAAAGTAGAACCATCCCAGAGACAACACCCGGGATACCCAATCTTTACCATCTCAGAGATAACCTCGAGATATTCAGTTCCAGTTCCGAAGACAACCCCAGGAGCTTCAGTTTCAACCTCGAAGACAACCCCGAGGAATGCAGTTCCAGTTCTGGAGATAACCCTAGAATCCTCAATTCCATCTCAGAGACAACCCCGAGATCTTCAGTTCTAATCCCGGAGACAACCCCGAGAGATACAGTTCAAACCTCGGAGACAACCCCGAGGGATGCAGTTGCAGTTCTGGAGATAACCCTAGAAATGCTTGTTTCAAACCCCTACGATCAGCTTCAACACTCGGTGATAGCCCCGAGGCACTTAGTTCTAAACCCAGAGACAACCCTGGGAGGACACGCACACCTCATAGACAACCCTGAGGATAATCAGCACTTACAGCAGCACAATCAAAGAGATAATCCTAAGCAACGACTGCTAAATCAGCCCAGAATCAGAGATAACTCCTCCGTGAGTGGCAAAATCATCATTTTTCCACCTCGATCCCACATTCACATCGTCTCAACATTTCAACATACATGTTACATAGAAGTGTCCTACAAGAATTAGAGCTCTAATCCCGAGTGACTAATACTCAAGATAACACACCAGATAGAATTTGAAGCTTGAAGACCTGGGCATGGACCCATCTTCTTGACTTCGTACAACCTCTTATCCCATGTCCTTTGTGTATCTCTTGACAACACCATGCTGTAAAAGGTCTTATACACCTCGATCGGATGCTCAGATTGAAGTTTTAAAGGTTCGAGTGGATAACACGTTGCACAAGTGCACGCACTTCAAGACGGCAGGAACCGCAGAGCCCGAGGAACCTCGGGCAGCAGCATGTACATCTGTGGCTACCGCAGGTACACCTGCAGCTCCCCCCCTCTATAAATAGAGGTCTTGGGGCAGCCATTTTCAAGAGAGAAAAGGTGAGGAAGCCCTATCCAATTTGCTCTTTACACACTATAAATTGAGTGCTTTCTCATTTCAAAACACTTGTAAGCTTTATTTTGCTACTTTTTTTTACCAGTGGAAACCGAGTGTTCATCCATTTTAAAGCTATTGAAGTCTTCTTTGGCAGTCCCACTGTAAGCCTTCTTACATTATCTACAGCT